>CM052650.1:118531695-118567769 GCA_028533165.1 Leontopithecus rosalia
TGTACTTTTTAACCACATTTCCCCGTTTTACTCTTGATAGCTTCTCATCCACTTTCATTGAATGTTTTGGGATAATGTATTATATGGCTTTGTGATTACCTGTAAGCTACCATTAAGTTAAAAGCATGTGGAATGTGGCCTTTTCCAATACTTTAATTTTTATGAATTTACAATATTAATGCATACCACAAATATGTTAAATGAATTTTAATTATGTTGATGTGACATTGAAAGACAGAATAAGAATTGAAATTAATTTTCACTGAATTTATTCACCTCAAGGCCTAGGGAATGTGATAAATCATTAAAAATATATGAGAATTGATTTAATTTTTTTAACATATTTATTTCAAATTTTAATGACCATTATCTTATGTAAAGTAAATATATAAAATTGTTTCAAGTCAATATAACATCATAGAATTAATGGGTTTATCTGTATACATAGTTCCATAAAGGCAAAATTCTCTGAATTTTACATTAGCTTCATATTTAAATAAAAGTTATTTCACTGCTTAATTCAAGATTTTCTAGAAAAGGAGCTAGGAAATGGAAGTGTCTCAACCCATTCAACACACTTTTCCTCTAGAAAAAAAAATGTCTGCTCTAGTTTGCATAAGTATTTTACTTCAATTGCTGTTCAAACACTAGAATGGATGGATTTGTGTTTAAAGACAACAAAATTAATCTCCAAGTATTTAAAGTTTGAGGAATTCTTTTTTTTTTAAGCTGAGTGGTTTTAGTATCGTAAGGGAATTAAATGGCTTTTGAGAATGATTTTTATATCAACATGCTTCAAAGCTTTTGTAGGTTTTAGGCAACCATTTTAAAGATACTTTGTTCAAATAATGGATTTGTTTTATTCTCAGATAAGTCACCCAGTAATCCCTTGCTTTGCAGCTTATAGCTGCTGTAGCCAAGGTTAATTAATTAGAAATATTAAAGCTTGGATTAACACTTGGACCTGATTCACAAATAATTTGCTTGAAAGTATCTAAGTTGCCCAGTAAATTTATTTTTTGAAACTTAGTGCCATGTAACAGAAAAGTAGTTTTCAAAAAACTTTTTTAGACAAACATACTAGGTAAGCTATAAGAAATAAGTGTTTATATCTGGTTTCTTACCAGCTAAACTCAGTTAAGTTATACTAATTTCTAGATATGTTCAGCAGGTATATATCAAGAGAAAACCAGAGTGTAATGCCCCTTTCCCAATCCCCCAAACTGGGATGGTGCTGAGATATCAAAGAATGATTTGTACAAGTCCAGCTTGGTAAGTAGATAAGTTTATTAAAATTCACATATAAAGCATTCCTGGGTGGCAGCATGAGACCTCTGGAGATCTGGGCCCCTCCTAATCCTAAGTTGCTTTTAAGCTAATTTTCTGGCTCTTTATCTACTGTATGTGTTTGTGATGGGACTGTTTTCCTTGTTAGGTTCTCAGATACTCTTCTGTATGTAGGTTTGGATTTTCAGATATATCTGTTCCGTGGTTTGACATCATGGCCTTGGCTTAACACCTGGCCTTCAGGGTTCAGACAGTGTACACACTCCCTTTAGTAAGATGGTGGGAGACCCATCACACTACAGTGTCATGAAGGCGTTTGTAAAATGTGGCTTATTTTTTAGAAAACAAAAGAAAATGTTTAAATATCTGTAAGGCAAATATGTACTTTCAAATAGTTATGACATTTCATGTTGAACAGTAAATAATTCCTATGGTAGTTTGAAAGATTTGTTATATAACCTGGGACACAGAAAAGACATGCTAGAAATCTAAAGGAGCAATGAACAGGAGCTGGCATGATGACAGCTTTTGCAGATAACTCTTCTACAAATTAGGGATTCTGAATTCGTTAAAAGTGAGCCTTAAAAGATGTTTACACATGAGAATATATAAAGCCCTATTGCCAATGTATGTGTCCCCACCAAAAAAAAAAATCAAAATAAAAACATGCTTTCTGAATTTTTGAAAATAAAAAATAGAAAGCTTTTTCAAAAAAAGTTTTTAGGAGATGGGTAGAGCAAGATGGCAGAATACAATGCTCCATCAATTGTCACCCTTGAAAAGACACCAAGGTAACAACTATCTACACAAAATAAACAGCTCCATTAGAACCAAAAATCAGGTGAGCACTTGTAGTACTTGTTTTAACTTCATATTGAAAGAGGCACTAAAGAGATTTTAAAAAGCCTGTCCTGAATCATGGATGCCACTCCTCCCCCAACCCCTGCAGCAGAGAGATCTGCACCATGGTGCAGAGAGATCTCTGGGCACTGGGGGAAGAAGAACAAAGCATTGTGAAGCAATGACCTCAGTGCTGTCCTGCTAGAGCAGAAAGAAAAACCAGACCAAACTCACTGCTGCCCACTCATGGAGGGAGCATTTAAATAAGCTCTAGCAACAGGAGGATTGCCTATCCCAGCAGTTTGAACTTGCTAACCTCTCCACAGAGGACTGGTGCACTCTTTGTCTCCAAGTGAACTTGAAAGGCAATCTAGGCCATAAGGGCTGCAACTCCTAGGCGACTCCTAGTGATGAATTAAACCCAGAGACAGTGTCCTGCATGGGGGCAACAACCTACTGAGACACCAGCTAGTACACAACCTACTGAGATACCAGCTAGCATAGCCAAAGAAAGGCTAGCATCACCCCTCCCCTAACCCCAGGATGCACAGCTCATGGCTCCAATGTATACCCCTTCCTTCCACTGAGGAGAGGGAAGAGTGGGGAGGACTGTGTCTTACATCTCTAATACCCATTCAGCCACAGTAGGATAAGGCAACAGTCAAAGTCAGAGACCCGTCTTTCCAGGTCCTACCTACCAGATGACATTTATAGATATATCTTGGGCCAGAAGAGAACCCACTGCCTGGAAGGGAAGTCCTTCAGCATTCATCCTGACAGTAATTATTACCTGCTATCTGAAGTGACTTTGGGTCCTGGATAACCAGCAGTGATACCCAGGTACTACACTGAGGGCCTTGGGTAAGGCTTTGAGACTTGCTGGCTTAAGGTGAGACTCAGCACATAACCAGCTATGGTAGGTATGGGGCAACACTCCTTCTACTTGAGATAAGCAAAGGGAAAAAAAATAAAGGGGACTTTGTTCCTTCACTTTAGGTATCAGGACAGCCACAGTGGGATACAGTACCAAGTGGACTCGGGGTCCCTGATTCAGGACTGCACTCATGGATGGCATTTCTGGACCTGTGCTGTGCCATAGAGGAGCCCACTGACCTGAAGGGTGAGTCCCAGGTCAGGCAGCATTCACAAGCTGACTTAAAAGACTTTGGGACTTAAGGGAATATTGGATAGTCTGGCAGTATTCCCCGTAGCCTGGGGTGGCAGTGGCTATGACATGAGGCTCCTGTTCCTTTAGAAAGGGAGAAGAGAGAGAAGGAATGCATCATGTTGTTTGAGTGCTAGCTCAGCCACAATACAATAGAATACTAGGTAGACATCTAGGGTTTTTGACTCTAATCCCTGACTCTTGGAAGGCACTCCTGGACTAACCTGGGGCTTAGGCAACCTCATTGCCCTAATGGAAAGGACACAGGCCAGGCTGGCTTTGCCACCTAGGGACTGTAGAGCAGCAGGGCCTTGAGCAAATATAGGCAGTAGACAGGGAGTAGTTACAGTATGCCTTGGGCAGGACCCAGCACTGTGCGGACTTCAGGTCTCAACCAGTGCATTTATAGTGGTGGTAGTCACAGGATTGCTTATGTCACTCCAAGCTCAGCTTTATGGAGAGAGGAGAGAGGAGAGAGGAGAGAGGAGAGAGAGAGAGAGAGAGAGAGAGAGAGAGAGAGAGAGAGAGAGAGAGAGAGAGAGAGAGAGAGAGAGAGAGAGACTGCATACTTGGGGGAAAGTATGGGAAGATAGCAAGATGATCTGCCTGGTAATCCTTAAAATTCTCCTGAATCTTATCCAAGACCATCAAGGTAGTACCTTTATGAGTCTGCAAGAACCATAGTGTTACTGAACTTGAGGTGCCCTCTAAAGCAAATACAGCTTACACCACAACACCCAATTGTTTTCAAATATCTGGAAAGCTTTTCCGAGAAGGACAGCTATAAATAAAATCAGACAGTAAAGACTACAATAAATACCTAACCCTTCGATGCCCAGATGCTGAAGAATATCTACTAGCAGTTACAGTGTTATAATATTCCATGTTTTTCTGTGTACTCAGTAGAAAGACTAAATGATGAACAAATCAAATATAATAACACCAACTATTCAAGACATAGTCAGTAAAATAAGATAGAAACAACAGGAAATTAAAAAGTAAGAAACAGGCCGGGCGCGGTGGCTCAAGCCTGTAATCCCAGCACGTTGGGAGACAGAGGCGGGTGGATCATGAGGTCAAGAGATCGAGACCATCCTGGTCAACATAGTGAAACCCGTCTCTACTAAAAGTACAAAAAATTAGCTGGGCATGGTGGTGCGTGCCTGTAATCCCAGCTACTCGGGAGGCTGAGGCAGGAGAATTGCCTGAACCTAGGAGGCGGAGGTTGCGGTGAGCCGAGATCGTGCCATTGCACTCCAGCCTGGGTAACAAGAGCAAAACTCCATCTCAAAAAAAAAAAAAAAAAAAAAAAAAGAAAGAAAATCTATGGGATACAGCGAAAACCAGTGCTTAGAGGAACATTTATAGTTATAAGTGCTAGCATTCAAAAAAAGAGGAAACTATGAATAAACAACCTAATAATTCAGGAATTAGAAAACCAAAAGCAAATCAAACCCAAAATTGGTAGAAGAAAAGAAATAATAATTATTAGAGCAGAAGGAAATAAATTTGAGATTAAAAAATATAAACAAATCAGTGAAACAAAAAGTTGTTTTTTTAAAAGTAAAACAAAATTGACAAATCATTTTAGCCAGACTGAGAAAAAAAGAAAAAAGATCCAAATGGATTAAAGACTTATATCAAAGACATTAAACTATAAAACTACTGTAAAAAATTGGTGAAAATCTCCAGAACATTGGTATTGGCAAAGATTTCTTGAGGAATACTCTACAGGCAAGCAAAGCAAACATGATCAAATGAGATCACATGAAGTGAAAAATCTTCTGCACAGAAAATAATACAATCAACGAACTGAAGAGAAAATCTCACTTATCATCAGAAAAACGCAAATAAAAACTACAATGAGATATTATCTCACCCCAGTTAAAATGGCTTCAAATAAAAGGCAATAACAAATGCTGGCAAGGTTGTGGAGAAAATGGAATTTTTGTATACTGTTGGAGGGAATGTAAATTAGTATAACCACTATGGAGAAAAGTTTAAAAATTCCTCAAAAAAACTGAGCTACCATAGAGCCCAGTAATCCCACTGCTGGGTATATACCCAAAAGAAAGGAAATCAGTACATCAAAGTGAAATTTACACTCCTATGTTTCTTGCAGCACTGTTTATAATAGCTAAGATTTGGTAGCAACCTAAGTTTCCATCAACAGATGAATGGGTTAAGAAAATGTGGTACATATACACAATGAAGTACTATTCAGCCATAAAGAATGAGATGCTGTCATTTGCAACAACATAAATGGAACTGGAGATCATTATGTTAAGTGTAATAAGCCAGGAACAGAAAGACAAAGATAATATGTTCTCACTTATTTGTAAGAATAAATATCAAAACAATTGAACTCATGAACATAGATAGAAATACTGTTATCAAAGGCTGGAAGTGTAGCTGAGAAGGCTTCAGGGGCAGGTGGGGTTGGTCATCTGGTACAAAAAAAAGAGAATAAATGTGACCTGCCATATATATAGCATAAAAGGGTGACTATATTCAACAAATATAAAATTAATTGTATATTTAAAAATAACTTAAAGAATGTAATGGGATTCTTTTTGTAACTCAAAGGATAAATCCTTGAAAGGATGGATACCCTATTTTCCATGATGTAGTTATTTCACATTGCATGCCTGTATCAAAACATCTCATGTATTTCATAAATATATTTACCTAATATGTACCCACAGAAACTAAAAATACAGTTTATAGTAAAAAAAAAGTTTTGCAAATAAAGCTTTTATTTTTGTATGGTAAACAGAAAAATCAAGTTTCAAAATATGGTCAATGTTAGTTTGATTGAAAAAACAAAATCAATAGTGTATTAAGGCTTCAGCAAGCACTTTCTGGAAGAAGCCAGATAGTAAATATTTTAGTTTTTCAGGATCATATGATTTTGGTCACAATTACTAAATTCTGCCACTGTAGTGTAAGAGCAGCCACCAAAAATGTGTAAACAAATGAATTTGGCTACATCCTAATAAAACTTGATTTATGGGCACTGAAATTTGAATTTTATATAATTTTCACTTGTGAAGATAATGATTCTTCTTTTGGTTTGTTTTCAACCATTTAAAAATACTAAAAAAATGTTTGATACGAAAACAGGTTGATAAATGTGATCCAGGGATTGTAATCTGACCACTCCTACTCTGACAAAATAGTCTACAAGTATAGTCTATAAGTAAGAACTTATAGACTATAGTAATAGTCTATAAGTAAGAACTTATAGACTATAGTAATAGTCTATAAGTAAGAACTTATAGACTATAGTAATAGTCTATAAGTAAGAACAAGGCTTGTGAACATTGAAGAAAAGTTAGATCATCATAGCTGTCCAGTAACTATTTGCCAGATAAATTCATGATTTAAAAAGTACTTCCTTACCTCTTGGAAGTTTATTTCTGCAATATGATTTTGTTTACCCATAAAATATAAAAAGTAACATGTAATATTTATGACATTTATACTGAAAAGTTTAAATTTTACATCTCTTACAATTTCAGAATTGAAATCTTTTATGTTTAGAGTACATTTACACTTACTTTTCCAGTGATGGAAAGCTACCTTATTGCTTATTAACTAACTTGCAAAGAAAAACTTAAAATTTCCTTTCTCTTCCTCTTTATTGATATTGATGTCAGTAAACCTGTTTTGATAAAACTGAAAAGACACCAAGGTAACAATATTTGAGCAAACAAAATTTTAGAAAGAAAGAAAATGCAGTAAAGTGAATCTGACATTCATTACACTTTCTCTTTTTAAATTATATGCTAATTCAAAAAAACAAACAAAAAATAGCATCTGGGAAGCTACAAACCTTTGTAGAAACTGCTTCTAGGAAACTGAGGAGCTAAGCAGAACTTGTATTTCAGGCTTGAGTGTGTAAATATTGAAGTTTATAACTTACTAAGATGTGGAAACACTAATACACCTTAGATTTTTACTTGGGACATGAGAAAATTTTCTACTGTGGAAATAAAGGTCAACCAGAAAAATACAGTCATCATTAAAATGGAAGCCTGACCTTGAATATAGTAATATTCTAATGTGATCTGATTTCTCCTTCCTCTAGCTCCCATCCCAAAACCGGATCTAAATCCTACGTGAAAAAATAACATGATTCATAGCCTCAAATATTTTCTTTATATAGATCTACTGTATAATATGGTTACTATAGCTAATAATAAAATACAATATTTTAGACTTGAAAAGTGCTAAAAGATATTTTTAATGTTCTCATAAGTATGTGAATTCACACATATGTTAATTAGCTTGATTTAGGCATTTTACAATGTATAACACATATCAAACATTAAGTTGTATACCGTAAATATATACGATTTTTATTTCTCAATTGAAATAATTACATACATAAATAACATAAAAACTGAGACAAAAATACGCATGTATCAGGCAAAGAAATAATATTAATGAGTTAGCATGAGAAAATGCCTTCAGATATCACTGACCTTGTATCTAGACTCTAGATAAATGACATACAATAAAATGTGTTAATTTCTTGGTAATATAATACCCATGATTTCATCAAATTTGCCTCATTTTCATGTGTTAGGTTTATGTCTTATATGGCATAAGTTAATTTTTTATATTAATGAATAAAAAATAATTTGTAGGTTTTTACTCCACAGTTTTACTCACTTTATGTGTAATTCCAGTCTGATACCTGCTGCATTTGCCTTCTTTTTTATATTGAGGATCAGATTGAAGGAATAAAAACATTAGAAATAAGAAATAGATTCTTCTTGTGTCTGAGTAAATGCTTATTCAACATATGAGGGATTGAGAAGAAACTAAAGGATGGATTCTACTTTTTTTGACAATGTAAGCAGCAAAAAGTAGATTTTCAGGTGTCCTAGAGTTTCAATGCCTAATAAAAAAACAAACAGATATAAAAGTGCAAATAAAAGCAAAAACAATGGCAAAATTCCACTGAATTTTCTTTAATCAATGCAAGTCTTTCCTTAGTAAGTAAGTAGGTGCTTAGACAGTAACTCATTTGTAGATGTGGATGTCAACTGCAATTTGCTTTACTACAAATAGGAAAATATAACAGATAAATTTATGTTCTACAATTAACAGAAATCTAGGCAGTGTGTCTTATTGTTATGAGACAACAGGCAATTTTCTCTGTGTCTCAGAGATCTCTATTAAGATTTTGGTAAAAGTGGTTGCAGAAAGTAGAATGGTGACTTATGTAGTTAACTTTTTACATCAATTTCAGTGGCTTTCTTGCAGTTATTGAAGAACTTACTAGATCCTAATGGAAATGCTTTCATGCTCAGGAAAATAGCGAAAGATAAAATTATTAAAACTAAATGTGTGAATTAGGTTTTGTACTTAAAACAAGTGTAACTGTACATATAACTTTTAACTAAGATTCAGCAATCCTTTCCAGTATCCTCTAAATATAATCTTCAGTAATTTCCTTAGTTTCTCTGAAAGACATATGTCCCTTAGTATATCTCTTTATCATATAGCTCGGCAGTACATGTTGCAGGTTTGCCCAGCAAAAGTTATTTTCTCTTTTGTATGTCATGGCAAAACTACAAAATTTTAGTCAAAATATTTGGAGATATTATGAAATCCATATTTTCTCTTATTGTCATTAATGATTCTAATTAATAGATTAATCAACACTTTTGCATCTTCCCATAGGAAAGAATAACTGTTTTGGCTTTAAGTTGGTAAGGAACAAAGATAAAATGACTCCTATATAACTTTAATTCTACACTAGTCTAGAGCCCAAACTAGATGTTAAAAAAAAAATAAAATTCATAACCCTCCCTTGTAAGTTTTTTCACATTTAAGACTCTTTAGGGAAGAAATCATTAATTCAGGATTGCTTCTTTCAATTTCTGTTTCTATAATGAGGACATAAGGTTATATTCTCTCATAAAGCAATTTACATAATGATTCAAACCAAAATTTCAGGCTAAATTTTGGGGCACCAAGATAATCAGAAAAAACTTCTAAAGGGATTAAGTAAGTGCCTGAATAGCTAGTTGCTGATGACATCAGGAAATTAAAAATTGTAATAAGGGAAATAACTTCTTGCCCTGTCCAGACCTCCCACTTCAGTTCAAGTTCTAAAATCCATACTTACTCCAAGAACAAAATTGACTTTTTAATGCTGTATAATGCTAGAGATGAGATGTTTTAAAAGCTATTTACCTAAATTATTAAGTATAGGAATAAACTATTTATTTAGAGATATAAGAACAAATCGAATATCTATATTTTCAAATTCTGCATTTCTAGATTTTATTTTTCTTTAACTAAAAAACTCTAACAGCCTATGAAATCTGATATTCTGAAATCGGTCAAAAATGTCTCTTTTTCTGGTATATACTTGATTAGAAGACAGAGACATATCGCAGTATCATTTGTATTAAATCCTGCTATCTAATATCCAAAAATAGATTTAAACACATCATAGAGCTTAAATTCAAATCATACATAGGTCAATATATATATATATATATATATATATATATATATATATATGCATATATAATGAATAAATTATCTTTTATTTCACTTTGGATATTATTGGACTGTATAATACAAAATGTACTCTGATTTTAGTAGTAAAAGACATCACATTAGATACTTTAAAATATTATATGCATCTACTAATGTCAGTTTTTCAATGTATGCAAACTTTAAGTAACAGAATATTTTACTTGATTGTTTTAAACTATATCACTTGACTTTAAATTTTAGTAACCAAGAAGTGTTAAAAATTTAAGTATTCTATGGTTTCCAGTTCTTGGCCATATTTTCCTAATCTTTGTTTCTATTTCCTTGAATCTATTCAGGACATTGTTTCAAAGTGCATGTTTGAAAACTCCATTAACTGAATCACTTTGAGTCTCTTTCTGTTATCCAATGCTTCTTCTGGTTTTCAATGAGATTTTCTTGATTTGTTTCATCCCTAGTCATGTTTTTGTTTGTGCATGCGTTTGTGTGTGTTTAAATTTCACATTTCATATTTTATTTGAAAAAAAACTGTAGTAAAATTTGAAGAATAATATGTAGTTACCTTCCTTCAGAAGACTTTATATTGGCTTCAGGTATATGGCTACGGAACAAACTCTAGACAACATTAATACATTTTTCCAGTATTCAGATAATTTGATTTGGGCTTTCATCCTTGTTGGAACTGGACTATTTTCTGACTACAGATATAAAGTCCCTTGTGCCAGGCTTACCCCCTGGGTTTCCTATATATTCTGTACCTTTACTGTCTAATATCATAAAGTAGAAGTTGACTCTCTGCCCAAGCCAGTCATTTTTCTCGGAGGAAGTTGTAATCTAAACTACTCTGCATTATCAAAACTAAAAGGCTCCTCATCTTATTCTGGTACTTGGTAAATAAAATTAAAATACTTTTATTAAGTTTTAAAGCAGTCTATTGGTCTTGATAAGAATGGCTTTAGATGTAAATTTAGGAAGAACGGGTATTTTTACATTATTTAGTTTTCCATTTGGGAATGCGGTAGTATAAGGGGTGAGTTGTATCCCTCTGTTTTCATGTTGAAAAATATATATCTTTATTAATTATGTATTTTAAATTATGTGTTCTATGTTATAACCCACCACAATATGAAAAGTGTATATTTCTAAAGTAGCATATATGAAAAAATTACATTCACATATGAAATTTTAATTGAAAAATTAATCAGTCTGGCAAAAGAACTGCTAGAGAGAAATTCAAATTGCTGAGAACTACCAAAAATGTTTTGTTATCATCTAAATATTATTAAAATTCAAGATGAGTATCTAATAAGGATAGACAAGTATACTTCCAAGACACATTTGATGATATCCCAACAGTTCCTTTGTACATCGGTGTACTTTAAATTATTTCTTAAAACACTACTTTAAAAAAATTGAAATGTCTGGATACTCTAATCATGTGTCATAGAATATGATATGTCATGTCAATATATTAAACTCTTAATAAAGTTTTTGTTTTTATTGTCATAATTGTTTCTGTTGTCAAAAATAATTAAGTAAAACACAAATATTGACTACTGTTTGTAGTATGACTTCTTAAGACAACCTGGCAAATAATGAAATGTATATGCTATCATTAATGAAATAAAATATGTCCTTAAAATATGCTATTCCAGCGTAAAAGTGTTCCTATTTCTCCACATCCTCTCCAGCAGCTGTTCTCTCCAGATTTTATAATGATTGCCATTTTAACAGGGGTGAGATGGTATCTCAGTGTGGTTTTGATTTGCATTCCTCTAATGACCAGTGATGATAAGCAGTTTTCCATGTGTTTGTTGGCTGTATAAATGTCTTACACTGTTGGTGGGAGTAAAAATTAGTTCAACCATTGTGGAAGACAGTCTGGAAATTCCTCAAGTATCTAGAAATAGAAATACTATTTGACCCAGCAATCTCATTACTGGGTATATACACAAAGGATTATAAATCATTCTCTTATAAAGATACATATACACGTATGTTCACTGTGGCACTGTTCACAATTGCAAAGACTTGGAACACCCAAAGGCCCATCAGTGATAGACTGGATAAAGAAAATGTGGCACATATACATCATGGAATACTATGCAGCCATAAAAAGGATAGGTTAATGTCCTTTGCAGGGACATGGATAAATCTGGAAACCATCATTCTCAGCAAACTGACACAAGAACAGAAAACCAAACATCATATGTTCTCACTCATAAGTAGATGTTGAACAATGAGAACACATGGACACAGGGAGGGAAACATCACACACTGGGGCCTGTTGGGGAGTGGGAGGCTTAGTATAGGGATAGCAGGACCTGGAAGTATTAGGATGGGACAAGATTAGGATAAATACCTAATGTAGGTGAGCGGGGATGGAGGCAGCAAACCACCATGGCATGTGTATACCTATGTAACAATTCTGCGCGATCTGCACATGTACCCCAGAACTTCAAGTATAATAAAATAAAAAAACATGCTATTCCAGCAACATGTCAAGTTTTATTTCTTAGGACCCATGAATAAGATAATTATTATATTTGGAATCCAAAAAATGGAATATGTAGAATATTATGCCTTCCTGAATATCACCGGGATACATATGTGATCCTTTATGCCTTTAAGTAAAATGTGTCATGTGAAGATTTATGAAAGTTATTAAGAGATGTATAAAGCTCTTCTTCTTCCTGTCTATTCATTTAAGATGATAGTTGTTTGGTTGTACTGTTCATTATTTATGGATTTTGACATTTGTTTCTTTTGTATAAAGTAAGCAGAAGAGAAATAACAAATAAATTGAGCAGAAATCAGTAAAAATGAGGAAAGAAAATAATTTTTAAAATCTCTGAAACTGCTGGTTCTTCCAAAAAATATCAATGAAGATCAATACAATTGATAGCCCAGCCACATCAACCAAGTCAAAAAAAAGGAAGACAAAATTTACCAATATCAGAAATGAAACCTGGGTCATAATCACTGATCCCAAGAGCATTAAAAAGGTAACAAAGGAATACTATGAACAACATTATAGTATCATATCACATGAATATTAAAGCTTGGTTGAAATGTACCAATTTTCTTTTTTTTTTAATGTCCTTTAAGTTCTGGGGTTCATATGCAGAACATACAGGTTTGTTACATAGGTATACATGTGCCATGGTGGTTGGATGCATCCATCAACCCATCATCTACATTAGGTATTTCTCCTAATGCTATCCATCCCCTCGCCTCCCAACTCCCCAACAGCCTTCAGTGCATGATGTTCCCCACTTTGTGTCCATGTACTCTCATTGTTCAATTCCCACTTATGAATGAGAGCATGGGGTATTTGGTTTTCTGTTCTTATGTTAGTTTGCTGAGAATGAAATGTACCAGTTTTCTAAAAGACACAACCTACCAAAACATATACAAGAAGAAATAGATTATATTTCAAGACCTACAGTTATTAATTAAATAAATTTAGTAAGTAATTTATAATCTTTCCCATCAAAGAAACTCAGTTGGGTTCACTGACCTCTACAAAACATCTAAGAAAACATACCAGGTTTCTACAATTTCTTCCAGAAAATATAAGCAAAGGGAATAATTATTCTAATTCTTTCTATAAGGTTAACCTAGGTATTTACACAACTGATTATAAAACATGTCCATAAAAAATCAGTGCAAGAATATTTATAATAAGTTTTTTCATAAATGCCAACAACAGGAAGCAACCAAGAAATATTTCAAAAGATGAATGTATAAACAAACTGTGGTACATTCATATAATGCAATATTATTTAGCAATTAAAAACATAGTCATCTAGCAACAAAAAGACATGAATGGCCTTAAATGCATATTACTTAGGAAGAAATGGTTGAATAGATTACATGCAGGGGGGTTTGCAGAACATTGAAGTCATTCTGCATAACACAAAAATGTTAGCTAAATTACATTATTTATCAAAATCCATAGAGTTGTACAACACAGAAAATAATATTTAATTTATGCTTGTTATATAAATAATTTATGAATTTAGGTAATCTAGAACTCCCGATGGCCAAAGCCGGACAATTTTGAAAAAGAAAATAAATAAGAAAGTATTGTGTTATAATACAAACTATACAAGGGAGAAATACATATTCTAAAAAAAAAAGTTGAACTGTGCAAATGTATAAAACAACCTAAATGAAGTGTATAGGTATAAAGGTAATGGCCCAAGTAATGTTGAAAATAGTTGGGGCTGGAAGTTTAAATTCAAAAGAAACTGCACATAAACACTGCATTCTCATTGATACAATTTTTTCCCATAAGGGACAGGAAAATAATTATAATATGGCTACACATGTGTTCTGGAATTGAACAACTGCGTTAATAGATGACGAATGATGAGAGCCAGGTTTCTTACTGGTGGAGAGGAGATTGACAGGTCAGCAAGGGGAGAGTGATAGAATGGCGTATGTGTTAATGGACTAGAATCAGAGACATTAGTATTTATTCATGTTTAGCTTATAGATATAGATGGTTACAAGGAAATTATTTTAAGTATGTGTATATACATATGTTAGTATGTATGCAAATACTTCTTTGCATAATCAAATGAGAAATCCTTAAAACAATTATTCCCTTATTTCAATAAATACATTTAAAGCTCAGATCTTGGTTTATAATAGAATTCTCTAATAAAATAAAGAATCATAATTTTTGGAGAAATGGTTAATTCTATAATTGAAGCAGAAAATATAAAAGATGAGCCTGGAATATTTGCAGTGCTAGAAAGGAAGCAAGAATGCAAAAGCAACTACACATTAAACAAGTTTACCTGGGACTCTGTCAAAGAGTCAGAGGAACCAACTGAAAGAACCCCCAATACTGGCAAAGCTAGAACAAGAAAATAAATAAAGAGTGTTAGATTATGACCTCACCTATAAAGTAAATATCATTTAATCCATGCTGACTGACACAAATAAATGATTGAATAAAACAATGAGTGATGGAGAGGAGACAAATACTGTGTATGGAAAAATTTCAAATTATTTATGTAGACTTCACACTTAATGTCCCACTTTTTAAATACACTCTATTCATAGTGACTAGTTTTCAAACTGTACAGTATGGAAAAGGGAAAATACTGTATTCTAACCAGGAGAGACAATGTTATTTTATTTGAATTTATCATTACATGAATTAAGTACCAAGCATGAAATATTTCACTGGGGACAGGGGTGAATGTGCAAGCGTGAATTTGAAAACCTCAATGACATAATATCTTAGTCTTCTTTATAATCTTTGCCTTCTACAGAGTGTCTTATCCATTTTCTGCTGCTATGACAGAGTACCCAAGACTGGATAATGTAAAAAAAAATGAAAATGTATTGACTTACAATTCTGGAGGCTGGGAAATACTATATTAGAGCACCTGCAGCTATAGTAAATCTGATTCCATAGATCTACCTTGAATACCATATTCTCTGGAGGGAAGGAAAGCCCTGTCCTCTCATGGGAGAAGGACAAAGCGACCAAAGGGGTCTAAACTCACTCTCTTGTAATCACGTTAATCACCTCTTAAATGTTTCCCTTATTAATACTGTCATCTCTTAACAATAGCAATTAAATTTTTACCTGATTTTTGGAGAGGACAAACATTCAAACCACAGCATAGTGACTGGCACAGTATATGTTGAATGGACTTACGTTAGTTTGGATTAAATAATTAAATAATAATTATTTGAAAGTAAGTCATAAAAACTTATGTTTTGATATTGGAACCTGCAGGACAGCTAAAATATTTAGAAATATACAAAGTTTTTTTGTATCATAAAAAAGAACCTGATACCTTGTAAAAAGTATTAAGAAATAATAAATTTACAAAAATAATTGCATATTAAATAAAACTTGAAAGGAATAACAAATCAAAATACTATTTGGAAATTATGAGTTGCCATGTTTCCAACTAAAACTATAACAATACAATTATACCTAATTATATTATATTCACAGAAGTCTCTATTTTTACCTGGAATAGATAAACCAAATCTATAGACAGTCTGAGAAAGCAAAGATGCACCACAGGGTTTATCTGTTTGGGGTGTGTGTGTGTGTGTGTGTGTGTGTGTGTGTGTGTGTGTTTTCAGATAGAGAAACTTGCTTCACTGGAGCAAAATATGAAGGAATCTTGAAAATAAATCTAGGAGTTAAAAGCAATTTTACACCAAACTTGAAGGCATATCTCCTAAGAAGTCATTGAAACAAAACAAAACAAAACAATGACAATAACAATAAAGCAAGTAATTCTTCTACAACATTGTTTTTCAAAGAATGGTCACAGATATCTGAATTAAAATTACCTAGAGTAGTCATTTAAAAGAAGCATTTCTAAATTTAGTATAATCAACCTGTTCAGAATAACTGAGTGCAAATTTTTGTATTTAGGCTGAGAATCGCTTTTCTAGAGTCACCAAATTATTAACCTAAATACTGCACTAATTCTGCAGCTACTATTGTAACACAGAAGTGTCTTTGAAATAGAGATTTTGTAAAGAATAGCATGTTTTATTGACTATATATGTATTACTTTCATATATCAATTATTAAGTTTCTCATTTAAAAATTTCTGGTTAAGTACACAATTTAAGTGGAAATTTCCTATGAACCTGATAAAATGATCTATACTTCTTGTTTAGATTCACTTGCTCTCTATGTATCTTTTTTCTATGTTAACTATCTAGTCATATTTCTGTGCACTAATAATAGCAATTGAAGGCATTTTTGATTTAAAGCAGTAGCTGTAATTATATTACACTTCCTATAAATAACACTGGCATTGATGCTGTTATAATAAAAGTGAACCCAAGCAATTGAATATTTATGAATCAGAATCTTTTTGGAAGTGAATATGACAGCATTGAAAACATGCAATTACCAGAAATACCTAAAGTGATTAAAATGTTAATTAATGACAGTTTCTTTTATTAGCTTAAACAAAATCATACTACATACAGAAAAAGTATAAAATTCTCTGATAATGTTTAAATGCAAATTTATTAAATCATTAAAGAATATTTATTTTCAAGTAAAATATGCCAAAGAAAGTGAAATAATCTGTTTTAATTTCCTCCCAGGCATCCAGTAATTGAAAACTAATCATGATATGCTCATATGTTAGACCTAGCTAAACAGACAGGCATTAACACAAAACACTTTAAAGCTCCTGAAAAGGTAAATTTTGTTACTCCTTAACATTAAAATAAAAACATATTGGAATAATTCAATAGTAGCATTCAATACTAATACTTGAAAATCAATACTCTAGGCTGGAAAATATTTTTGTTCTAATTAATTCAATATACTAACTCAGTATAATTTCCTATTTAATTACCCATTAATTAATTACCCATTCATTAAATAGGGAAATATACTGAGTTAGTATATTGAATTAGTTCTCTGTTCAATCACAATTGAAGGTTTTAATTTCAAATATTTTCACTAACTCAATTGTTTTATTTTTTGATTTGCCTAAATTATTAGAGGTTTCGATAGTTGAAAAAAACACGTTTTATTATTTTAATATTCTATTATAAGGGTATTTATCTATATAACAGAATAATTTTGACATAATGGGGTTTTATTTAAACCTTATAAATCCAAACTCTGGTTGGAACATATGGTATAAAACATTCTTGGTTCAGAAATGATCATGCATTTAAATAGATGCTTACTTATTTAGTAGAAGAGGTTTTTATTTTGATAGTTTTCCTCTAGAATCTCTACCTATTATAATATATAATAGTTGATTTATGAAATGAGAGTCATGTGTATATCTATATTATCACTACTTCATATTTAAATGTCATACTCTGGTAAAATTCATGTATTTCAAAATTTAATAATCTAAAATAATCTTTCAGGGACTCCTCTCTTTCTCTCTCTCTCTTTTATTTTTTTAAATTAGAAACAGAGTCTCCCTATGTTGCTCAGGCTGGGTTCCAACTCCTGAGCTCAAGGGATCCTCCTGTTTCACCTCTCAAAGTGCTAGGCGTAAAGGAATGAGACACCACTCCCAGCCCTCTCACTTCACTTTTTTTCCAGTTTATATTTCAGGGCCTTCAAAAACCTGTTCTTTGTTCCTATTTTGAAACTCTTTTTCAGCTCTTTATTAATGGTAATAACCTGGCCAGATCCCAACCCCAGGACAACAAGGAAGATATTTCTTAAACAGTTTTCCTCATCACTCTATTGCATTTGGATCATCAATTTATGCTTTTTCCCAGTTCTTTCCCGGCAGCTTCTGTTAATCATGTACATTTCTCATGTCTTGAACCCATGAAATCCCTTATATATCCCTTTAGCATATACTTTAATTTTTATCTTTCATGTAACTCATCAAAAAGAATTATATATAGTCAATGTCTAAAATTCTTCTTCTCTTACCCTGTCTTATACTTACTCCTGTCAGAAATTGATGCCATTTTCACATGTTGCTAAATGCCATGACTAATATAATATTATTAGTTATTGATTTATTTGACCTAGAAACATTCATCTTAGCTGATCATTCTCTCTTTAAAATATTTTCTCTACATTCTTCTTCTGTGTCTACTTTTCCTCTAGTTTCTACTACACAGTTTATAAAGTTGCTTCTTACTTGCCAAAATTTTGAAGATTGGAGAGTTGTAATAAGGTTCTTCAGGGAAACAGAACTAGGATGTATATGGATATATAAGAAGAAATTTATTATGAGAATTGGCTCATGACGATATGAATGGGGGATAATTCCTATGACATGCCATCTGCAGCCTGAAGAGAAAAAAAAAAAAAAACAACCACAGTGGTGTACTTCAGTCTGAGTTTGAAGAACAGAATAGCCAATGATATAAGTCCCAGAGTTTAAGGCTTAAGAACCAGGATCTAAAATATCTGAGGGCAGAAAAAAATGGATGACCTGATTCAAGAAGAGATAGTAAACTCACGCTTTCTCTACTTTTTGGTTGTATCAAACTCTCAGCAGATGATGATTCCTGCCCACATTTGTGAGTGTGGGTCTTCTTTAATCAGTTTACCTGAAATCAAATGCTAATCTTTTCTGGCAATACTCTCATGGCTATACTCAGAAATAATGATTTACCATCTGTCTGAGCATCCTTAACCCAGTCAAATGGACACATCACAGGACGCCAAGGCTTCATCATCAGCTCTCTTGTCTATCTTTCCCATTCTTTAGATGGTCTCATCTAGACTTATGCTTTAAATTGCTTTTATGTGGTGAAAACTCCAAAATATATCTTCAGTCTTAACTTACTTTCTAACTTCAACACTAATTTTCTCTTAAAAATATAATTGGTATACCAATTGCGGTATGTTCAAAGTGAAACCCCTAATTATTTCTTCAAAACCTTTATTACTATCAGTGTTCCAAATCTCAGTAAATTATGATTCCATTATTCATTTTCTCAACCTAACTTCTCTTTAGTCATATTTGACTACGTTACTTCTTATGGAATCTAGGAGCAAATTATATCGAGATTATATTCACTTCTTGTCATCTCCGTTGCTACAATCCTCAATTTTTACTTCATTATTGACATAGACTCTACCCTTTTTTTCATCCTTGGTTTTTATAGACTATTCACCAACAAGCAGCCACAATTACCCTTTGGCAAGGTAAGTTAAATGGTAGTGAATTTTTGGTCATAATCTGATAATGATTTTCAGTTTAACTGAGAGCTCATATCAATATTTACATATTTGCCATATTTTGGGAGTAATATGACCTGATGAAAATCTTGATAATCACTGGTCATATCAGTTTAGATTCCCTTTCTTTCAACAAAACTTTCCTTTATCTTTAAACCTTTTTTTCCATACCAGTATCATGTATCCTTTAAGCAAATTTCTATTTACTTCTCTTTATCTCAGTTTAAAATGTCAGCCTTTTTAGGAGCAATAGACATCTACTCTGTCAACTGTTTTATCACCAGAACCTTTCCCGGAGCACAGAATATAGTATAAAATTAATAAGTGTGTATTGGGAGTAATTATCATTTATTAATAAATCTGCTACCAGTTGCCATAATCTCCTCTAATCACCTTTTTCCCCTTTATTACAGCAATCATGGGACAATCGCAGTTATTCAAATAAGCCAAAGACTGTTACAAACAATGTATTTGTCCTTGAAATTCATTCTACCTGGAAACCTCTTTCCTCAGTTATCCAAATAGTTTTTCTTTTTCTTTTCTTTTCTTTCTTTTTTTTTTTTTTTTGGAGATGGAGTTACACTCTTGTTACCCAGGCTGGAGTGCAATGGCGCGATCTCGGCTCACCGCAACCTCCCCGCAACCTGGGTTCAAGCAATTCTCCTGCCTCAGCCTCCCAAATAGCTGGGACTACAGGAGTGCGCCACCACTCCCAGCTAATTTTTGTATTTTTAGTAGAGATGGGGTTTCACCATGTTGGCCAGGATGGTCTCGATCTCTTGACCTTGTGATCCACCCTCCTTGGCCTCCCAAAGTGATGGGATTATACACGTGAGCCACCGCACCCGCTATCCAAATAGTTTTTCCCCCATCAACTGTAGCTCTCTGATCATATGTCACCTGTAAAAGTGAGGCCTTTTGTGATCACATTATAATTAAAATGTTATTAAAATAAATTATTAAAAATAAATAAGTAACCCCATTCAAGCATTCTCTGACTCCCCTATCTACATTACTTTTCTCCAGAGCACTTCTCACTCTTTGGCTTACTAATTATTCTCTATGTTATGTGCTTGCTATTCTCTTCTTTGTGAATGGAAGCAAGCAGAAACAAAGTATATTGTATTTTCTTTTTACTACCTGAACTACCACACATATTTTTTGCACTCAAAAGATATTTGTTGAATGAATAAACCAAGATTTTTATTTCATTCATTGGCTATTTTCTTTCATACGATAGTCATACTATAAGAATATCGGAGGTTTTTTGGCCCAAAATTCTTTTATTTACTTATTCTCTTTTTCAATGGTTGACACACAGTTTTGTTTCAAAAAGAAAGTATTTCAAATATTAGCTGAAACCACGGACATCCTATTTAGTCTCTTTGAGTCTAATTCTTCCTTCAGTACAACAAAATGTTGAACTAGATGTTACTTTAATTTACATCCATCTTAAACAAAACTAAGTAATACTGTATTTTTAAATCTGTAAATATCTTTATGAGACACATTTTAGGAGTAATATGACTGATGAAAATCTTGATTTTTACTATTAATACAAGTTTAGATTCCCCTTTTCCAAGAATTCTTTCCTTTATCTTCAAAGCCATTTTTTTCTATCCCATTATCATGTATCTTTTAAGGAATTTTCTTTATAGTTCTCTGTATCTCAGTTTAGAATACCAGCATTTTTGGGAGTAATAGACAACTACTTTTTTAACTGTTTTTTTTCACCAGCATGTTTCACTGGGCATAGAATATAGTAGAAACTCAGTAAGTATGTATTGATAGTAGCTATCATTTATTAAGCCTTTTCTAGGTCAGGCAATATTCTGTTTCACATACATCAACTTGTTTAACACTCACAGAAACCTACAATTTTGTTGTTGACTTAATGAAATTAAAAAAAAGTACTGACATGGAATTTGAGTTTGGCAAAGTAAGCTAATTTTCACCTTCCAAACTAGATGGAGAGAAAAATTATTTGGCAAGAGAAAATGGAAAATTTGAGGTCAAAGGAAATGAACAAAATAGACCAGAAAGCAAGAACATTCTTGAAACTCAGTGTTAAAAAAAGAAAAGGAAATCTAGTTTAAAGAAATATTAGGATAAGAAGATTTTTTGTTTCAACTTGTATAAGGATGTAAAATTTAACATGTATAAGGATTTGAAAGATAAACCAGTTTCCTCCTAGAGGACTAGGAGAAATTCAGTATTATAATGATGGTTTCAGACAATTAAATACACATATAGTAAGTCTTAACTATCGCTCTAGAGTTAAGGAAATCAAATCTGAACCATTTAGCAATTGTTATGCATTAACATAATAGTGAAATTCCTGTTACTTCAGTAAGCACTTGAAAGTCACAGCATCTAGCAAAAATGTGTAATTAAAACCTGTTACACTGTCGTGGGTACTCTGCTAACAATTTCTGTAGTCTTCACAGCTATTGTCCAGAAAGGTCAGATTTACTAATTGAGGTCACAATATTTTACACAGCTGGAATTTAAAATATTATTCATCTAATTTCAAATTCTGTGCTCTGTTAATTGTGCTAGTCTTTTATTTAAGCGTAAAATAATCTTGACAGGAAACTAAAATTGTAAAAGAAGGAAGAGTTATTTGCTACTTGGAAGTGCCTCAATAGAACCTTGGTACATGGAGCCTAGCTCAGTAACCGTTTCATTAGCTATATTTCTTTCTTAGGATAGGTCATTTTTCTAAAAGACTCAGTCAAAACTGTTCTCTTAAAAATGTGAAAAGTGTCATATGAACATGTATTAAAATGCTGTAATTACAATAAAGCCAGAGATGATTAAAGACATATGAAAGCTACATGTATTTTATGTACAGCACATACAGAATCAGTTAAACAATTGCCTCATTACGTCCTTCCTGTATTTTGCTACTTCCAGAAAGGCATTCTCCGAAAACCAGGATATTTTGGAGCTGGCTCTAGTTCACTGCTTACCAGAGATGTTGTGCACATCTCTGCTCTGTATTTAGTGGCATCACCTTAGTAGGGAGCCACCATGGGAGATGTTACATAGTGAAAATGGCAAATGCTGTAAACTGAGTCTGTTTTTCTTAGAGAGCTATTAACATTTGCCAGCACATCACTGCATGCTGATATGGTAAAAAAAAAAGTTGAGGCATAAAAAGAAAAGGCACGAAGTAAATAAAAGAATTATGTTATTTTATCTTACTTAGACTATCTCACTTTAGAAACATTTCCTTGACGTGTGAAAATGCTCTGATATTGAAAATTGCCATTGCATACAGGTTTGTTCCAGTGGACTAACTAGAATCAGAGTTTATATCCATCTAAAATTTTTTGGATTTAAGAGTATCCTCTACTTCATGAATTTCTGTGAAATAGGCATTATATTTCATTTTCCTTAACTTTACATTTTCCTTAACGTTTCAATGTGATTAATAGAAATTTTAATGTGGTAATTTTATAAAATGAGTTTATATTCAAATATATATCCTTATTAAAAAGTGAAATAATATCAAGACAACTGAAATGAATATCTGAAATAACACTAGACAATCTGAATTGTTCGTCTGCATAATGGTTGATTATTTTATAGATCCTTGCATTTGTTTAGAAGTACAGATAGGATAAAAAATAATCAAACACAACTTAAAGAGCATTTGAGAAAAATAGGTATATGTTTATGACTGTGAGTCATGGAACACGAACCTGTATATTAAAATTTTACTTATTTTTATTTTAGTAAGCACCTTTCAAATTAAGCTATCAAACTTTCAGCAGTACAATAAATTAAAACCTTACATTTAAATTTTGAATTCAGTAAATCTTACAGAAATATGTCAGACTTCTACTCATAATTCTAAGCCAAGATACAGGTTATATAGAGTAAAATATAATGACTATTTCATTGTTATCACTCAGCTTAGTGAAGTATCGACAAATTTTTACTTTTAACAAAAGCTAATAAATAGTGAGTTTTAGTATGCCAAGTAGTCTTTAAGATTTTTTTTTAAATATGGTATGCCATTTAGTGCAAAAACTAAATATGGCAGAATAATTTGAGTTTTACTGTTGAAGAGGGTGTGACAGAATTTATGTAGCTTGCTCATGTATATACGGTTAGAGCTGCAAGAGCTAAGGTATGAACTGAAGTAATAGAATTACAATGCACTCTGTTTTAAATACTACACTATACTGCTCATCAAATCATGTAGGAATTTAATCTTGTAAGAAATGAGTTCATTTACATAACTTACATGCTATGTTTGTCAAATTTTATTTCAAATAAAAATAAAAAGTAAAAAAGCTGCTTTTGACTAAAAAACCAGGTCCTTTATACCTGCTATCATTTCAAAAAGTTTAAAATAATGGCTGGAAGGTGGTTCATGTCTGTAACTTCCAGCACTTTGGGAAACTGAGGCAGGAGGATAGATTGAATCTAAGAGTTTAAGACCAGCCTGGTAAGCATAGTGAGAGCCCCATCTCTACAAAAAAATCAAAATTAGTTGGGCATTGTGCCATATGCCTCTAGTTCCAGCTACTCAAGAGGCTGGAGGGAAAATTCTTTCAGCCCAGGAGAGAAAGATTTCAGTGAGCTGTGATTGCACAACTTCACTCAGCCTGAGTGACAGAGTGAGATTGTGTTTCAATAAATAAATAAGTAAAGCTTATTAAGATTAATTTATATTCAAAATGCATTTTAAACATCTTATATTTTGTCTTAGTTAACTATTGTTAGAAGAATAAATGGTTTATGACTAAAGAATAAACTGAAAATTATAAATATCTGTAATAGACTCAGTAAATGTAAGTGTTAGATGTTGCAGATATAAAGTTGAATAAGACATTAGTTTCTTACATAGGTTGCTTTCAGTATAGAGGACAACAATAGAAACAATACGTAAGATAAAAGAAACAGCCCAAATAAAAATTTAAATTTAATAAAATAGGAATATTAAGGCTTGGGAACAATAATTCTGACTCATGAAGTCATTAGTTATTTACTCATTTACATCGGCAAATAGATATTGAGAACTCATTCATTTCATACAGTTTTCTTAGATTCAAAGATGCTCTTAAAATTGTGAGTTTGTTATGAAAGTCAGGGAAAAAGGTTATATTAAATAATAATATTTAATGATACAATAATGTAAAATATATTCATGCAACTTAGATGATGTAATATTTAAACTATATTTTGAAGGATGAATTGGAAGACTTTGGCAAGTGGGAAAATTGGAATGTCTATTCCAATAAAATACATGTTAACATTGGTAAAAACAAACAAACAAACAAACAAATAAATAAATAAATAAGCTATCGAGGGCTATTCAAAGAAAATCTGGCTTTATTCTGCAGCTAATTGTGGATCACTAATAATTATATCAATAATTATCAGATATATTGCTTAAATTGGATAGTAATACCCAGCAAGTAATATCAGAGAGTAGTATCAGAAAGTCAGAAAGGGTTTTACTTTTCTTTCTTTAAAAAAGAACAGGCAAACAAAGATTTTATATTTACTTTAGTCATTGACATTTTATTCAGTTACATACAACTTATCTTTTCTCTTATAATTTTGCAAAATCAAAGAAAATGCCCCTATAATAATAAAGACATAAAACTAGGCTTTTTAAAAAATGCAATTATCAACAAAGTGAAGAAAAAGAAAATATAGTCACTTTAATTGATTCAGAAGAAGAATTTCACAAAACTTAATATCCTTTCATGATTAAAAAAATTACTCCACAGCTGGGTGCGGTGGCTCATACCTGTAATCCCAGCACTTTTGGAGGTCGAGGTGGGTGGATCATGAGGTCAGGAGTTCAAGACCAGCTTGACCAACATGGTGAAATCTCATCTCTACTAAAAATACAAAGATTAGCTGAGTGTGGTGGCACATACCTGTAATCCCAGCTACTCAGGAGGCTGAGGCAGAAGAATTGCCTGAACCTGGGAGGCAGAGGTTGTAGTGAGCCAAGATGGTGCCACTGCACTCCAGACTGGGTGACGGAATGAGATTTCATCTCAAAAAAAAAAATACTGCACAAACTGCAAATAGAATGAAACAACCTCAACATAGTAAAGGCTGTATATGAAAAACATACAGTCAACATCAAACTCAATGGGAAAAGACTGAAAGCTTTTGCTCTGGGATGAAGAAGAACAAGACAAGGATTTCCACATCTCTCATTCCTATTTAACACAGGACTGGAAATGCTAGCCAGAGCAATAAGGCAAGAAAAATAAACAAAAGGCATTGAAAGTGAAAAGAAAAGAAGGCTTTTTCACAAATGGCATGGTGTTACATGTAGAATATCCGAGAGTAGACACACACACACACACACACACACACACACAGACATTCTGGTAGGACTAATAAAAATATTCAGGAAAGTTGCAAGATACAAAATCAACTCTCAAAAAAAAAGTTGAAGTCACATTTCTCTATGCTAACAATAAACCATCTGAAAAGAAAATTAAAGAAAAAAATCCCATTCACAATAGCATCTTAAAAAAGAAACCTTTAGAAATAAGCTTAGCCAAGGAGGCAAGTCTCATAGACTAAAAAACTACAAAATGTTGCTGACACAAATTAAAGACACAAATAAAAAAAAAGATATTCTGTGTTTATGATATGGAGGAATTCGTATTAAGATGTCAATAATAGAACACACACAAAAATTAAACATAAGTAAAATAAAACAGAATATTTTTTAAAAGTCAATACTGTATAAATTGAGCTACAAAGTCAATGCTGTGTTGATCAAAATCCCAATGACGATTTTTGCAGAAATATAAAAATCCATTTTAAGATCCATATGGAATCTCAAAAAACCCAAAATAGCATGAACAATCTTTAGGAAAGATAATATATTTTGAGTTTTCACCTTACTTGATTTCAAAACTTACCTCAAAGCTATAATTATCAAAACAAAGTGGTACTGGCATGAAGACAGAAGTGTAGATAACTGAAATAGAGCAGAGACTCCAGAAATAAACCCTTGTAAATATGGTCAAATGATTTTTTTTTCTTAAGGCAGAGTCTCCCTCTGTTGCCCAAGCTGGAGTGCAGTGGGGCAATCTTGACTCACTGCAACTTCCACCTTCCAGGTTCAAGTGATTCTCATGTCTCAGCCTCCCAAGTAGCTGGGATAACAAGAACCCACCACCACGCCTGGCTAATTTTTGTATTTTTAGCAGAGATGGGGTTTCACCATGTTGGCCAGGTTGATTATAAACCCTTTACCTCAGGCGATCCACCTGCCTCAGTTTTCCAGGAATGGGCCACTGTGCACAGCTCAAATGATTTTTTGTAAGGGTGCCAGGCCCATTTAATGAGATAAGAACACCCTTTTCAACAAATAGTGCAGGGAAACTGAATGTCTACAACAACAACAACAAAAAGTTGGATCTTTAGAGTACATAGTAAAAAATTAGAGTAAAAATGAATCAAAGACCAAATTGTAAGAGCTAAAACTATGAGGCTAAGAAAAATGGAAAACTTCATGATATTGGGTGTAGAAATAATTTTTTAGATACGACACAAAGCACAGGTAACAAAAATATTAGATAAATTGAGCTATATCAAAATTAAGAATTTTATGTATCAAAGGACATTATGAATAAAATAAAAGACAATCTATGGAATAGGAGAAAAATATTTGCAAATTATATATCTGACAAGGAGTTCATTTCCAAGTTATATAAATAAGTCTTACAACTGAATAAGAAAAACAAACGACTTAATTTTAAAATTAGCAAAGAACATGAATATACATCTCTCTAAATAGATACACATATGACCAATAAGCACATAGAAAGATGTTCAACTTCACGAATTATTAAGGAAATTCACCTCAAATCCATGATGAGATGTCACTTTACACCTGTTAGGATGTCTATTATTTAAAAAGAAAAAAGAAAATAATAGAGATAGAGAATGGAGATTAACTGAAACCCTCTGCATTGCTGGTAGAAATGTAAAATAGTATGGCTGCTGTGGAAGACAGTATGACAGTTCTTTAAAGAAAATTAAACCTGAATTACCAAACAATCCAACAGTTCCAATTCTGGATATGCAATTAAAAGCATTCAAAGCAGACAAACACATATTTGTACACTCATAAGCATATTAGGATTATTCACAGTAGTGAAAAGAGGAAAGCAGCCCAAGTATCTACCAACAGATGGACGGATGAACAAAATGTGGTATAATCATACAATGGCATATTACCTACCCTTAAAAAGGAAGGAAGTTTTGACACATGCTACAACATGAATGAAACATGAAGACATTATGCAAAGTCACATAAACTAGTCACATAAGGACAAATGCTGTATAACTCCATTTATGTGAGATACCTTGGGTAGTTAAATTCATAGAGACAAAAAGTCAAATGTTGGTTGTTAGAGACAGGGAGTAGAGGGAAAGAGAAAAATTTTGTTCATGGATACAAAGTTTTAATTTGGAAAGATTAAAAATGTCTCTAGATGGATAGTGCTGATGTTTTCAGGACACTGAATGCACTTAAGAACTGTACACAGAACTATACAGTTTGAAAGGGTTAGTATGGTAAATGTTAGGGAATGTATATTTTGCCACAATAAAAATTAATTAATTTAGTTCTGTATATGTTCTAACAGATATATACCTCTAGTTTATCAGACAATCTCCAATTAAAACAGGTCAGGTATTATAGCATCCATTTTCCAAGTAATTATCTTACTTAGTTGAATTTGTAGCAACTTTACAGAAATAAAACCTCAGTATTTTATTCCAGACCCTAATATCCATTCCAGGTAATATTAACTTTAAGCTGGAACTTGACTAGTTCTAAGATGTACATTTAAACTAATACAAATGTTTCCTGGAAGCAAATCAACAGGACAGAAAGAAACTATATTTATCATGCATCCTTACTTACAAATACAAAAATAATTAAAACTTAGAGGCTCTTAAATTTTTATAGATCTATAAAAATTTGTCTGATTCTAAGTACATTATCTCATTCTTTGTGTTTAGGATTTGATCTAGGTGCATCTTAATAAAGCTAATAAAAAGTAGCTATTCTTTTTGCACTAAAATATCAAGAACATTGTGTCAAAGATATATCCCAGAGGAGTGATTATCATATAATAATCATATCTTCTCCTCTGTCTTACTGTTAATTAAATTAATTCCTTATATGGTCTTTCCCTAAGTAGTCTTGATTTAATGTGCTGCATGTAATCAGTAGCTCAGGAAATGCAGATAAGGTTATTTTACTCATGGTTACAAGAAACCATGATCCAAAGAACTTTGTAATGGTATAAGTGAAAAGGTTTTGCTATTCTTTTAATTGTTAAATCAAACTGTTATTTCTTGAAAACTATAACACTGGAAGAAAATATTTGGGGCTGGAGTCTACTAAAAAATATAATTCATACTTGTCTTAAAGCTGCTTGAAGCAACAGGAGCTGTTTGAGAATGTACAATGTAATATGTTAATATAAATGGAATATATTTTACTTATTGATTGACAACTTAGCAATTAACAGCACTGATTCTGGTCACATCTCTCAGATTAGAATTTCAGCTGTGCTACCTACTACTTATATGATCTTTGGAAATGTATATCATCCATACAAGACTAAGTTTCTCAAAATGTAGGTAGTAATAGTGCTGGCATTTTAAGAGTGCTGTGAAAAATTAGATAAGTTATATATAAGAGTAAAAATAGCCACCTGGCACATAGTAACAATTAATGATTGTCATTATTTTATTAATATTACTATTTAAACTGTTTTATTTACTGAGTCACATAAATTTGCTATATTTTTGTATTTAATATATACCTACTTATACAGAAGAGTAAATATTAAAACATTTAAACTAAATTATATTGAAGTAACTTCAAAACTGATGTTTACATTTGAATGTTAAAATGTATTTATTAAGGAATAATTACTATATTTATTTAATCTTTGATCATTTTACTTTTGATGTGTTTTTAATGTTAAAAGACAAGAATTCTATCAAAAGGTAGATTAACCCTGTTTTACACTCATGTTATTGATGAAATATTTTTTCTTTCTGAGAGGATTTTAAATAGATCTGTTTCTAATTCAAGTCCAGGCTTTTTTGTTGTGTAAGCTGAACTTCTCACCCAGGTTAATTTCAGGTATTATACTATTTTATCTTAATGATCATCAATGCCTTTTGCGATTCTGATTACCCAGGGGATTACTTTTCTGAGAACCAAACCTCCTGCTAAGAAAGAAATTATGCTGCAGCTGCACCAATTGTCAAGATTTATTTTCTTAGAGCCTCACTGTGGGAAAATTTGTCTTTCATAATCTCAAACAGTATATTATTAAATATATGTGAAAAAATGAAATATATGTTTTTTGTAATATCTTAATCCCAAGGCACCTCCTTGTGTCAGCTCTATATTTAATCCTATAAGATGCAGTAGAGACATATAGTTCTACCAGAAGTTGAATATATGCATATCTTGTGTTAAAACAGAAATACTATAAACTTCTAAGTAAAATATCAGATTTTAACAAAAGTTTTAGCCAAAACGAGATTTTAAGTACATAGTATTTTGTTCCAGCAAATTCTAAGCTACATGTTATATCTGACAATCAAGCAGATTAGTTTCAGCAAAGAATATTTTCTAATTGCCAATTTAAAAGCACTAATAAAACCTTGAAAACTAGGAACATAAAAATGTATATTCAATAATCCATAATTTTAAGATTTTCTGATTCTTATGCTCATCTACCAAGGATGTTTATACTAGTATTACATGCCATTGGTAAATAAAAATGTCAAATGTAAGCAAATTTTTGCTTTTACAATCAACCATTGGCATGAAAATTGATCATAATGAATAGTCACCACAGTCCCTAAACAATTTATAAACCTTACAAACTCTTTACTACATAAAATGTTATAAATTTAAAATATTTTAAGCCAATTTATAAAGCAGTTTTCTGTCTTTTTTTCCTAATGTTAATCTATTCTGTTTCTTTTAAGGTATATAAATATTTTTTATTTAAGGAATATAATGGGAATTTATGTCTATTATATATTGTTTATGTATTTATTATTATACATAAATTTCTATTATAATCTCAAGGAAATATATGCATATATTATTATTACTCCTATTATATTCCTTAAGGAAGCATAATAAAATACTAACAATATTTATTGGTATACTTTCCAAAGAGGTAAACATGTAATGACTTACTAACAATTAAAACTGTAATAAGTATATGCACCAGTGGCAATTTAAAAAAATTTTGGTTTCTAGAAGTGTAATTACAAATACAATTATATTTTCTACCCAATAAGAATTTCGGAACAAGTACAAAGATTTAATGGTTTCATCAGGAAGCCAGTTGGCTGCTTTAGAGTGCCTACCATTCTCACTGTGTACTGATCACAGACAAGGAAAATTTGAAAGGGCCAAAACTTTGCAAACTATACCACAGTTTTCAAAGATTTCTGCAGTTAATTTTTTAATTGATCATATATCTTGGAATTTTCTATAACTTCTTATAGAACTGTCTCACTCTAAAATTACTGCAAATCATACTTTGATATGTGAGCATTATTTGACATGCCACATATTGTTTGACAATATTTAGCTAATATAAAAAAATTAATGATTATGCTTGCACTTTTGTTTTTCTGCATATATGTAAGCTTATCTGTAGGAAAATTACCTAGAACCTATATTGCTATATAAAACTGTGTGTATATTATACTTTGATAAACATTTATCATTCTTAGTGGCTTAAAGTTTATATTTTCATTAATTGTATATTAAAGTGTCAGCTTATCAGCACTATTACATTATTTTTACAACACATTTTGATTTTTACCAGTCATAGAAGTCACAGACAGTGCCTTGTGTATAACTTTGCTATTTGCCTTAGAAGTAAGTACCTGCCTTTTCCTAAACAAGTCCTGAGTACATAGATCTACAGCTCTTTAACTGTCTATGTTTGTTTCCCTTTAATTACCTTGTTTTGTCTGTATCTTTTCTTTTCTTTTTTGTTTTTTTTTTGAGAAGGAGTTTAGCTCTTCTTGCCCAAGCTGGAGTGCAATGGCATGATTTTGGCTCACTGCAACCTCCACCTCCCTGGTTCAAGCAATTCTCCTTACAAGTGCCTGCCATCACACCTGACTTATTTTTGTATTTTTCGTAGAAATGGGGTTTCATCATGTTGGCCAGGCTGCTCTTGAACTCCTGACCTTAGGTGACTCAGCCACCTCAGCCTCCCAAATGCTGAGATTACAGGCATGAGCCACCATGCCTGGCCCCAGTGTCTGATCTATGGCTATCTTAGCTGTGGCTGTTAGCTGCCCCAAATTCACATGAGTCTGCAGCAACCTTAATTCTTGCCTCCTCAGAAGAAAGAATTTGACTGATGGGCATAAAGCATAAAAAAAGACTGAGGCAAGTTTTAGAGCAGGAGTGAAATTCTATTAAAAATCATTAGAGCAGGAATGAAAGGAAAGCAAAGTACACTTGCAAGAGCACCAAGTGGACATCTTGGAGAACTAGTGTGTGGCTTGAATTTTTGTTTCAAAGTTTTATACAATGGAATATTTTCAGGGTCTTTTATTCCTTCTCCCCTGAGTCTTCCCTTCTGGTGGGCTGTCTGTACACACAATAGCCTCCTAGAGCTTGGAGGGGAGCATGTGCAGTGTGTTTACCTGAGTTCTATACATGCTCATTTGAGACGTTCTTCCCTTTACTGGTGGTATGTCCCAAGGTCACCTAACAATTAAACTCCACCATTTGCCTTTTAGTGTGCATGTATGAACCCATTTGCCCAACTCCTGAGATCTTATCAGGAAGCTGTTGATCAACAGTTTCAGGTTTGTTTCTATCTATAGGGAGACTGCCTTTCCCTGGCACTGGTGGTGACCGATTATTTTAAAGAGACAGTTAACAACCACCTGACCATCACTTGCTGGTTGTCTGACATTTCTGGTGGTGAGGGGCCCTTTCCTGCCCTGCTCATGCCTGAACTGTAACAGACATGTTCCACCTCTACAACCGAGTCCTTGGGTCTGCCTAGATCACCATCCCACTACTGTATACAATTTTGTATCTTTATAACAGGTCACTGCTAACATTGGCTAAAACTTCATGCCAGATTTAAATAAAATATCAAATCAAGCACTGTTCACATCAACTTCAGCTGTCAAGAGCATATATCCTCTCTTTGGTGTTCTGCTTTCTCTACAGTGCTCTCTAACATTTACGTCAAGAATGCTTTCTCACTCTACTACTTTTTGAAAATGTTCTTATGAGCAAGAATATAACAAATTATTCCACTCTGACACAAATTTGGGGAAGGAGCCTCATTTGACTATCAATAAGAAGTCGATTTAAGGCAATATTTTCACTAGATTTTCAAGTTTTTAAAATTAGTTTCTCCCTTATCTGAGGCATGCCAATTGTTAACTATCTGTTTCTTTAATACATATTATTACTAAGAATACAGTGTGTTGCAGGCATCACAATGCAGACATTCTATTTCATATTAATTCTACTAAATTATCAGTAAAAAATGTAGTTTTATATTTTATCTATTGTTCTCAAATGTGCTTAAATTTTATTTTTGCCCTTGGTCAGATAATCAACCATTGTCTCCTTCTCTGCTTCTTTAGTTCCACATTTAACATAAAATCCTATAACAAACATTTTCTAATATGTTTGAAGTGCTGTCATATTAATGAGGAAAGAAAATAAGAATCTGGAAGTGTTACTAAAGTGAAAGGATGTGACTGTAACTGATTTGACCTAAAAAGGTTCATCATCCTGAAACTGCTGTTCAAGTTTCTTTCCTCACAGTACAATAAAAGCACAACTCTAAGGTAACAGGAGAAACGATTGATTGATTGAAAATAAGCAACACATCACTACTTCTCTTGAAGTGGAAGTCTGCATCACAAGAGAAAACCAGACCAGTGCCACCTTCCTTTGATCCAAATGATTCTGGAAGCAGATAGATATAAGCAGACACCTTTTACAGCATCATGCCAGGAAGGTTAACTACTTTTTATGCTTCAAAGTCACTCTCACTGTCTAGAGAACATCTTGCCTAAATTGGAAAGGGCACATCTTTTTGGTTTAGCTGTTGTTGTCTGATTAATAGAAGAAGTCAAGCTTGTCGTTTTTGTTGTTACTTTTAACCATTTATGGTTTATTATTTTATATTCTATGTTGTCAAATAAACAGCTATATCCATTTGGTTGATATAAAGCCTACAAATTAAATGAAAGTTAGAATAAAATCACTATAATTTATTGCATAATATACATTCATTTGATATACAAAATGTAAATAGAACTATAATGCTTCTTTATTTCCCTATTTGGGGAACAGGGAAGGTGGCTTTCTTTTCTTTTAATTTGGGTTGTTACTATCAAGGAAGAAATAAAACATTGATTGGTATTTATACACAGGGAAGAAGTGAAAGTTTTGAATGCAGTACTCTGCATTCAAACCTTTTACTTCTTCCAATCCAGGAAGTAAAACCCTTTGCTTTGGGTTGAGTGAAACTGAGAACTAGTAGGTAACTCTGTTAATATCATTTCTGGTGGTTCCTTTAGTGATTGCTGCTACTGGTGCTATCAAAAGAGCTTAAAAAAAAGATATTCTGCTTCTTTAAATACATCTTCTAAATCCTGGACATTGTAATGATTCTGTGTTCATTTTTCTAGTTCCAGTTTTAGGATGTCAGTCCAGATCCTGAAAGCATTTTAACATTCATTGTATGCAAAGGTCAAGAAAAAAAGATATTTTTGATAACTATATCACAATGGAAATTATTTAGTGTTTAGATGTCCAGTGTTAGAGACTCCATAGCCTTCAGTAGGCCCCAGAGTAGTCATAACAGTGCATTAAATTTTAAGTTGCAGTAAAAAAATTACTGCAGATTTTGAGGTTTAAAACAATATTTATTTATCAGCTTGCAGTTCTTTTTTTAAAATTTCTCATTTTCTTTATCATTGGAGGGAAGGGAAAGCAAGCAAGCAGAGGTGGGGGTATTGTTACACTATTTAAGGAAGAGCTGAATACAAAGACAATGAGTCTTTCATAGTCTCAACAATTCCACAATGAATAACTGTGGATTATCTCATGTATAATTTACATTGGATCAAAAAAATGGGTTCCTCTCTGTGTATATCAATTTAATTCAAACCTTATTACCTTCAAAATACAAAGATGAATACTACAAGATAAACTATAACTGCAATAGGTATTTTCTAAGTAGAAGACCAAATAAATACCAAAGGGAATCCTTCTTTCCAATGTCTTTTGATATGACAAGATTTTGCCAGAGTGGAACTTAAATAAGCATTCTCATGGCCAAGTAAGAAACTACAGTTGTTGTGGGTATTACCCTATAATTGCCATATGTATTACATATTAAATTAAACTCAGCATTAAATATGCTTGCATAATTATGCTGCTAATGATGATAGCAGTGATGATACTGGTGGAAAAGCCTGTCTTTAGCCCAAGAAAAGTCAGGGAGAAAAACCTTAACAAGCAGAAAGCAGACAGAGAGTTGGGCATTTTTTGATTAGGAAAGAGAATTTTAAGCATAGAAATATTAAAAAAAGTACTCCCTTATTTCCCTATGTGGAAATAATATGATACATTTATTAGATATACTAGACAAGAACAGAACTAAGTACTCCAACTCTACTGCAGCATTACAAAAAAATCATCCCTTCACCACAGTGTAAGATTTAAGGACAACCTGCCCAAGGATGCACATTATATAAAACACAGCAAGAGTGCTGCTGCCCTGCCAAATACTTCCAGTCTCTACCCAGGTTCTACTGAAATACTGGTGGTCCCAATTAGTTTTATCAAAATAAATCTTTAAAGAAAAAGATAAAGCATTTAAAAAGACAAGTCAAAATGCTTCAGGAACCACATATCCAACACAAACTTTATCCTCAAATGAGTTATGTTTGCTTTGCACTAATAAACTTTTATTTCACTCAAATTAGGGTAAAAATCTTCTATACATGAAGTATCTTCCCTGCCCAATAATTCAAAGAAAAAAATGCAAAATGATTAGTAAAGAAAAATATAAGAATTAACAGACCCTTTAGATTTGTTTTAAATATTTTTAAAGTTAAAAAGTGTTTAAAGTTTGTAATTCCTAGTAGGAAAACATTAACTGAATGAATACCCTAATGGCAAACCACTGTAAAATGCTTCAGCTGCATTTGGGGGAGAGGAATAGGAATTATCTTCAAAGCACCCCAGCTCTCTTGATGAGAAGGTCAGAGGTACACTGGTTTGTATTATTGTGACATCCATAAGGTGATCTAGGTTGCTTTTCCTTCAGCAAAGTCTTTATTTATCAGAAGGGCATTATGCTTGACCTTCAAATTTGGCTGACAATTTGCTGATAAGATTCATAACCTTTGGGTTGCTCTGGTATTTTGACATATTTGCTGGGTTCTGAGCCACATCCTGGAAGGCCACCATAACTTCTGGATCCTGCATGGCTGCAAGAACCTCTGGATCACTAAGAATTTCATTGAGTCCAG
>CM052650.1:118567869-118583629 GCA_028533165.1 Leontopithecus rosalia
TGCTCTTCTCGAGCCTTCTTAACTCTTTCTATTCTTTCTTTGATCTCTCACTCTTCACGTTTTCGCTCATACTTTCTCCGATGTTCTGCAATTTTCTGTGCCCTAGGTTGAACTTCTTTCATTATTGCACTCGCATCTTCATCATAATCCAATTTACAGGCAAGGGCAAGATCATGGGCTGCTTCTTCCCAGTGGCCTAGAAGTCTGTGTGTTTTCCCTCGCCACTTGTAAGGTTGAGCTGAATCTGGATTTATTTCAATGTCTCTGTCACAGTCTCGGATGGCAGCATTTGGCTTCTGTAATTTGATGAAGACACTGGCCCTCTTAGCATACAAAATGGCCAAGCGAGGATTCAGCTTGATGGCATCTGTGAATAAGTCAATGGCTTTCTGCAATTCACCATCATTTAGGGCTTCAATAGCAGCCACTTTCTTATCATTTGCCTGATCCATCATCTCCTCTGTTATCTCTACATTTTTTTCTCCCATTTATTGAGGGGTGTCAGTGTCTGATTCAATCACACCTTCATTATCAATTTCTAGATCACTTTCCTCACTTGATGGTTCGTCTGCCTTTAAGTCTTCCTCTACCTTCTTACTATCAGGTTTTTCTTCCTTGGTATTTTCTTCTGATTTAGCTTTCTGAGTAGCAGGTGGTATTTTACCCCCCATACTCTCCACCCACTCCTTCAGGAAGTGCATTTCCTCGGTGTGCAGAACGCTTGGATCCTGCTTACACATCTTCGCAAAAGCCCGAAGCTCATTCACTTTGCGGGGGTCCATGGTCAGGAAGCGGTGGGCGAAGCTGAGGGTCTGCGGCCCGCTTCCAGGCCAAGGCGCTGGCTCAGTGTGACCACGCAGAAGGGGGCCAGCTTGCAGTTCTATGCAACTCAAGTCTGAGCAGAGTTACTGGATTCTCCCCTTAGGATCACACAAGGCTTCAACCAAACTATCAGTACCTGGGGCATTATCTGAGGGGCTGAAGAAGAATCTCTTTTCAAGCTCATTCAGGTTGTTGGTCAAATTCAGTTCCTTGGTCTTATAAACTGAAAAACTCTTTTCTTTGCTTGTGATCAGGGCCTTCTCTCAGCTCTAAAGGCACCCACATTTCTTGGCACGTGGCTCCTTTGTCTTCAGAATCAACAATGCTGCATCCAATGCTTCAACCCCATGCCAGAGTCTGACCTCCTCTTTACCTCTCTTCTTTAATACCGAATATGTTACAGTCTTCTCAAATATTCCTTTTATGTCTAGAAGAATTCTGGATATGAAATTTTTTTATATTGGAGTTGAGAGTAAACACACTTCAACCAATCCCATTTGAAAGCTTTTTATTTATACATAATAATTGTACATATTTATGGAAACATAATATTTGAATACATTGTATGTGTAATGTGTAATGATCAAATCATCCTGAACATTTATGATTTATTGGCATTGGAAACATATCAAAACTTCCAGCTATTATAAAATAAATGACATATTGTTATTAACTATAGCTACCCTACAGGGCTGTCAGGTACTAGACTTTATTCCTCATATTTAACTGGATATTTGTATTCAATAATCAACCTCCTTCATTTCTACCTCTGCTGACACTTCCCGGTGTCTGATATCTGTTAATATCACTCCCTTTTTTACCTCTATGATGTTTTTAACTCCCACATATAATACCTGTTTCTCTGCGCCTTTCTTATTTCAATTAACATAATGACCTTTAGTGCCATTCATGTTGCTGCAAATGAGGAATTTATTGTTTTTATGACTGGAAAGCATTATTTTGTGTGTGTGTGTGTGTGTGTGTGTGTGTGTGTGTACACACATTCATTTTCTTATCCATGCATCTAGTAATTGACAAATAGGTTAATTCCACATTTTGCCTATTGTGAATGAATAGCACTTCAATAAACATGGTGGTATAGGTATTTTTTTAGTATATTGATTTACTTTCCTTTGAATAAATTACCACTAGAGGAATTGCTGAATTGTATGATAGTGTTTAGTTTTATGAGAAACCTCCATACTTTTTTTCATAATAGTTGTACTAAATGACATTCCCACCAGCAGAGGATAAGATTTCCTTTTTCTATACAACCTCATTAGCATTTGTTATTTTGTGTCTTTTTGGTAATAACTACACTAACTGGTTAAGAGGATATTACACTGTGGTTTTGATTTTCATTTCTCTGATGATTAGGGATGTTGAGCATTTTTAAGACATCTGTTTGCAATTTGTATTTTTTTTAAGAAAACATCTATTCCAATCTTTTCCCCATTCTTACATTGAATTATTTGTGATTTTGACTTTTGGTAGTTTGACTATGATATACCTTGGAGAAGACATTTTGAGTTGTATAATTTTGGTGATCTTAGAGCTTCCTGTATCTCTGTGTCTATATCTTTTGAAGGACTTGGACATTTTTTAGCTATTATGGTGCTAAATAGGTTTTCTGTGTCTCTGCCCATTTCTTCTCTTTCTGGGTCACTTTATGGAACTCTCATATATCATGTAGGTTTTTATTCATTTCTTTTTTCTGAGTTATTTTAAAAGACCTGTTGTCAAGTTCTAAAACTAATTCTTCTGCTTGACAATTAAAACATGAGAATTGTTACTGTTCATTTGTTATACTGTATGGCAAATAATGCAGCAAAATTATGTCTAAATTATCTTCCAAAGCTGAGTGGTTTATAGAAAATTCTAAGACACACTTGAGATTCTAAAGCTCTTGCTAAGAAATATACTACAGCATTCCTGATGAATATCATCTCTGACTTTTATAGATTAGATCTCCTGGGCTGTTACACTTTTGCAGTAATATGAAAGGTTATTATTATTATGTTTAGTCTTGAGGTCTCTCTCATAGGAGTATATATTGTAGCTCTGCCCTGATTGGACTCCAGGAATTTGGTCATGGATGTTTACAGTGTGCCTTTCATAGAATACTTTTTTCATCCTGCTGGACAACCTAATGCCTAAATGTCTCATCCTGACCCCTAACCAGATGTCCCTGTCACAGAAAATTTGTTTATACTGGCAGGCTCTGTGTGAACTGTGTAGTTTATTCTTACCAACATAGTCATTCTCCAGGAGTGCCCTGACCAGAAAATATCTTAGGTGTATTATTCAGGTGCTACAAAGAGATGTGGCAAGCCTTGCTTCTGGCATGAGAAAGTACAACTTATATTCAAGGTAGACGCAGAGGCAACATAAATTTATGGAAATTTACTATGAAATCTGTAAATAAAAAAGGTAAATCAATTTTACATGAACGCTTTAGGAACAAATACACTGACCTCTGGTATAGGAGTGCAGATATTTGCATTTATACCAAGTATTCATTCTTACTAACATTTTAAGATATTAAATGTAGAGGATAATTATCTGAAATATGATGAAAACTATTGATATTTATTAAAAGGAATAAAGGATTATGTTTTATGATTCTAATTTACAGATTTTTATCATGGTTGTTTTGTTCTCAATCACTATGCTGGGCTAAATATATATTTATTTCTTATACTGAAAAAGTCATTTTTAAAAATGTTGATTTTTTGAGAAAAACTACAGAAAATATAAAATATGTACCTTTTCAAGTTGTACATCATGGTAAGTCATCTTACTCTCTTACCATTGATTTTTAAGATCTATACATATTTTCCTCAAAATTGTAATATATATTTAGCTATGAACGTTTTCCAATAATGAAATATTGAAAATCATACATCTTCCTCTTTTGGATAATAAAATATAAAACTACACCACACAAAGGCAACTATTTTCAGTCTTTTACAAATTTACTTGAAACCAAAATTTGTTATTTTCACTTTGGTTTCTCAGTTAGTTTACATAAAGCTGTTAATCTAACATTATGCAGTTTGACATTTCCCTGAGTAATATTTGAGAAGTGGATGTCTGACTCAACACTTCCTAACAGGAGGATAGACAACTTCATTTCAGGAGTTTCATGCACATCATAATTTCTTCTGCTGAGCTATCTATTACCCTGTAGGATTATAAGTTATTTCTATATTATGTAAAATACAGAATGCATCAAAGGTGACATGCCATTTTGGGGCTTTATTATAGTTCGTCTAACAAATTGTAAGGACAGTCAGGTCAAAATGAGATTTCAGAATGCAAAATAGCATACATGCTAGTGACTCACCTGATGTGCTGTTCTATTATATGCTTGTCCTGTTCATTGTAGGGATGCCTTCTTAAAGAGAAGTATGAAAATTATCAGTCAGTTTTTCTCTCACTAAGTACTACCTGCACATTTGTGATTTTGTAATCTCAGTTTAAGTGTCTCTTGCAAAAGGAGAATATCCTAAGAAGATGCACACTATCATCAGCAAGAAAAATAAAGTGTTAACCACAAACTGTGCTCTTTGCATATGGCTTAACATATTTTTAATACCTTTTGGTGAAAATAGATGTTTCTTTTCTATGAGGCTGCATCTTTTGATGTGTTTCAGGCATATGGTTAAGAGTAAAAATACTTCCTTCATAGCAAGGTAACAGATTCAATTTAAAATAGTGCTTTCATGCAAACCCTTAGATATGACAACATATTTGCAAGCAGCAGCCGTAAAGGAAAGCTTTCTCATTTGCTCTTTAAAACACTCATGTTTGGCCAATCCTATATTATATGTGTGTATGTGTGCACGTGCACACGTGCATAAACAATACTATTCTGTAGTGGTGGAATTAAAAAGTAAATAGTGAATGAGAGAATCTGGTTCTCATGAAACTCATATCCAAAAGGAAAAAAGGTAAACACATTTCATTTAAAGCAATAACACTGAAACAACTGTGCAAAGAATATAAAAAATCTCTTTAAATGGTAAAGAATCTAAAAGCAGAAAATAAAAGATGAAATGTTAGTACGTACCGCCATGCCAAGGTTTTACAGAATGAATTTTGAACTGCTTAAATAGAAATGTACTAAAATTTCTCATACAAAAAGATAAGAATTCAATTTCTCAAAAACTAGAATATGTTCATATAATCACTGTTTCCATCTCCTTTTTTATGATTCATGTGATTAATCTCTCAATATTTCTTTTCCATCTCTTGAAGGCTATCATTTCGGATTACATATGAGCTAATACAAGCCAACAGAGCCTCTCTAATATTAAAGCTCAAATCCTCAGTGTTATTTATGGACTTAGTTTCTGTGTTCACACCAAATTTAAAGAAGAAATAACGTGTTTCATATTTGGTCCTTCTTTGGTGGTATGTCGTATCAATGTAACAATCATTTGTGGTTAGGATAATAAGATAATCTACAAAAACTCAGTACTACTTGGTCAGCCCCTTCACCAGGGAATATGGGTAATTGATCTCTAAAAAGATGTGAGTAAGAAACCAATGTCTGGCCTTTTTAGTACAAATAGCAATATGGAAGAAATATAAAATGGGCTTATTCAACTGAGTCCAGTTGAGAAGTTGAGACGGAGGGAAGAGACAATTTGCTTTTCTCTTCTAGGGAAAATGTTCATTGTTCAGTGTTTTATAAGTAGAGACATTTTAGCTTTCCTACATCTAACTCTACATCTAACTGGTAATAGATTAAATGAAATACCTGAAATACAGTAGTCATTTCATAAATGTTTAAGTAATGAATAAAATTCCACTCTTTCATCAAACACACACATGCACACACACACACACACACACACACACACACACAGACACCCATATGTGTGGTAGTGAGTATGCCAAACAAATTGAAGTAATAAGAATAAAATATGATGCCATGAGAAAAGAAAGGGAAGGTGGTTTGGGAGTAAATTTCCTGTATCTCAGGGATTTTAGTTGCATGGGGGCAATGTAACCTAATGATAAAAACAATAACAACTACAACCATACAACCAGTATGTAGATACGGCCTTGCTGAAAGGCGAGTTTTGATTTGTTTTTTTTTTTGTTGTTGTTGTTTAGTTTTGATTGTTTGTATTGGTTCAGGAGAAAGACAAAGGAGAAGGAAGAAAAAATAGAAGATAATTTTCAATAAAAAATCTGAGGCAAGGTAAATATATCTTACCATATTTTCCCATCTATAGCATAATTTCACAACCAAGTACAATGATTATCTAATTATGTTAGACAATTGCAAGTGTACAGATAGCAAGAACTCCAATAGTGGTATTGTAATTTATTATAATTATTAATTTTTATTATTCTTTCCATGATCCCAGTTAAAATAAAGTAGTTTTGACTGTAAATATATCACCCCTGAAATAAACATGACTAGACTACCCTAAGCAACAGCTTTATAATACAACAGCTATGTATAAGAAGCCACAGAATAACTATACTCACCTGTCAATAACCTCCTGCCCTCATCTATCAGTTTATTTATGCCACAGACATTTGCTACAATCCAAAGTATTTTACATTTACAAAAGGCAAGCAGAGTGGAATCTCAAAAAACCTCGTGTCAATCTGTTGTAATCACTAGAATGAATGCTTGACAACTACATGTTTGTTCAAATGAACTCTTACCCTTATGCCTTTGCTAATATCTTGGAGATCAAAAGGGATTCTGATTCATCAGAGGTCTGTGACTAATACACCTGTGTGGAAGGGCAAGAGAGCATCCAAACTGGCTTTAATAAAACACTTACTCAGATAAATATCTTCTGAGTTTATTCGCATCCCTCATCCTTGAAAAGATCTAAATGATAAAATGTGCTCTAGATCGTATTTTTAAAAAATACTCCCTAAGCTTCAAATATTAGAATACAATAAATATTTGAAATTTAGGGCTGAATAAAGATGAAAGAGAAATGCTAGGGAACTAAGCAAGAAAGTAGAAGTATAAAGAAATCTGGAAAGATTTCTAAGTTGTTTCCTGGGCTCTTTTGTAAAGATTTCTATTATAAAACATCATTTTCAATGGAGAAACAAACAGAAGAGTAATAACTTTGCCAACTACTGAAACATATAATTGCAACCTCTAATATAACTTAGCAATAGGTATATGATTTAGTCTTTAACACTTTCCCACCAAAGTTCCAATGAAGAAAACAAAAACAAGAAAACTCATTGTAAAACACAAAAATTATTTATAATATCAATATATTTGGAATAACAACTATAGAGTCAACTTTATATATTTGGAATAACAACTATAGAGTCAACTTTAAAATAAACAACAACATACTTGCTACCTAAAAAGAAAGAAATCCTGAACTAGTTGTTCAGTATGGTGTTTGTTTTTATATAGGTTGCCATTGACTACCTCTCCTCCCAGAGAGATCAAAGCCAGACTGTATAAATATCTAATTGCTACATAAATGGACTTATTTATAATAGAAGTCCATCAAAATCTTAAAATTTCTGTATATTCTATTTCCATTGTAAAATAAAGTTATCAATTCATATATGATAAATATGTTTTAAGTTTATCTTGCTTGCATTAAGAAGAAATAAGTGGAAAAATAAATTTCTAAACCCAATAAACAATAGTTAAATGCTTAATAGATTTTGGGAATTTGGCTATTATCCCAAATTAAGAATAGCTATATACTTTGTCCATTTGCAAGCACTGTTTCTATATAGAATTCTAAGACATATCAAGAATAAGTAAAAGAAAGATCCATTTGCAGTCCAACAGAAAATATTACTTAATAAAATTACTAATTACTAGATTCATAAAATCATTTTAAGAGTTGCTGAGACTCTAATATCTAGCATTATGGTAGATTGATTTACCATTTTTTTCACATTGAAGAAAAAATAAGATACATTGGAAATAAGTAATAAAATTATTTAATTGATCACATAAGAATATGGAATCCCAAAGCCCAAATCAAGTGAAGGTAGAAATTCTTTTAAGTAAGCAAGTACCCTAAACATCTTTACACTTAGGGGAACCAGGAAAAACTGGTTAACTTGAACCATTTTTTGGATGCTGAGATAGGTGTAGAGATGGGAGTTAAAGTTTAAGGTCTTTCTCCGATGATGAGAAATGAAACACTTATTCTATTAAGCTGACTTTAAATGAGAACACTCTCAGGGTAAGGTGAACATCAAAATACAACCCTATCGCACAGAAGTGGTCAGCAAAAAAAATTATCTGTCTTTAATTTTTGGCTAATGTAAAAGACACACACACATTCATACATGTATACACATACATATGCACACACACATACCTTGACTGTTCAAAAGTACAACTTAAGTATCATGTAAATTTAAACAGAATATTCACAGGACCAGTGTGGTTTAAAGCATGGCATTAAATTATAGTGGTCTGATATAAATCACTTCTCCAGTGATTAGAACAACACAAATGCAAATCCTCACAGAGGAGCAGAGCTTCTTCTATTTAGGCCTGAAGTGATTACTGGAGAAAAATACCATGAGCATTGTTTCAGAGTTAAAATTTTCAAAACAATAAATGATCATAGAGATTCTGCAGAAGAAAGCAGAAGTCAGAATCAGATCAGCATTGAATTCAGACATTAGATGTATCAGTAATGAAATATAAATTATTTACCATATATATATGGTAAATAGGTTTAAGTGAAAAGTTCTGGAAGATATGAGCAAGAAACAAGAATTATATAAGCAACAAACATTTGAAGAAATATATAACATTTAAAAGTGATCTATGTAATTGTGCAATCAAAGAAAATTAGTTGACTATTTACATAGAATCTTGAATATGTAAAGAAATTTAAATAAGGGCTGAAATATATTGTACAAATATTATATTCAATATCAAAAGATATAAATTTTATTTTAAAAATTAATTTTGTATTAATTTTATAAAAATTAAACTGGTTAAAAAATTGAACTAGTAAAATTATTGTAAATTTATTCTGATAACAACCTGGAAAATCTTAAGACCTTTCTGAAAAAGAACTATAATGAAGAATGAACTCTATGAAAAATTATAGTGTGTTTAAGTATAAAATAATTAAAAGACTTTTATTAAAATAGAACAATTAATGTGAAGCCTAAATACACATCTTGTATATATGTGTATATATATAGTTATATATACACGTATACATATATGTTATACAACACTGAAATAAAAATATTAGTGATAGACACATATTATATTGTATGTTATGTAACATACTATGCTTTAAAAAATACAGTAAAGACCAAGAAAAACTATAAAATAAAAATACATAAGTAGATATATGAATAAATAAATAAATTAATGCCCTGAGCAAAATAAAAAGAGAACATCCAGACTTATAATTACTTGTAAGTTGAACAAATAGTACAAAATTTCAGTGAACAATTTCCTATTTCATTCCCCAATCCCAAAACTTCTCAACAGGAAATGCAATTTGTAAAACAAAACAAAAACAAACAAAAATAATTATGCAGAAAGGAGAAATAAAGAATTAGCTTAAATCCTAAAATTAATTGAAAACCACAGCCAGCAACACTCATGCAAAATGAAAGCATACTGAGAAGGTATACTAGTACATCAGGGAATGGAGTACAAGGAAAACACTTAAAAATTGACTGGGTATAAGGTGTTCAGTGGAGAAAAGTTTAAGGGGAAATAAAAAGCAAACATTGGAAACTGTATAATGAAAACAAGAGGCAGAGGGGAGATTTTAAATCCTTTAAGTCAAAAGATATCAAAGGACTGATGCCTTTGTCCAAAACTATATTAAATTATTGAATCATACTTTCTTCACTGAAACAGAAAGTGTTTTCAAATTTGAAACCTTGTATTTAACTTCCAGTCACCCACCATGTTTTCAGAAATGCAGCTGGCATGAGTACAAAACGATTATAAAGAGGGAAAATTATAACCATCTAGTACAGCTGACAAAACTGCCCTGAATCCTTACCTATCTTGAGAAGAAAATGCTAAAGGAGAAGAAATTTGTAATAACTCCTCAAACTTAATTTATCTGAAGCAAGTATTTGAGATTAAAAAAAATTAAAAGGCTAAATTAAGTATTTTAAAGGTAAGAACAGAAGGGACAAAAATGGATAAATAAAATTTAAAAACATATTAGATATATGAAAATAAATTAAAAAAGAAACAAAATGAGAGAAAAAACTAATAATAGTAATAAAGGCTTAAAGAAAAATCTGCTAGAGGAATAATACATTTAATTTAAAACAGAGAAATGGAAGAAAATAAAGAAAACAACCAGGATATAATGAAAATAAGATAAAGAAATAAAAAGAGATAGTAATTGATTGAAATGAAAGACAAAATTATTTGTATATCATTGCACTTTCTGAAGAATAAAATAAAACCATAAAACTTTCTGAACATAGGATAAGACTTGAATCTACATGTATGTATTCCTGCAGATTTAAATGTATACATATTTGTTCTAAAGGGAACTAGTAAATATTGATCTGCAATGATCAACCCTATGATATATTCTAAGAAAACAATTATACTTTATCAAGAAGGAATAAATACACAGTACTGCCAGGAAGAAAGATCAAATGATTGACACATGTGTTAGAATTAGGCTGGCATCAGGATTCTCGAAAACAACACATGAAGCAAATAAAACAGAGCTACATTTTCAAAACTCTAAAGGCAAGAACATTTTAACCTAGGTATTATACCCAGTAAAACAGTCCTTCCTTTATAGCAGGTATAGATAAAGTGTAAAATACCAAATAGATTAGAATATTTTTTTATCAATGAATCATTCATTAGCATCTACTATAAGAAGAACCTCCTCCAAATAGTGATAACTAGGGATACTACAGCAGAATGACTAATTAAATTAAATAAAATCAACAAACAAAGAAGGAACTAAAATGGACTCCCAAAAAAATGAATTACCATATTTCAACATAAAAACTTAACAATATTGAAGAGGAACAGAAAGAACTGTATCAGTTAACTCATGAACACAGTATTTGATTGCTATGTACCAAGGATAGAGAACAAATGATCTTTAAACCAATATTAAGCCATGGTTAGAAGTCTTCTTTTTGGCAAAGGCACAGATTGGCAATTCTGAAACTAACTTTTGTGCATTTTAGACCTCAGCACATTAACACATATGTTGTGGATGATAGAAGCAAAGTTTCCACTGTCAGAAAAATGGGTTTCAAATGTGAAAGTCATCCAGATTCAAAATGGAGTCACTTATTTCAAAACCTGGCAAAATAGAGCCTGGAAAGGCTGTAAAGGGAGTGCTCTAATATATCATTTGCCTGGTAATAGAAACTATTTGCCTGGTAAAAGAAATTTTTTTTTTAAATTACAGCTTACTACATGATTCACATAAGGACAGCTAGCAGCACCAGGACAGCCAGCCACTTATATAAACACTTGCCTGACACACTCTCTCTTAAGCTCAATCCAAAAGTACAAGGACCTAACTGTAATTCCAAGATTACAAGTCCTACCTAGAAACTACTGACAGGCACCAATCAGAACTCGTTTACTCTTATAAGATGCAGCCAGTGCCAATAAACTTTTTCCTTTGAGATGGAGTCTTACTCTGTCACTCAGGCTGGAGTGCAGTGGTGTGATCTCAGCTCACTGCAACCTCTGCCTCCCAGGTTCAAGCAATTCTCCTACCTCAGCCTCCTGCAAGCAGGGATCACAGGTGTGCACCACCACACCTGGCTCATTTTTGTATGTTTAGTAGAGACAGATTTCACCGCATTGATCAGGCTGGTCTCGAACTCCTGACCTCATGATCCACCCACTTCAGCCTCCCAAAAGTCAATGAACTTTTGGGCAACCCTCTTTCAATGCGACTTGTATAATCTCCTCTTTCCCCAGCTAACTTCTTCTTTTGTTCTCCAGAAACACTGGAGGCAACTTTGTCTGTATGTATGTCCGAAATGGCAATCCTATTTCTTGCATGTTATTCCCCAAAATACTTTTTTATGTAGAGATTCATGGTTATTTTTTATGCTGAAAAAAAATATGAAAAGACAAAAAGGAATAAACTCTGTGGTTTTGAAATGGAATTTTAAAACTCTGCTTGAATTCACCATATGATTTTAAGATATGGATAAACATATATATGCATTTATGTATATAAAAATATGCATATATGTACACATACAGAAGCATATGTGTATACACATCTATATACATGCACATATACAAATATGTACATCAATTCCCTGGGTTGGTCTTTGAAAAGTTCCTAAAATGAATGGTACCCAAGCAGGAAGGAACACAGCTAGGACCCAAATAAATCTCTCACTTTTCTGGCAGAAACCTGAAAGTTAGGAAGTACTCAAGCAATAATTGAAAAATACCATTGATGGGCATTTGGGTTGGTTCCAAGTCTTTGTTATTGTGAACAATGCCATGATAAACAGACGTGTGCATGTGTCCTTATAGTAGAATGATTTACATCATTGTGATGATTTGGGAATATATGGGAATGATTTGGGAATATACCCAGTAATGAGATTGCTGGGTCAAATGATATGTCTAGTTCCAGATCCTTTAGGAATTGCCATACTGTATTCCACTATGGTTAAACTAATTTACACTCCCAACAACAGTGTAAGAGACTTCCTATTTCTCCACATCCTCTCCAGCATCTGTTTTTTCCTGACTCTTTGCCAATCAATGATAGAGTAGATAAAGAAAACATGGCACATAAATACCATGTAATACTATGCAGCCATAAAAAGAGGTTGAGTTTATGTCCTTTGCAAGGGCATGGATGAAGCTGGAAACCATCATTCTCAGCAAATGAACACAAAAACAGAAAACCAAAACTGCATGTTCTCACTCATTAGTGGAAGTTGAAAATGAGAACACATGGACACAGGGAGGGAAACATCACACACCAGGGCCTGTCAAGGGGTGGGGGGCTAGGGGAGGAATAGCATTAGGAGAAATACCTAAGGTACTAAGGTAGATGATAGGTTGATGGGTGCAACAAATCACAGTGGTACATGTATACCTATGTAAGAAATCTGCACATTCTGCACATGTATCCCAGAACTTAAAGTATAATTTAAAAAAATGTCAATAGAACATAAAAGCCAGATTGAAGGAGTTCCTACTATCAAAATCTGAAACAATGTGAGCCCAAAAATAAATAACAATGTTAAAGGACAAAGCATCTCTTTAGAAAGAATCCAAAAGCCTGATTGTTTCAAATAAATAATAAAATAAATAGAAAAGAAAAAATTGCATTAGAATTTCACAAAATACATTTAAAAGAAGTTAGTAAATTAGGAACCATCATTCTGCAGCTATCAAAGTCATCGATGGGTGCTACAGTTAATATGTAAATACTCGAAGAATTTTAAGAACTATTTCTCCAGAAAATACTGAATGACAAATGAAAGATACTAGATAACAAAAGAAAGAAATATGATAAGGAAAAATGGTCAACTTAACAAAATGAAAAAAAATTAGTGGGATAATTTAGCTAGTATCAACTTTGTAAACATAAAAATAGAAATGATCAATTGATGCTAAAATTTGTGGGTAAAAAATTTGAGGAGTAATAGGATATTGAGATAATCTCAAAGTATACCCCTCTAAACTTTTTTTATTCATAGGGAAATGTGATAGCTTTATAATGAAGAAACCTTGTAGATTCCACATTAAGGAGGTGTTCAAAATTAATATCATTAGTAAAAAAAAGATTAATGTCATGTGGATCCCTTGAATACACACTTTAAAAAGGAAAATATCACTTCCGTGGTATTCCTATCAAATGTGCATATCCTTAATCTAACCTTATGAAAGGAACGTACAAGCACAACATAACTGGCCTGTACTCTTCATGCATTAAATCCCACATACTATTCTTAAAACAGCAGTTTCAGTAATGGAGAAACAAAAGCAAAACAAAACTTAAAATCTAGCAAATGCATTACTTTTATAAAGTTTTGATCTGGTTATACATAGTATAAAAAGCAAAGCAAAATTTTAAGTCTAGCAAATGTATTACATTCATAAACTTTTGTTCTGATTACAGATAGTATAATTAATAAATCGACATAAGCATAGCAGGTAACCATGAAAAAGCTGATTTGATATAACATGACTGGGTAGGGGTTCTAGTTTATGATTTGATAATCAAGAAAGTTTTTCCTGAGGAGGTGGCAGCTGGCACTTTAGTATTAGAAAAACAGGTGGTAGTATCAGGATGATAAGCATTCAGATTGAGGTAGCACCTGGTGTATTGACCTGAGAGAAGAAACGGTTTGGCATCCAGGCAACAAAAAGCATCTATAGATATCTAGTTGGAACTCTAATGAGCAAGCAGAATACAAGTTGGGGAGGGAAAGAGAGGGGCTCTCAAATAATATTGCACACACCAGATTAAGATAGTTGGATCTGAATTCTTGGTATTCATTTAGAATATGAAGCTATAAAGCTAGCAGTGCCTTGATCTGATTAAAAGATTACTGTGTCTTCTGAAAAAAAAAAGGAAAGAAAAGAAACCAGGGCAGGGGAGTAAGGAAGTAGAACTCAAGTGTCAGGTGTCACTGTGGAGTCAAAATAAACAAACCAGGTTCCTGCCTGTAATCCCAGCACTTCGGGAGGCCAAGGCAGGTGGATCACAATGTCAGGAGTTTGAGACCAGCCTGACCAATATGATGAGACCCCATCTCTACTAAAAATACAAAAATTAGCTGGGTTTACTGGCACATGCCTATAATCCCAGCTACTCAGAAGGCTGAGACAGGAGAATCACTTGAACCCGTGAGGAAGAAGTTGCAGAGAGCTGAGATTGCACCACTGCATGATGAGAGAAGTGCAGAAGTATTCAGAGAATGCATGTTTCGTAATGCCTTTCAAATATTAATAAATAATTTTACCCTCACATAGTGTACTGTCAAATTTAGTGATTCTAAGCTGTCTTCAATAAGCAGGTGATAAGAGACAACAGGAGAACCACAGCAACACTCCCTTATGTAAATCTGTCAAAGCAACCTTTGGCTCTAAGCCCAATGCAAAAATCACTCTAGCAAATATAAACTGCTGAAAAAGTAGGAGCTTGGCTGCAAAACTCCAGACTTTGTTATAAATGAAATTATGAGTCCAAGAAGAGGGTAAGTTTGTTTTACACATGTATTTGTGTTTACTGTAATGTGAGACATATAACATTTGTGCTTATGTTTTAAACTTTGAGTCTGAGTTAGATACTAAGTCATCTATCTCAGAGTCACCATAACTCTAAGTGTTCTGCATATTATGTACTACAAGATTAAGTGAATAGTTTCACACATGTACATAACACAGAAAGCTGTGAGCATCAAATGGAATAGGATAGTATAGAGAAAAGAACTTACAAAACAGCATGCTGATAATACCATTTCCTTTTATTCTTTTCACATAGTATAGTTAGCATTACCTTTTGCACTTTGAACGTTGGCTAGTTTAAAAGTCTTAGATGAGTTGCTAGGGGTGAAAAAGTTGACATATGGAAATCGTGTCAGGAAGGAAAGAAGGAAGGAAAGAAAGGAAGCAGGATGATAGACAAGGGTTAAAAGGGGGAGAAAGAGCAAGAGAAAATTTTCTTTTGAACATCAGATTCAAGTAATTGGCAAGCTGTATAAATTATTTGGAAACTCACTACTTTTTTTCTCACTGCATACCTATCATTTAATTTCAACTCACTACCTAGTGGTATTTTCTATCTTCTCTGCCTATCAGTCAGAGATTCTCATCTGAAATCTTTAAATATCCTTTCTGCCTACCTTGGTTAAATCCAATGTCCTTCCATGGCCCTAAAATTTCTACAAAACCTGGCTTTAACTGCATTTCCTACCTCATCTTCTTTTTAATATTTTTTTTGGGGGG
>CM052650.1:118584129-118602261 GCA_028533165.1 Leontopithecus rosalia
CTTTTTGCTTAGAATTGACTTGGCTATGTGGGCTGTCTTTTGGTTCCATATGAAGTTTACAATGGTTTTTTTTCAGTTCTGTGAAGAAAGTCATTGGTAGCTTGATGGAAAGTTCTAGCCAGAGCAATCAGGCAAGAAAAAGAAATAAAGGGTATACAAATAGGAAAGGAGGAAGCCGAATTATCTCTATTTGCAGACTATATGATTGTATATCTAGAAGACCCCATCGTCTCAGCCCAAAATCTCCTGAAACTGATAAGCAACTTCAGCAAAGTCTCAGAATACAAAATCAATGTGCAGAAATCACAAGCATTCCTATACACCAATTACAGACTTAAAGGGAGCCAAATCAAGAATGAACTGCGATTCACAATTGCTACAAAGAGAATAAAATACCTAGAAATACAACTAACAAGGAATTTAAAGGACCTCTTCAAAGAGAACTACAAACCACTGCTCAACGAAATAAGAGAGGACACAAACAGATGGAGAAACATTCCATGTTCATGGTTAGGAAGAATCAATATCACAAAAATGGCCATACTGCCCAAAGTTTTTTATAGAAAAGCACCCATATTAAAAAGTGCTCAATAAATATTAGATGTTAATATTTATTACATTATTATTATATACTAATTTTATTAGTATTCATTAAATATACATAGTGAATAAAAGGATAAATGGATATATCGATGAACGTCTATGCCTTCTTGAGTATGCTATTTTTAGTTTTCCCATTAGGGTTGCAATTGATTCTTATTCTATGCAGTATTTTGGTAGTAATAGCTACCTACATTCTCTTTGCATTCTTATTGAATATTTCTAAACTTTATAATTTTTGTGTAATACAAATTGATAAACAGTAAAAGTTGCCTGCTTCAAATCACTTTTAATAAATGATTATTGTCAAGTTGAAACACATAACAGGTCTCTTGGTTTGAAATTAAACTTAATGTGTTAGCTTTCTATCCAGCCATCAGCCATTTTAATTTATTTGGGAAATAGGCAGCAAAAATAATAATCAGAAATAAGGTGAAAACAATCTATTAGATTAGGTATTTCTCATTTAAACTTTCTTTCAACTGATTTCAGCCAGTTATCACTTCACCTAATTCCAGGCCCTTCTTTGCCAAAAGACAATTTATTCCAAAAAGGTCTCAAAAACTCTTTAATATTAGAAGTCACAGAAGTAAAATAAAATGACATTCCAGGTCACAGAATGCCATGATTTATTAATTAAAATTACTGATCTTTGTCTAAATTATATCTGTTGCACAGAGCAGGATGACCAATATGCATTGAGGGCCTAACAATAAATCTGGAGTATGGGAGTACATAATTGACCAGTAATTAGTGGAAAGAGAAAATATAATCATATGATAGAATTGCATAAATGCCAATTTGGTAATGTTCTATGTCTTAAGATGGTATAAACATAAGCAGTAAAACAATACACAATTTCAGAATAAATGTTACAGCTGATTTCACAATGCTTGAGCCCCAAATCTAGGCACTTGTGATAGAGATCAAAATTACAATAAGCTTGTGAACGTAAGTCGAACAAGATCCTATGGAGAGAATTCAAAGGCAGCAGCTCTTGACCTGTGGTGAATAGCCTTGACATTAAGCCTAGAGATGGAGGTTTCCATAGTGTATTTCTGCATATATATTATGTCTGTCTGTATTGGAGAGTTAATGGACCCTCCATTAACCAAATCCTAAGATCTTTGGCCTAGCCATACTCTAAAATGGGGATCACAGAAATGGTGGTTTGATGACCTACTTTAAATAGTAAATATAATTTCTTTGTTCCCCATTTTTTACCCCAACTGTAATCTAACATAAGTGGTCCCTTTAGAAAGCATTTTGACAAATGTTAGAAATGAGTGACAAGGAAGACCATGTAGTTTCCTCCCAAAAATAGCTAGCCAGACCATTAAGTCTATATTTGAAACTTGAAGAAGCCATGATACCATTATTACATAAAAGTGATTAAAGAAATCATGATAGTTTTTTTTTCTTATTCTGGGCAGAGGAAAGTATTCCACTGATTAAAAAGAGAATGAGAAATAAACATAGGTTGCATTTTGTTTATATCCTCTCAGTCATGTTTTCACAATATACCAGTAAGTCCGTAAAGGGAATGACAATTCAGAAACATAATTTGAATTTGTAGAGTAATATTATTATAGTACAATTAGTTTGTGAGAAAATCTCTCCAATATATTCTCGTGGCTTTTTTTTTGTTAAAAGTAAGAATTGTAAGAAAGTATAAAATGAGTTGTGCTAAAATTGTTGCAAGTGACTATAGAAAAAAGATAGCCATTGCTTATGAGTACATGTGAGATACATTCATCCTTAATATACTGATATTTAAGCTCAGTAATATTTGTGTTTATACAAAAACACTTACAGCAGCAATAATAATCTTACTATTGCAATTTATGAAAAATGACTTCTTTTTAAGAGAAACTATAAAACTATTTTGCTAGTAGCCCAATTTTCCCATTGGGATGCATGTTTTTATAAGGTGGCTTTGATAACCTTTAGAAAAAGAGTGGGCTATTGAAAAATAACAAGCTAAGTTATTTCATTGGTGACAATATAATAAAAATACAATTCTGTGTTTTGTCATTAAATGTAAGTTATTTTCTAATGGAAAAATGAGATGTGTAATATAATAGAAAAAAATTTGATTTTAGGTGGAGTTATGCATGTATTCAAAATTTCTACAAAAATGTTTGAGTAGTTGGCATTAAAAGTCTATTTAATTCTGTGATCAAAATACATGTAATTCTGGATCAAAATACATTGTTTCTCTACTCCTATATTTTGATGAAAAAAATAAACAATGTCATACCATACTTGTTCTTAACAGAATCAGTTTCAAAATTGGCATATTGTCTAGTGACAAATTACTCTATAGAAAAGTTCAGATTTACAGTAAATTAATTTCAACTAAACCCAAGTATATAAATCCATGTTTAATGAAACATGAATTTATAGTTACTTTTCAATTTAAGGCTTAAAAATATGCCTAATAATTCTCTTATAGACCTATGTGGAAATTTTTCTATTGTCATATAAAAACAGATTTCAAATGTACTAATCCATATGTGTATAGTTGTAACTAATCTGTTAATTTACAGTGTCAAGGAAAATTTTTTTTCCCTGTATTAGAAGACTGTGTGGATACCATCTGCTACTGGAAATCCTTATTCTTAAAAATAGATAGGTACACCAAGTATAGAATCCTGGTTTTATTTCTGGTTTTGTGGAAACACAACATCTGTTGCATCAAAAAGACAGGCTTCTACAGTGTTTTCTTTTTTTCTTTTTAAGTTATCTATAAAATGAAGGTATGCATTGTTTAGCAACATAATAACAAAATATTTTTTCTCTCAGTGATTATGCTCTAAAAGTAAAAATCTGTTCACATTTTATGTTATCCACAGTGTGGTATAAAATTTCATTATCTATAGGGTATATTTCATTCATTTATTTATCAAAGTCTGCAAAATCAGATACTACAGTCAATGTAATAAGAAGTGTCTTTGCTAATAGTGGAACACGTTGGTAAAATAGGTAAGTAAAGTTTGTTAAACAGGATTTGCAGGATTATTCTCATATTAGGATAATTTTAAAGGAAATGAGGTCAAACTAGGATGGTCTTTTAAAAGAGCTATTTAATTAATAATGTCTTTAGTATGTTTTATGATGGTAAATTCTTCCTCACATGCTTACCTGCCAAAGCACTTAGTTTGAAAATGATGTTTTGCAAAGAGCAGGTGTTCAGTCAGTGCAAAATCACTTTACTGACTATATATTTAGTATTACACGAAGAGTGAAGTGTTTTAAATCATTCTTAGCTCAGGCCCTCATAATTGTTTGCATATGTTTATGTAGGTCTATCTCACTGCCAATTTTAATTTTCCAATGTCATGTTCTGTATTATAGTTGGTGTTTATAGCCTTCTGGTTCAGTATACCATATATTCTGTCCCTCCTTACTCTGGTATTGAGGTGATGCTGTAAAAGTTGTTGGGATAATGTGTAAATTGTATAATCATTAATTAAATGACTATATGTAAATTGTACTACTTAGTGGATAGGTGCAAACAAAAATGTATACTTTTAAATAGAGAGTTTTCCTTAGACTTCTCCTGGTAAACACTTTTTGCAAATGACTGATACTAAAAACAGAAAGTGGTTTTCTAAATTTGTGAGTGGGAGGAATAGCAAATACTTTGAGTGAAAAAGTTAAAATCCAAAGTAAAGAGATTGGTAATTTGCCTAACCAATATCTACTTTCCATTTATTTTTATGAAAGATTTCATTAGAGTAAATTTAAGAGAAGAGTATCACCTACCATTTAAACTGTATCTTGCAGCAAGGGCTGAATTTGGAATGAACATTTGGCCAATTAGGTTTGGGAAATACATAATCTCCTAGCAACCTATAAACAACTATTCATCTCTTTAGTAACTACTTCATCTCCATGGTAACTATAAACAACTGTATTTTAGGGTGTTGGTATCTGCTATCTTAACTAACTATAAACACATAGTTGTTTATAGTTACTAAGAGTTTGGGCAGGTTGTAACAGAAGTAGATAACTGGAAGAGGACCATAAAAGCATTGATTATGTCTTACTCATGCATGTATGTATTTTCTGTGATAATTGTGATTATACTTCACATGGAGTAGGTATCTAAAAATAACTGTAAAATTATAATAAAATCTATAAAAAATGTCAAACTGTAAATATTTTAATCAAATATTTCCTTTATTTTAACATTATTGTTTTCAAATTAGGATGTACATATATGCATATATAATCACAATTATAAAAAATGTTAATAGATGGATGTAAGCACAAATATATTTTAACATATAAATTTCAAGTGGTTATATAGAAATACTGTGTTTAACCCATACTTAATTAATAATGCCCAGAAAATGTGAAGCAACAATTAAAAACCTACTAAATGACATAAAACTATATCATTATGTAAAAGAAGCTTGTAATTTTCCATTAATTTCTATCCTTTGCATTTTGAAAGAATAGAGCATAAGATGTGTTATTAAAAATATTATAGCAAGTCCTTAACATCATATTTATATTCCCTAATTTAGCACACAGACCTTCCTGAAATGTCCTTACCTTAAAAACTTAAATTATAGTTAGGTAAAATGATAAAGTACTTTTGTACTATGTTAAGATATTTAAACTTTCCTAGTTTTTCTTTAATTTTTTTAGAAGTATTGTTTCCAACTTTATTTTCTGAATGCCTGATTTTAGAACGATTTATCATGACAAGGAAAGACAAATAGGAAATAACATTGCTAGTGTTAGAAGAAGCAAGATGAGGGACAAAATGATGCTTCCTTCTTGTTGTCATTGTATGCAACTGAGGAACTTGATAATTAATTCCACATAAAGTATAAGAAAAAGCAGGCATGAAATGAAAGTAAGGGCATTAGTGATGATGTTAGAAAAAATAAAATGTAAAATAAAATAATAATATTAAAAATTTTATGTCAGCAAATAGATGCGCTACGTTCAATATAAGAAACACCCAAGCTATCAAAATTGTCATAAGGGAAAAGAGACTATCTGGGCAGACCTATAACAAGAGGGAGATTGACTAAGTAATCAATAACCTTGAGAGAATGACTGTCTTTGTCTAATATCTCAGTTTTCATAAATACCCTAGGTATAATTGCTAAGCATAACTAAAGTAAATGTAAAAAAGGGTATTTATAAATGACTATTACATGTATTTCTCTTTGAGGCTTTACTGATATATTATATTGAATTAAGTAATTTATTCAAATTATATTCATTAAATGTCTGGGTCATATCCAAATGAGATAAAAACATGAAACAAGTTACTGAATATAATATGTTTGTTCTTGGTTTCTAAAGTTTTATGGAAATAATAAGTGCATTTAGATCTCTTAATACTCATAAACTATGTTATGGGAAGATGTGTTTTTAAAAATTATAAAAAGGTTCTCATTTATACAATGCTAATATGTGATGGGCCACTAAAAATTTGTTGATATAAATTAATGATATTAATAGTTAAAATTCTAATTACCTTATTCTAATATACATAATTTTAATACAAATTATACCAAAAATGTATTTTAATAAGAAAGAATATTAAAATACATAAAAATGTATCTTTATTAATTAAAAAATGTTTTGCTTAATTCAGAGGTTATTTAAAAGTTGTTCCAAAATATGAATTGAGGAAGAAAATAAAAACAAGATAGAAAGAAAATGGTAAGAGACACAGATATAAAGTGAGTTATACATATAAAGATTTATTGTTAGTTAAAAAGCTTCCAAAATAATTTTAAGTAAGAAAAATCTTATATAATGAATTTTTTCTACAATAAAATAGGTGGTTATTTAAGAAAGAAGCATAGAACAAAGCATAAAGTTTAAGCATATTATGAAAAGTCAGAGTAGGTCATGAAAGGTTAGTAAATGATACATTTAAGAAAGAAATTTTATGTGCGATCAATTTGGCTATAATTAGAAAAACAACTTCTTATGTTCCTCTAAACATTGAGGTTTGATGTTAAAAATGCACTGATACAAAACTAAATGTTTGGTCACTACTGTTAGAACAAGAAGATTTTCTTAACGTAGTGATCTACTCCTAATAAAATTGTGGGTGCGTTTGATTATTAACTCTAAAACATGTTTCTTTAATAGCCATCTTCTAAATTGCAGACAGTTTCCATTTACACCACATTTCTTCTAGAGATCTATTTAATTTCTCTAGTTTCAGGTTGGCAATATTCTCATCTTCATTTAGAGTGTTAGTCTTATCCCTTGAGGTAGAGTTTTTCTCTTAAAGCTTCTCAAATTTGTATCTATGAAGCTCAACTTTTGCTATATCTTGAAGCACTTGATTTGCAGATCATGCATCATTGCCTTTAGCTCTTTCCCTTCTTGAAGAAAACCTGAGAGTATAATTGTCTCCAACTTTTAAAATCAGCTCCTATAACTATTTTTCCCTCCAGTTCTCACTCTACTGTTATGACCTGACAGTGAATTGTTTATTTTGAAGGCCTAAAAAAGAAAAATAAAATCAATGTTTTTCCCCAAAATTATTTTACCGTCTACTCTTGGCTTTTCTTGGTATGTCCGAATTGCTTCATGCAGCTACAACTTTCACATGATTTTACTTTTTCTGTGATTCATGTGTTCCCCTGCTCAATATACTCGTTTTCTTGTTTACATTCCTATATAATTTGGATATAATACAGACAAAAATTCTTCTGTGTCTGAATTCAGGTATCCTTTTGTGTCAGATGCAACTTCCAGGTTTTCTAAATGAGCTTCTCATAAGGAGAAAAAATTATATTTTAGGAAGTTCTCTTTAGGTTTTTGGCAACTGGTCAAAGTAACAATAATAATAATAAAACAACTAATTAGCATTTTATCAAGATAATTTCCTTTTGTCTATATTAGTTTTTTGATTACTTTTGAGAAATGAACTTTGAAAGGGTTAAGAATTTTTTAGTCATGTAACTTTCTGTATTGCTTCTAAGATCTTTTGTTTATCACTTTAGTTAAATTCATGACTATTATTTTACAGTGACCTGTGATTCTGTTTTGGTCAAGTGTTTTAAATCTTTTGACATCTTTGGCAGTATTCCCCAGAATCCAAATTTGAAATTAACTTCTTTGACCTACAGTTAACTTTGTAATTTTTCAGTAGATCCCCTGGAGACCCTAAAAAATGTATTTCTTATTTTAAAGATAGTAAATTATTAGATTTATCTAATATAATTAGATTGACCTGTTATTTATCCTTGTGGTGAAGGATAATAATCTAAAAACAATTATGGCATCCTTATCATTTTTCTTTAAAATATCTGTCTTCCTTTACCTCTGTGAATTCTTACATAATTTACTATGATATATGCATTCCCATTGCAATCCTCTATTCCTGAATAATTAATTTCTTTTAGAGAGCCTCTGCCTCTGTTTGTTATTTTTGTTGATAAGCCTCGTGGGTTAAAATTGAGTGTGTCCAACAATAAACTTATATATCCAAGGAAACTGATGTTCAACAAGGGTGCCAAGATGAAAAAGGCACAGTCTCTTCAACAAATAGTAATGAAACAAGTTTTTACCAAATGCAAGAGAATGAAGCTGAACTGTTAAAACATACAGTATAAAATAATTAAGTTAAAATGAATCAATAACAAATATAAGAAGGAAAACTATTAAACTCTCAAAGGAATACTTAGAATGAATTATCATAACTATGCATTTAGATTCTTAGATGCCAAAAGTACAAGTAATAACAGCAATGAACAAATTAATAAACTTCATCAAAATAATTTTTTTTGTCCCTCAGAGGACATTATCAAGAAAGTAAAAACAACACACAGGATGAAAAAAATGCAAATTATATATCCGACAAAAGCATAGTATCCAGAATAAATATACTGTAATTACTCAACAACAAAATGATAAACATGTAAATTAACAAATTGGCACAATACTTGAATTAACATTTCTCTCTATATATATACAAATGGACAAAAATCACATGAAAAGATATTCAACATTATTAGTCAATAGTGACATTTAAATTGTAACCATAAAATCCATATGTAAAGTTAATATTCACTAAGAATGCTATAATTGTTTAAAAGAAAATAACATTAGAGAAGATATGGAGAAATTGAACCTATGTATATTGCTTTGTTGGAATGTAAAATGATGTAGTCACTGTGGAAAAACAATTTGTCAGTTTTTAAGGAATTAAATGTACAACTAGTATACGTCTTAACTATTCCAATCTTAGTTACAGTCATGGAAGAATGCAACCTTAGTTACATTTTATGGAAGAATTAAAGAAAAAACCAGTATTTAAACAAGTGTGTGTACATGAATGATGATAGCAGCAATCATCACAATATTCAAAAGGTGCAATCTCGAAATCTCTATAACGTTACAGTGATAAAACTAGTCAGAAGATTGTAAATTAATAAAGAATTATTCTTATTGTAGTTTTCTCTAATAGTAACTGCAGATAAGTTATTGACCATCTAGACACTGCTTAAAAGGATTTTAAAAACTTGTTAAACAGATTTCATATATTACATATTGAAATTCAATTACTTTCCATGGGGGCTTGATTCTGATTTTTTTGCTTGTTTTTAATAATATCACAGAAAGCTGGATCAAATCCTAGTGTAATTTTATATATTTCTCTTTAATGACTATGAATCAAAATTTAATAACTAAGTTTAACAGAATCAATATGTTAAATATAATTAAAGTCACTTCTATTATTATCCTCGACACTGTCTGGATTTATGCCAGTTTCTCAAAAGAGAGAAAAAAAAACAATAATTTTATAAGCCGATGTTGCAGTTGTCTTTATGTTATTGGATGGTAATATTATTATTTATACCAAATTTGAACAAGTATTCTTTTAATACAGACACTAATGACATATGTTGAGAACAAGACAATGTAATCCAAAAGCACATTGAAGTGTAACTGAAAGCTACAAATGCTTGAAAACATCCAAAACAGCTGTTAAATATTTGCAAATTAATTTTTCTTATTATTCAGAGTGTTAAAAAAGTAGAAGAGTACAAATATTGGGGAAAAAATCAGTAAAAGTTCATAATATGTAGGATTTATTTTATTGCAAAATTGATTTATTGAAGAACAGAGTGAAGGAAAAAGTACACCCATTATTGATATAAATAAATCTCTGTTAAAATATTTTTATAAGAAGAATAATTTGTTATACACAATAGAAATAATTCCCAAAATAATTTTTTAAATCATTGACTTGCATGAGGATAATTTCTAATATAAAATTTCCATTAATTATAATCACAAAAACAAATTTAACAATAATAAAAAATTAAGTTATTTTAGAGAGGAGAAAAGTAATTTCATTTACAAATTAGCACATTTTAAGATTATTGAATTTTAATAGTTTAAAATTTCTTAACCTAGTATATAGCTAAACCACTCTATTTGAAAATTGCTCTATAAGCCAAATGAAGCAGATACATTAATTTTAAGCTTTATGAAAGTGGTTATTGTAGGCCTCAACTAACATAAGCAAAACTCTCTGGCAAAAAGAAAAAAAAAATCGGTTATCCAGTTTCATGAATTAGAAGAATGACAGACAAACCATATAAAAGCAATAGGATTCGGCACAATTTGTCTTCACTAGTACCTGATATTGCTCAGCTCTCCAGCATTGTGCAACAATGTTGTCTACAAGATTAAATTATTTTCAAAATTATATCCTGTATTCTAAGGTTTGGGAGAGAAAAATATATATTTCACAGATAAGGATAATTTAAAGTAAGGCATTAGAATACAAGAAAGCATTAATCTGTAAATCAGGATTTGCTCTTTGGCAAACACAGAACCCTATAAAACTGGTGTGGGTAAAGTCTGGTTAGAATGATGAGAATAGCAAGATGAAAGCTATACCAGAAAAGTGTAGTCACATGAAAAAGAATGCCAACTCAAGAATGAATATACTAGTCAAATATAACCAAGAACATATTGATGGAACCAGGGGAGGCAATGTAAACAATGAGAAAATATAGCTTATGCATTCAGACAGTGAAGGGAACTGCAAACATGGTAGTTGGAGGAAAGAAGTGAAGAGGTTGGTCCCGCAAATCTCACTATATTTTACTTATACTTTTATCACAAAAAAATAAAATACAAACAAAATCACATTATTTTCAGTAGTACACTTTGTTAAAAATTCAAAATATGGAATATAAGCCTTGAATTTGAATATTTGAAACATGAGGTTCTCAATTGCTAAATGTACTACTGATTTTATATATATAATACACACAAATATACTTATTACTATTTGTACTTAAATACACTTATTGAAACATTCTGAATTTTTCCTTGAGGCTCTTGTAATTATACAATCAATATGTTTCTTCATTGCTGTTTGTGGTAGTGCATTTGAGGTGTAAACTTGGCCAGGCTACAGTGCTCAGTTCTTCCATCAAACACTAATCTAGGTGTTGCTGCCTAAGTATTTTGAGATGTGATTAAAGTTCATAATCAGTAGATTTTAAGAAAGTCATCTTGAGTTAAGAAAGATATTCCTAGATATTCTGATAGTGATCCCATCATACGTTGGTTATTTCCAGTGGTAAACAGGAAACTTCCAGTCCATGGAAGGTTATAATAATAGAAATGCACAAAATACTGGTATTAGATAATTCTAATGAAATGCCTATAGACAGCAAGGGTTAGGGTTGCCATGTATTTGTTACTCTAGAGTATTTTATCAAAATAAAGTTTAGCTGGCTGTTACTTACTACACTGGGAATGTATGGAAAGAAAAGAATTGGCCTAGGGTTTCAAATTTCATGGTCAGGTTCCACTTAAGTTATCTGAAATCATTGATACCTGGTCCTGAAATAAACCTTTTTTCTTCTGTAGCTGCAGGTCAAGGTCCCTGAAAAGAAAATCGAGAGTCTCATTTTTTAATTATTAAATTACAAATACAAATTTCTACTTATGTGAAGGTGTGATTGAGAGGCAATGGGACCTGTCCCCACCATTAGTCTTTGATTTTAAAACCATATACTAGACTCATGTCCCAAAGGTTTGAGTCGCAAAGTGCAGTTTTTGATAAGGTTTGCTACAGACCAAATAAATTGCATGACTATTTTCAATTTATACAGAAATCTGATAATACATGTGGGAAGAAACCATATGGCAGTGCAATCATGGAATCATTTTTAAATAAAATATGAAGTTGATTCAGGAGGAATTTACTGGTATGAGCCCCATGATTAAATTCTACATTCGATGTTATAACTTAAGGTGCTACAAAGGGCTCTGGCAGTTTGTTTTCTTGGTTTGCTGAAGCATGAACTCATATGTAGCCTTCAGCAAATAACGTTGAAGTGCCAAAACTGCCTTTCTTTACTGTAGGAATGGTTATACAAAAGCTTGAGGGTACTGAAATGTACTGCATTATTATGTAAGACTTGAATATCCACCTTGAGAAGTTCTAGAAAACAACTTTAACCATGATTGTTAGAAATAAATGCGTGCACTGAGTTTCATCATACTTAAAGAATGATATAGTTATTCTCTTGATTGTCCAGAAATTACAGTAGAAACTGCTACCAGTGAAATGAGAAGCTAAATGCCATGGGGATAATAGATGTGGCATGGACTAAGTGAAGAGAGTGAAAAAGTGGACCTCTAGAGGCTATGAATCAAATCAGCTAGTACCGTGATCTTGTAGCCCAGATTCCATAAGCATGACAGATAAATTTCTAATGTTTGTGCCACCCAGCCGGCAGTATTTTGTTAAAGCAGCCAGAGAAGGATAATACACCAATGACTAAAAGATCTACTAGTTTTAAATAAAGTCCAACAAAAGAAAAGGCTCTACAATAGGTACGAGCTACTCTACAAAATCTTTGCTACTAGAGCCATATAATACAGCAGATTTGTTAGTGTTTAAATAGTTAGTGGCAGACGTAAATGTTATTTAGTGCCTTTGGTTAGCTCATATAGGTAAAATAAGACAGATCCTTAGAATTCCTGATAATCTGCATATGACTGTACACTTTTTTTTGTATTCCCCATTGTCCTTTATTATTATTATTATTATGCTTTAACTTCTGGAATACATGTGCAGAACATGCAGGTTTCTTTCATAGTTACGTGTAAGATGGTTTGCTGCATCCATCACGCCAACATCAACATTAGGTTATTTCTCCTAACGCTATCCTTCCCCTAGCCCCGCACCCCTTGACAGGCCCTGGTATGTGATGTTTTCTTCACTGTGCCCATGTGTTCTCATTGTTCAACTCCCACTTATGAGTGAGAACATGTGGTGTTTGGTTTTCTGTTCTTGTGTTAGTTTGCTGAGAATGATGGTTTCCAGATTGATCCATGTCCCTGCAAAGGACATAAACTCATTCTTTTTATGGCTGCATGGTATTCCACCATGTATATGTGCCACATTTTCTTTGGCCAGTCTCTCATTGATGGGCATTTGGGTTGATTCTAAGTCTTTGCTATTGTGAACAGTACCACAATGAACATATGTGTGCATGTGTCTTTATAATAGAATGATTTATGCATTACTGGGAATACACCCAGTAATGGGATTGCTGGGTCAAATGCTATTTGTAGTTCAAAATCCTTGAGGAATTGCCACACTGTCTTTCTTTGGATATATACCTAATAATGGAAATACTAGTCAAATGGTATTCTTAATTCTAGATACTTGAGGAATAACCAAACTGTCTTTCACAATGTTTGAACTAATTTATGCTCCCACTTACAGTGTAAAAGTGTTTCTAGTTCTCCACATCCTCTCCAGCATCTTTTGTCTCCTGATTTTTTGATGATTGCCATTCAAACTGTCATGAGATGATATCTCATTGTGGTTTTGATTTGCATTTCTCTAATGACCAGTGATGATGAGCTTTTCTTCATATGTTTGTAGGCTGCATAAGCATCTCCTTTTAAGATGTGTCTTTTCATATCCTTTGCCTACATTTCGATGGGGTTGTTTTTTTCTTGTAACTTTAAGTTATTTGTAGATTCTGAATATTAGCCCTTTTTCAGATGGGTAGATTGCAAAAATTTTCTACTATTCTATAGGTTGCCTGTTCATTTTAATGATAGTTTCATCTGCTGTGTAGAAGCTGTTAGTTTAATTAGATCCCATTTGTCTGTTTTGGCTTTTGTTGCCATTGCTTTTGGTGTTTTAGTTATGAAGTACTTGCCCATGCCTAGATCCTGAATGGTATTACCTGGGTTTTCTTCTAGGGTTTTAATGGTGTGAGGTCTTATGTTTTAATCTTTAATCCATCTCGAGTTAATTTTTGTATAATGTGTAAGGAAGGGATCCAGGTTCAGCTTTCTGCATTTGGAATACTTTTTTAAAACAAGTTTTTGGCTTGCTATGAGACCTTTGTGAAGACTAAGCACTTAACCATAGGCCACCAAATTACCATTGGACCTGAGCTGCCCATCAAAACATCATAAACTAGGTGTTTTCTAACCACAAATTTGGGCATGCACCTATATGACATTGGGCTACATGAAGAAGAGGCCTACATGACACTGGGCTTGAGCAGGTCCTGAAAGCAAAGTACATTGCCTAAGAAAGTACCCAAATACACATAAACCCTACTCCTTCTTCACTACCAGGCCTACATCTGTGGCCCTTTGGGATGTTCCCTACAACCAGTTAGTTGACTAAGGAAGAGATGACAGACCTCATTTAAAGATGACACAGCACAATATGCCTGTGTCCAAGGACACAAATCTAGTAAGTTGCAGTCTGGATTCAAACCTAGATGGCCCTGTCTTCAGAATCACTGAATTTAAATCACAACTTGACACTGCTTAATTTTTTTTTATTATTGCCTTTTTCAGGTATCCACTATCTTTCACTGCCTGTAGTAAACACATTCAGAAACACTATCTTTCATCACTTTTGAAAAATTCTGTCATCATCTTCAAATATAACTTCAAACAAAATCTTTGCTTTCCTTTACTTCTAGAAATATGGTTAAATATATATTTAGAACTTAATATTCTGTTTTACATGTTAGCACCTTTTTTATGTTTTCTATCTTTCTGCCTCTCAGCACTGCTTTTTGGATAGCTTTTTCGGTCATATTCACTTCATTCATCCTTTCTCCAGCTGTGTCTAATCTGTTGTTAAACTCCTTTTTTGAAGTGTAAGTTAAATTTCTTCTATTCTGCCCTTATAGCTCACTATAAAAATTTCACTGAGTAGCTTCTTAGCTTTTATGCTCATTGCAGATATTTTCAAGCTAGTCTTTAATTTCTTCAAACTTAGTAAACAGTTTCAGAATGTCTGGAATTTAAATACAGCTAATTAGTAACAGAATTCACTATTCTAGGTATGCATAAATGACTCATAACTGGGATGTTTTATTGCCTAAAGTATTTGAAGGTTTATATCTAATGGTTCACACCTTAGAACCTAATCCCCTTGCGTGCTTATGTTTAATTATTTCATGTTTCATGGCCTTGACAATATTCTTATGAGAATTCTTTAAATTGCATAAGGAATAATCTTTTCTCCACAGCAGGTTTGATTTGCTTCTGCCAGGAATATGAAAACACTAATAAGTTGTGATGACTTTACACTAGAATTGTAGCTTGAAGGCTTTTGCCCAGCACCAGTCAACTATTTTTATCATCTAGATTTTTGATTTATAGTAGGACAGTTCTTTTTGGTTTCACTCTTTCTCTAATGGTATATTTCTTTCTAGCCCAAAATGTACACTCTGTGTGTGTGTGTGTGTGTGTGTGTGTGTGTGTGTGTGTGTGTCTGAGTAGGTTTTCAACCATAGGAAATCCTTTAAATCTGTGCTCTTTCTCTTATATAGTTGGAGTAAATGCTTTCTTAGATAGAGAAGATTCAATAGCAAGCTTAAGTTGTATATGCTTTTAAAAAATAATTTTAAAAATATTTAGGTTAAATATATTTAGGTTAAATATATTTTAGGTTAAATATATTTTACAATATATTTAGGTTAAATATATTTTAGAACTTCATATTCTGTCTTACATATTGGCACCTTTTTTTTGTTTTCCTTCTTTCTGCCTCTTAGCATTGCTTTTTGAATAGACTTTCTGTCATATTCATTTCATTAATCCTTTCTCTAGCTGTGTCTACTCTGTTGTTAAACTCCTTTATCGAAGTGTAAGTTACATTTGTTCTACTCTGCTCTTAGAGTTCACTTTTTAAAAAGTCTTATGGGCAAATTTTCAGCAACTAGACAATCAAAATAATTTACATTTCTTAAATTAGATAATGCAGATAAATGGTGTTATTTACTATACTTCAAAAATAAATTATTGTTACTTTAGTATGAAAGGTTTATATTCAGAGTAGATTGTATGGCTAGGTGAGAAAATGCAAATTAAGCAAAGAAAATAATTGGTTGATATAGGGAATTAATTTTACTTAATAAGGAGAAGTTTGGAAGAATAGATGAGAAGGAATATTTCTGGATTGTTTATATTAACTGATCTTGTCACTGCATATTTGTTCAGTGTTTCACCTTAATCTATCTAGATCAATATCATTTGAAACTGTGAAACATTAATTTTAAGAAATCCTGACCAGGTGTAGTTGCTCCCACCTTGGGAGGCCAATGAGGGTGGATTGCTTGAGCTTAGTTTGAGATCGGCCTGGGCAACATGGGGAGTCCCCATCTCTATGAAAAGTACAAAAAATTGGCAGAGCATGCTGGCAGGTTCCTGTAGTCTCAGCTACTTGGGGATTGTGGGCAGAATTTTGCTTGAGTGTAGGAGGTTCAGACCTCAATGTACTAAGATACCACGGCACTCCAGCCTGAGTGACAAAGTGAGACCCTGTCTCAAAAAAAAAATACAGAAAAAAAGAAATCCTACCTATTATTTAAAAGTTTACAGTGTTAATTAGCTTCTTATACAATTGCACCATCATTTTGTCTTAAAGAAGACCTAAAAACGTATACATTCTAAAGAATAGCCATTGAACATGTACATTAATTAGTTAATAGTGCATATCTAACCTTTATGTACTAAAAATTATATATAGTTGTTCTATATGTAGAATTGACTTGCTAGGTAACATCCATAAAATCATTTATTTTCAAAGGTGATTTTACACATATGTGTGTGTATGTATACCTGTATATAAAATACATATATATATTTCCAGACTGTTTCTACATAATCTATATATTTAGTTAATCTAGCATATGACAACTTCACTGTCAACATATCTCATTTTTGATGAGCAATAGTCATGTGTTTTGCCTTTTTAAAACTAGTTCATTATTTCATACTTAGCAATGAAATTTTGTTTCTGATTCATGTCAAGTAACCTCATGCTCAAAAAACATATACGAAGTTGAAAACAACCTAGAAGAGTAAAATAGCCTTAAAGGTTGTTTCAAGTGTTTATTCTAATTAGTAAAAAGAAAGGTGGTTTTTAAAATGAAAATTAAAGTTTGATTGTTGCCTTGGTTCTCGAGAAATATGTCATAAGTGATGTAGCCCATTGGGTTGTATATTGTGTATTACCTTGTGCTAAGTCACATCAGGCAATTAAGTTCTTTAAGAGTTAGTATAAGAAGAAAAATTAATATACACATAAACTTACTCTAAAATGTTCCAATTAGCAACTTATTGGTTGTTACAGTATATAAAGATAAAACATATTTTGTCTGGAACTTTTAAAAGAATGGATAACATATTCATTTGCTTTAAAAATGTTGGAAAAATATTAACAGGATTTGTCTGCAAACAATGAAATTCTATTACAGATTTCTCAAGTTTCACCAGTTTTTTGTTTGTTTCCTTGTTATTGCTTTTTGTTTGTTTTGGTTTGGTATTTTTGAGACAGTGTCTCCCTATATTACGCATTACTCCTGGAGTGTAGTGATGTGATTATAGCTTACTGTAGCCTCAAATTCCTGGGCTTAAGCAATCTTCCCACCTCAGCTTCCCAAGCAGCTGGGAACACAGGTGTACACCACTTCACCTGGCTAATTTTTAAAGCTTTTTGTAGCATTGGGATCTCATCATGTTTCCCAGACTGGTCTTAATTTCTTGGGTTAAAGCAATCCTCCCACCTTGGTTTCCCAAAGTGCTGGGATTACAGGTGTGAGCCACCAGACCCAGCCATGGCAATTCCTTTTAAGAAGGTATGTGACAGTGGGTAAAGTGAGCAACTTGCAAGAAGTCAATAATACGGAATATAACACAGTGAGAAACTTGTAATGCTTTTTATACCACAGAAACAGTATTTATGTATGTACGTTTGTCTACTACTATGTTCACCACTTTTTTATCATTAATCTGAGTCTGTTCCTTACTAGATTAGTTGTTTATCTTTGTAGAATATACCTTCTTAAAATGTAACCAATTAGCTGCTTCTTTCAGAAGTTACCCACTGGAATTCAAAAAGGAGATGAAAGAGAGCAAGAGAGAGAAAGAGAGATGACTATTAGACAAGTACTTGAAATTATGAGCACAAAGCCATGGATAAAATAGAGCTCCTGCTTTCATGGAGCTTTACAATCAGCC
>CM052650.1:118602761-118627146 GCA_028533165.1 Leontopithecus rosalia
TGCTCATCATCACTGGCCATTAGAGAAATGCAAATCAAAACTACATTGAGATACCATCTTATGCCACTTAGAACAGTGATCATTAACAAATCTGGAGACAACAGATGCTGGAGAGGATGTGGAGAAATAGGAACACTTTTACACTGCTGGTGGGAGTGTAAATTAGTTCACCCATTGTGGAAGGCAGGGTGGCGATTCCCCAAGGACCTAGAAGTAGAAATTCCATTTGACCCAGCAATCCTATTATTGTGTATATATCCAAAGGATTATAAATCATTCTACTCTAAAGACACATGCACATGAATGTTCATTGCAGCCCTGTTTACAATAGCAAAGATCTGGAACCAACCCAAATGCCCATCAATGATAGACTGGAGAAAAAAAACATGGCACACATACACAATAGAATACCATGCAGCCATAGAAAATGATGAGTTTATGTCCTTTGTAGGGACTTGGATGAATCCAGAAACCATCATTCTCAGCAAATTGACACAAGAATAGAAAATCAAACAGCATATGTTCTCACTCATAGGTGGGTGTTAAAAAATGAGAACACTTGGACACAGGGAGGGGAGCATCACACACTTGGGGTCAGTTGGGGGGTAGGGGAGGGACAGCGTGGGGTGGGAAGAGGGGGGAGGGATAACGTGGGGAGAAATGCCACATATAGATGATAGGGGAATGGAGGCACCAAACAACCTTGCATGATCTGCACATGTACCCCAGAACGTAAAGTACAATTAAAAATAAAATGAGATACCTATAGCGGAAAAAAAAAAAAAGACTGTAAACTGCCATCCCAAAAACTCAGGTCTCATTTTTTTTAACATCAATCTGCTGTTTCACATTCCTTACATATTCTAATTTCTGTATTTTGGTAAAGCATCTATAAGTAATTATCTGATTGAATAGCAGAATTGTGGGATGCAATGAATGCATACTCCAACCCAGATATTAGTAGTAGTGTAAATAAGGCTATTCCTTAAATATTTATTAAAATTACAAATCACATGGGATAATTTCAGAAGAATGTGACTTTTATTTTCATGAATGAATAGTTACACCTTCACCATGAACAACTAATATATGTACAAAACATATTTGTTCAAAAAATGAATGAATGATTTACCATTGTGAAAACTTTGGAACAGTATAATTTTACAGTTATTATGCTTCACTCCTACTCTACTATGTTCACCTAATATATTCATTTTTTCAATCACAGGCATAACAGTTCAACACAACACACATTTATTAGCTCAGAGGTCTTGAACCAGTGATCCGGCACTGCATGACTGACTGGATTATGGAAGTAGAATCCATTTTAATCACAATCCCAGGAACTACACAGGGCATGTAGTATTTTGGGGAGCCATTTTATAAGTCAGTCTACCTACTGCATCTGGGAAGGCATTGTGTCAATTTTATTTCTATCTCTCCAATGATTTCTGCTTCCTTTGTGAATTTTCTTTTTAAACCTTGAGTTCTAGAACATCTCCTCCACTCCATTAGCCTCCCTGATCTAGATTTATTCCTTCCCCAGAGAAATGTAAAAGCAGGCATGTAGATTTTTAATTGGCAATATCTGTATGAAATTATTTTTCCCATCATAAACATGTTAATCTATTAAAAATAGGTTTATGTGACTTACATGGGAATCCACTTAAAAACAATCTACTTTGTTTGGCACTTCTTTGTCAAAATAATGAGAGAGATGTTATGATATATATATGATTTATTATCAGTAAGAATTTTTTCTTTGGAGGATATCTAAGCCATAGAATAATTTGGTTTCTCGTAAAAGGAGCTGCACTCATATTTTGGTAGTCTGTTCTACTCTGGCTGTCTTTTTACACTAGAGTTTTTGGTAATTTACACAAATAACAGTAATCTCTAACAATATTTTTATAATGCTATTATGATATCTTGATAATCTTATACAAATGTTTTTAATAGCTACTTGGGATTTTTAAATTTTGAATATTTTGAATTTTGTCTATTGTCATGAGCATATGCATTGAGGTTTACCATATAATTTTTTCAAAATGTCTCCCTAATAATCTTGATAATATTTTAATAATAATTCTTCCTAGTGCAACTCTAAAGATAAAATTTATTTAGCTGTAATATTTTCATTTTGCCTTTCTTCTAATTCTGCATTCATTTTCATCACAGCCCTAAACTTTCTCCCCCTTATTCTTATTGTTCTTTCTTCTGTTTCTCTTCCTCTCCTTCTCCCTTCTCTACTTATTCTTTTTACAATAGTAAATCAATAAAAATGATAAATCAATTGGCATATACATCTAAAATTCCCCTGGTCTTTTAGCACTTTATTTCCTGCATTCACTATTAAGAACTGAATTGATTAGAAGGATAAGATTTAGAATTGTTACAATATTCCATCTTTATTTGGGTGCTGGGGCATGACAAATCCTACACAAATATAATTATATTTTTTGAAAAAGATTATACATGTATCATATTATTTTTATTTTCTTATTTTTTAAGAATTTCTTCCTACATTCACAGCACAGAGTTCAACAAAGGTAAAGGGTTATTTCTCAGGCAAAAAGTACTTCCTGAAAAAAAGATTTTTTTTTTCCTAGATAGAGCCACTGGAGCCACTTATACACATATATTAATAGAAATATTTGTTAAATAATGCAATTTTTTTGTTTAATAATTTTCTTTCCATTACTTTTCTCAGTTTACTAATATTCACACCTAAAACTCTCTTTCAATTGAACAGTTTTGGTGTGGAAAACAAGTTTTTGCAATTTATTATAGGTACAGTTACAATAAAAGCAATAAACTATTTCTCTGGACCATCTTAGTCACTTCCAGGTACTGTTGCATTAACTGTGTTATGTTGAAGGGAAATTAATTCCATGATGTGCCATTTTCTACATGTGGAATAATAAATATTTCAGCACATTGGGAACAATAAATTCCATTATAGGTACACAGCATTTATGTACTGAATTTAAGTGCTACTAGAAGAAAAATCAAATTTTCTCTTTCAGAAATTTTAAATAAACATTTTCAGAAAACGTTTATTTAAAAATAAGCAGAATAAATTTCTTTTTCAACAGTCATAATCTGTAAACTCTACCTCAATCACCATTAAATGAAAGAAATTTGTGATTACAAAAAAGTTAATGGGATCTTTAATAGAAATAATAAATATTAAAGAATGGATGTATTAGTGATTTTTGTCTGCTGTAAAAAGAAATTTACCTTTCTCTGTTTAGCAGAACTTCATTTAGGTCCTTAAATAGTATAAAAGTTTATTTTTATTTTTTGCTGTGTGTGTGTATATATATATATATATATATATATATATATATATATTTATTTATTTATTTATTTTTTTTGAGATGGAGTTTCACTCTCGTTTCCCAGGCTGGAGTTCAATGGCACGATCTCGTCTCAAGCAATTTCCCGGTCTCAGCCTCCCGAGTAGCTGGGACAACAGGTGCACGCCACCACACCCAGCTCATTTTTGTATTTTTTAGTAGAGATGGGGTTTCACCATGTTGAACGGAATGGTCTCGATCTCCTGACCTCATGATCCACCCACCTTGGCCTCCCTATGTATAATTTTCTTAATAGACAAATAATGCTAAATAAACACCAAGCGTAAAAGTAATCCTGCATGATCTACACATGTACCCCAGAACCTAAAGTATGATTTCAAATATATATATATATATATATATTTACATGCTCTTCAAAGAAAAAAAGAAATTATCCAAATATACCTGAATATTATATTTTATACAAAAATTACAAATTGCATTTCTCCTTTCACTGACTCTAAGGAACAATAACAAATATTTAGTGCAATATATCAGTGTATATACACAATATATGTAAATGGTATTCAGATTTTGTCAAAGAAAATTTGATTATGTGAAAATTCAAAGGGCATACATAGTAGTTTCTCTTTTCTTGTCCAGATAACATGTTCACAAAGGTCCACAATTGGAAGCAGAAATTCATCTCAGCTCCTATTTCACAGTGGTATACTGTCAATTCAAGTTAATTTCATTTTACTTACATATAGTTACACTCAAAGACATTTCTGTAAATCATACGGAATAAGGTAAAATATTAAATGGCTTCAATTTATTTAATCTCAAATTGCTAGAGCCCCATAATGAAATTTACCAAAAGAGAAAGTATTTAAACAGTCTTTCTTATTTATTTATATACATTTTGCCATAATAAATGATAACGCAGGCTCAATTTCTAGCAAATAAAAGAATAAAGTGCCGGTAATTGGGATTTTGATCATAGTCATTTTCTGGCAATAAACGTTATCTCAGCCACTCCAGACTGATTATGGGAAGTTGAAAGAGAGAAACTGAAAAATCAAAACTTGGTAAGCAAAGTAGTTACGTGGCATATGTTCCAAAGAATCTTCATACAGAGGTGATGTGTATTGACAAGAAAGCAAAGAGCATCTCAGAAAGATGCAGCTTGACAGATGGAGAAAACTTAAGTATGAGTAACTCAGTGATTGTCCTGGTTTATTTTGATCACATTTCTTTAGTTTTAAATCAAATAATTGAATAACTTCCTCCTTATAATCATGCTAATGTATCTACTCACCACTAAAGTGAAATATGATGAATATAAAATGTCATATTTTTCTCCATGTTTTAAATGCCCAATGTTAATATATTAATGTATAATGTTATTTTTATTTACCAAATTTATGTCAAATAAATTACCCTTTTAATGCCTTAGTACTCTTATGCATCAAATGAAAACTATTAGTATTTACTTCCATAGTAAAGCACTTAATGCATGGTCACAATTGCTATTTCAATCTATTACAATTATTAAATAATAAACATTATTACAAAATAAGGAATCTGTAATAATAATTTTGAACAGTGAAGAATTGTACAGCAAACTTAAATTTCTCAATGGATAAAATTCAAGGCATATGGTGGTGCCATGGGACCCATGATTCAATAAACATTAACTAGATTTGGGTTCACAATTTTTACAAAAATCTCTTCTGTATTTTCTAATGTTGTCAAAATATAAAACAAGAGAAAAAAGTTTCAGGAGAAGCTCTTACAATCACGATTTTAGATTAATCACAGTGAGGGCCTTCAGAATTTTGACCATACCTCTTCTGTTTCCTGCAGGTATCATCTTTTCGAATAAAAGTTTCTGGATTGCTCTAGGTTCCTAGTAAAAACTAAATTACTTTTTAATGGATACAAAGTAATAAGGAATGGGTAAATTTGTCTCTCAGTATTTAATTTAGGTATTAACAAAGAGTAGTGTGAGCCAGGAATGGTGGCTCATGCCTGTAATCCCAGCACTTTGGGAGGCAGAGGCGTGTAGATTACTTGAGTTCAGGAGTTTGAGACCAGCCTGGGCAATATAGTAAAACCTCATCTCTGTGAAAAATATAAAACTGAGCCTGGTCTGGTGTGTGCACCTGTAGTCACTTGGGAGGCTTAGGTGGAATGATCATTTGAGCCCAGGAGGTCAAAGCTACAGTGAGCCATGATCACACCACTGCACTCCAGCCTGGGTGAAAGAGCACGACCTTGTCTCTAATTAATCTTAATTAACTATGGTGTGACTCAGCAAGAAAAGAAATTGACATCACCCAATGATAGATAAATAGACATATTCTGTTTTGAGGGGAGGGTTAGCATGTGATCGGAGGTATGAGGGATAGTTGTATCATTTTAGGAGAAAGAATTATTTTGTTATTTTCTTATTTCAAAGCTAAATGTGTCTAAAAGAAATGCCTATGAATATCAAAAAAGTTAGAATGCTGTGTATGAATTTAAAAAAAATTAAAAGAGGTAGGCATGAATGTCAAGTTGCCAAGGTTTTGACTGTGCTGTGTCACTCTGGTTAATCTGAGGAATACATTTCACAGAATCCGCTTTCTTGTATTTTTCTAAATAGCACTAGTCATAAAAGCTTATGCGGCATTTCAAGGTGATACATAAGTCAGTCAAATAAGGTGTCAGACACAGTGATACCTGCTTGGGTCCCAGCTTGTCATTTCTACACATGTCCAGATTTGCTAAATAACTGACACTGCAGCATTCATTGTTACAGTCGGTAGTTAAACACCGGCAGTGCAGGAGAGGCTCCCCTACCATCAGGAGAGTTAAGCAGGGCAAGAGGGCCCCACCCCACCCCCTACCACCATCGGGAATGTCAGGCCTTATGCCCTTTAGTTGAATTCTTTCTTCTGAGAAGGCAAGAACTGAAGTTGTGGCTGACATGTATGGATTTGCCGCTGTTAATATACATCGGTGCCATTGACTCTGTTACCTTCCCTATTTGTAAGATACCTCTATGTCTTGACTTCTACAGCTGGAGGCATTCAACCACTATATATATTTCCTTCTCCCCTTTCACTCTCCTGCTTACTAACCAGCTCGCAGAATGATTCTTCTCAGCCACAATGTCTCTGTTTCTCCCTGGCTGATCTCCCAGCTTACCCTGACACACTTGTCAGGGTGTCAAGGATCCTGGGGTCTGCACAGAGTAGACCAGACACACTCATGGCTCTCCTGGGCTAGAAGCTCCTGAGACGGGTAGGGCTAAAGCCTGAGATCATGCAATGTCTAGGGTTTTCTCTGCTTTTCCAACTAAAATTGACTCTTTTCCAAAAACTTCCATCACCTATTTTCCTGTTTACTCTGTGTGTATTGTGAAATGGCCTTTTGCACCTGCTGGATCCTTTGCCTTCAGGGCAATTCTGCCTTCAATTTACACCCCCTGGTTTTCATGCATCCACAATTCTTGCTGCATTTTCTCAGCAGCAAAGAAATGGACTCCTTTGCAGATGCCTGTTTGCCCACTGCTGACTCAGATACTAACGGGAACGCCAGCTCAGCCAGCTCTTTATGACTAACCATACATTTTTCATCCCTTTTATGATTCAGGGACAAGTTTTCCAGTGGCTTATGAAGCAGTTTATCTTCCTGCATAGGACCTAACTCTGCAGCCCTTTAAGAATCTCGCCCACTGTTTATTATTCAGTTAGCATATCTTTGTGGGGAGGGGAAATTTTTCCTTCGCGATATGTGAGTTCTTACTTCAAGCCCTGAGTCCTCCAGAGGTTCCCTCTTTATGTTGAGAGGGCAAATATATGTTGTCCTCCTCAGCCCAAGGGTTGCTGTCTTCACTAGCATATGAAAGCTTCCCATGAATATTCTTGCTTCTTTCACTTCCTCCTGCAGCCTCCATTTCTCCAATCACTTCCATATTCTTCTCAATATACATCAAGACCTTCAAGGTTATATTTAAAAGGAGGAAAGTCCAGCCACTTTGCAGCAGTTAGCTGAAAAACAGTTTTCCTACCTACTTAAAGAACATGGGAAGTGGGAATCTGAGAAAAGGGATAATTATTTTCTTGTTAGAATACTCTGGGTGAGTCTCTACAAGGTTATGGAGACACAAATATAGGCCAACCCAAGGATGCAGGTGTAAGAGACTTAAGAGACAGTGACGAAGGTTGGTCCCAGACTAACGGATTACCATTAAAACAGAGATAAAGGCAAGGTTAGGAGTTGCAGTGAGACCACTTCAATCCAGAACCCCAAGGATAAACAGGGGCCTCCTGTACACTCTAGTATATCCTCTATTCTCCAGTAGGTAATTATGACGAGATGGGACCAAGGGTAAAGGCACAAGGTGAGACCAGTTTATACCAGAACTGTAAGGATGAATGGTGGAACACTGTATTAAATATAATAGGAAAGTAAGAGGGAATGCTTCATTTCATTTTTCCCCCTCTGATCTCTCTTCACAGATGAGTAGTCATGTCTACATACCAGAAGACATGCCCCTCAGATACAACCCCCAAAACTAGGTAAAGTTTGATTGCCCCAAACCTTAAAACAACAACAAAACAAAACAAAACAACAACAACAACAACAAAAACATTAGTTTTTGTTTTGTTTTGTTGTAATACTGTTTGTCCTAAAAATAAATTGGGAGAAAATTACAAAAGTCAGTCTTAGAATCCAGTGCCTTTATGTAGGAAATCCTCAATTTAGTCTCCTCAGTTTTTACAACTGAGATCAGAACAAGGACAAGGTTAAGGAAAAAGAAATGTAGGAGCCAGAGGCAGGTTTAAGAAGTGCCTGTTCTGCAAGCTCTCAAGCCTTCTCCAGGTTGCCCTAAGGACATTCCTCCAGGTAACTGCCATTGGTGTGGGAAGTCAAACTACTGGGAGGCAAACTGCCTCAAATGGACAAATGAGAGGTAGCCCCACAAAGCTTATCCCCTCTGCTACAAGCTCAGCCATTGTAAATAAGACCCTCCCTGAGGGCTGAGAGACCAGTGAGATGGAATTCCCACCCCTGAATACCTTGAGCAGAAGGGGCTCTATGCTCTGCCTGGCTTTTAAATAATACATTATCATCAACAGGACAAAGTCAATGGCAACTCTGGAGGTGGCAAATAAAATTATAAATTTCTCTTTGGGGTTCAAGAATTGCCTTCTCTGTGCTAATCCCTTCTGAGCAACTCTCCTTTAAATTCTGTCAGGTAATGTGAGCAAATGGCACCCCCTCCCTCCAAAAGAAAAGATTCACATATCTTTGGGCAAAAATATTCTTTCAAAAAAGGGTGCCTGCTTAGTATTTACCCAATCTCTAAATTAATCATTCCCTTTAATAGCTTTTTTATCCTGATAAATCCACCTAAACCTTTAACCAATAACATTAAGTTAAACCTGGACATGCCTAACTCATAGGTGTAGAAATAGCCCACACTCATTCAAACAACCCCTAGCAAAAATTTAACTGAGCAATATCTTAAGGGCAGGATAACTTCTACAATACATACATATATATATATAAATACATATATATATATATGTATATGTATATCTCCATATCTGCTCCCCCTAACAAGACTCACGCAGCAACATGCAGCACAAACTTTAGCTTCCTAACAGGAGGAAAATGACTCGTCTAATTCAACGGTTATAGAGGTAAAGAGGTATTTTTGGTAATAAAGGTTATAAAGAAAGAAAAAATTATATGACAAAGGATCTTATATGGAAAATTATTGTCCTAAAGTAAAACTACTGGTTGTTTAAAAAGAGGGATGTTTACCTGGCACGGTGGCTCACGCCTGTAATCCCAGCACTTTGGGAGGCCAAGGCAGGTGGAACACCAGGTCAAGAGATCAAGACCATCCTGGTCAACATGGTGAAACCCCATCTCTACTAAAAATACAAAAAATTAGCTGGGCACAGTGGCGCATGCCTGTAATCCCAGCTACTCAGGAGGCTGAGGCAGGAGAATTGCCTGAACCCAGGAGGCGGAGGTTGCGGTGAGCCGAGATTGGGCCATTGCACTCCAGCCTGGATAACAAGAGCAAAACTCCGTCTCAAATAAATAAATAAATAAATAAATAAATAAAGAGGAATGTTTACATACAAGGTGTGTAAATTAGAATGTTTTAGTAAAAAATAAAAATGTTGATTATTTTTTCCTAGTTTAAAGGGCCAACCTGTTTTTTAAATGAGTTAGGATAAAGCGAAAAGTTGAAGCAAGTTGGGAAAGGCTTCTGAAAAATTAATCTTACAAACAAAATTCTGTGTGTGATCATATTAGCTAAAGTCCTTTTATTTAGTTTTTCTGTACATTAAATATTGGAATAAAAGCACAACAGAGTTTGCTTAAAGCATTAATCTGCTATTTATAAATGTGTTATTGGTACATCTTCCCAAATTATATGAAACTCTTATAATTGTGATACAACTTAGTATACTTTATCAATAATAATTATATTTATGTTAAATTATTGTGTGCCAGAAAGATAAGAAACTTCCATGGCAAATGTGCTTTTGCGGCTGCCCTGAGAAGTTTTGTCATTCACAGACAATTGCCATCATTTTAAAATCCTCTCATCAAAACATTGATGAGAATCTATGTTTATATCAATCATTATTTCACAAACAAGGAATGTACCATCTAAACAAGTTAATTAACCTTTTAAAGGGCTTATAGTTAACTCATGGTAGAAATATGCACTAAAAATATCCTCTTTAGAAGGTGGTTTTACAAATCAGGTATAGAACTCTAACAGATTCTCTTCAATGCAGGTTTCTGATAATCAGAGATTGTGACATTAGAACAGAAGAAAAACTTTCAGAACTCTCATGGAAAGCTAAAATGTTCATGAATATCAAGCAGAACATGAGTTAACTGCATGAACTGAACTAATGAAACTGAAATAGTCCTTCCAGTTACAGCTTTTAACAGCTGAGTAAAGTATACTCCTGTAAACAAAATTTGGAGCATATTTGTTTCTCTCTACCTGATTTCTCCAGAGTTTGGAAACTATTTGTGAGTATTCTTAAGTTTTGTCAATGTATTTGCATAAGTGCAATAAAAATCTGTTTTCTTTTGCAACAGATTATAGTTGGAGAAATATATTTTACCTAAGCTTTGAATAAAATGGCTTGCTTTTCTTTAAGGAATCAAATTTTATTTATAGAGCCAATAAAAACTGCTTGGGAAAACTAGACTCATACTTTATATACACAATTACAGGATTCTTGTCCTGTGATAAAGAATGTCACTTTCTGACAGACCCAGGAGCCCCAAGTTATCTTGTGACCTCAAGAGGAGAGGATTTACACAACTCATAAATGTATTTGATGGTGGCAACTCATGGCTGGGTCCAAGGCCTTAAGTCATATCTGAGATTCCTTATAGAACAAGATTCCATCAAATAATTATTCTTGTTGTGCTTAATGCAAATAATCAAGCCAAGTATAATAAGCCTAAAGTTACTTTGCAAACAAATCAGTCCTATTATAATTTGTTTTTAATAAAAATAAAAACTATGGAGAAAAAAATGTTTCAAAAATATAAGAGTTCAATTTTTAGACTCTAGTCTCATTAGTTGTTTTTGAGTTTTTATCTGCAATTTGAACTAACTCTGCTTATTCCTGTGAACAAACCAGTGATTGCTGGCTGCAGCTCAGAATAAATAAGAGGGTGGGTAACATACAAATATGGGTTAATATTCTAATTCTCAGCACATATTGGAATTAGCTAGCAACCTCATACACATAAGCCTTAGCAGACATGATTATAGCCACCAGCTACCTGGGCACATCAGGAGCCATAAAATTTTTTAGAGCTGTCCTTACCCTGATTTTATTTTGACATTTTTCTAAATTTAATAACTCAGTTTGTCTCTTCTCACCTTCAGGCTATGAAGCTCCAGATGATTCTCAGTGTAAGGTATACAGTCCTCTCAATATTCAAATGTCACCCTTCAATAGAGAGTACTCCTATACTGCCCATCAGTGTAACGTAACAAAGGTAAAATCCTGCTCCTGTCGGACCTGACTGGATATTGCTTTCACCAACTCAGGGAGACAACACAGCCCTGACAGCTAGCAAGAGGCCAGGACCCACAGAACCACCTCCTCCACTCCTCTGTCAGAAGGAAGCAATTATAGAAGACTGACCTGTTTTTCATTTTCTGCAAATACATGGAGTCTCCGACTCTTGAATGGAGAAATGGTACAGCGGGTAGTTAGTCAAACATGAGCCAGGCTGGAGAGCCCCCGCTACGCCCACATCCACATCAGGAGTCAGGCAACCATCAGGGATGATCAATTGGTTGTTAAAGTAATAATTGGTCACAGCTGGCAATAGGTTAATATAGCCTCCCAATAGAGAAAAACACCTGAAACTGGTAATCAGAAGCTTCCCAATATGATAATAATTGGTCACAGCTGACAATAGGGAAAAGCAGTCTCCCAATAGATTGAAACACCTGAAACTGGTGATCAGCAGCTTCCCAATAAGATCTCTGGAGTTGGGTAAGTAAGCTCAAGCATGCGCACTAAGAGACAAATGGCAGAGTTTAACTGGTATATGACCTTTAAGGAACACTCGACTGGTAAGGGAAGAACTCCTCAAGTGAGTGTGCCTACAAGTCCAGTAAACACAGCACACATACAGCCTCTTCCAAGTGCTGGCAGGCCACTGCACATGCAGATAGCCCCCTCAAGAGAAGACTCAGGGTAGAAGAGATGCAACCCCCTGTAAGTATGCCAATGCATGTAAGTCTAAGCCAAAGGGTAAACCAAGCACTTGATCTTGCAAGTCACCTACTTAGCCCTCTTACAAGTGTACTTTACTTAGCTTTTTAATAAACATTCACTCTTGTTCTGAAACTTGCCATGGTATGTCACCTTGCTTTATGCCCCTTGAATTCTTTCTTCTGTGGAGGCAAGAATTGAGGGGACTACAGACTCATACATATTTGCTGCTGCTCACATTAGCACTAGTCTTGGAACCACCCTCACATATTTGAATTTGGACCAGAACGGTAGTAACTAAACACAGGTAACACTTTACCATATACCTCTCTACAAACTCTGCACAAGCAATCTTCCTTACTCCTATTCCTCCTTCTCTTTTTCCTCCTTCTCCTTCTTGCTCTTTTCTTTTTTCCTCTTCTTTCTTTTCTTTCTTCTCCTCCCCATAATTTTTCTCCTTTTCTCCTCCCTCTGCTCATTGTTCTTCTTCTCCTTCTCTTCCATTTAACATTTTCTTGTGATGTTTATATTTAATAATGTTTAATTAAGTGGGAAAGTTTCACCAGCAGTACTATGGGTAATATTTTTTCAAAGATGAATTTTTAGGAATTACAGAAAGAGACAGTCTGAAAATATACATAAGAGACTCACTGATAGGTTGATATCAAAAGATCTTTTGTATAATAGGTAAATATTTTTATATACTGTCAAGAAACATTGAGTTTAACCTGCCCCCATGGCACCCTTGTGGAAAATACCTTTTAGTTTGTAATTAGTGGTAGGTGGGTAACAGCTGCCTACTTGGTATATTTTTGAGTTATGGGTAAATACAGATCACCTGTTAATAAGAATCACCTGTCTAAGAGAAAAATACGCGAAGCAGAATCTGTTCAGAGCCTTCAGGCTAGAAAGATGTTAGCCCCTCAGCTCTCAGTGACTAAACAAGTGTTTCTCTAAGATTTAGAATATGGCAGTGTCTTCTGCTCTCACTAGTTCTATTCAACTATGTATGTCTTAGCCAGTACAAGAATACAGCAACAAGAAATAAAGAACATATAGTTTTGAAAGGAAGAAATAAGTATATTTACAGACCATATGATATATATAAAGAAAATGTTAGGAAATCTACAAAAATAAGCTACTAGAATTAATAAATTACTTAGGTAAGGCTGCAATGTATGAAGTCAAAACATTCAAATGATTTAGCAAATAATTAGAAACTGAAATTGAACAATACTTACAAAATAATTAAAATTTAAAAAATACTTAAGGATAATCTAGCAAAAGGCATGAAAGCTTATTTGCTGACAACTACAAAACATTGTTCAAATAAGTTAAAGAAATACATATAAACATTTTAAATTGTCAGTTCTTTGATCTATTGTTTCATTACAATTTATGTCAAAATAATATTCTTCACTTTTATTAGTGGAGCAGTGAAATAGAAAAAGTCATCAGATGAGAATCAAAATAGAATATAAAATTTTGAAGTTTAGAGGAAAGAAAAGTATTGGGTGAGTTATTGAGAAAAACAACTAAATACACTGGAAATATAGGGCACATTCAAGGTTGGTTATGTTTACCATCCCATAAAAAATAAATAAAAAATTAGAAAATATTTCCATATAAACCTGAAGTTAAAAATCTAGACAATCTACACATGGTGAAGAGTTTTGGAAAGAGAGAATATAGGTGCATATGCTAAAGTATTTGTCTTGTGATGGGGAAAGTATGAATTCTGAGCATTTTAAGTGACCAAAGAATGCACCGAAGCATTATTATTGGTGAAAACTTAAAATCAGAATTTGAATAAAATTTAACAAACTACAGAGAGAAAATAATCTACTCAGTCATAAAGCTAACAAGAAAAAGAGTAAATACAATAAAATTTACAAGTTCATTCTGATAAACCCATTGTTAAGTTACAAATATTGAACATTGATATGTATTTAATACACCTAATGTACCAAAGGACATTGCCTTGCTTAACCTATGTTAACCATGCTCAGAACCGTTACATTATTCTACACTTGGGCAAAGTCATCTGGCAACACAGTACGCTGTAGAGTGTTATAACTAACTGGGAGCTACCATCCACTGTTGCTGCCAACCATTGCCAAAGAGTTTAGTACCACGGTCTACTGAATGTATATAGCACCATACTAAAGTCCTAGAGTCATTAAGTCAAACCATCTTATGACAGAAACCATCTGGAAATAGGAAAATTTTAATATCATTGTCTATAAGACAGAGCTCTCAAGTCTAGCTGTACGTGGACTACAAAAGGTACATATATCAACAAGATATAAAAAAACTAAATTAGTTGAAAATATTCATCCCATAAAAATAAACCATAAGATTCAGGGAGTAATATTCTTAACATCTATCACACTATAGAGAAAAATACTCAGTGACATTAAATGACATCATACATTGATTAGTGGAATGATAGAACAAAATTATACAAACATTTTAAACATATAAATTCAATGCAGATTAAATGTCAAAAACTGGCAGAATTTTATGACATGTTTAGCTGGAGACATTAATTTTTGTTTAGAAATTGATAAGCAGACAAAAATAAGCAAGTAATTTTAACATAAGCTTTATAATTAATAAATTCAAGCACTTCATATAAATTAGACCTATTACCCTAAAACTTCAAAGAATTAATAGCACAATAAATAATTTGATATAGTCAATTACAAAAATTATTTAAAAAAACATAGCTAAAACAATGCTATTTATTGGGAAAGGAGATATGCAATAACTACATAGCAATGGAAACAAAAATTAAGACATGCTTCTAATTGCAATAATTTATTACTAGCATATGTCAAATTGAAAGAAATGTATACATTATGTTAAATAAGTTGAAAACAAATCAAGCATTCAATTCAAAATTTTGAAGAAAATTAAAGGCAAATCTTAAGCAAAAAGCATAAAGGTTAATATAATAGAAAGTAAAATATTTAAATAGCACAAACCAAAAATGGTTTATTTTACTTTAAAATTAGGGCTTCAGTAATGCTGAAGGATAAAAAGATAAAATAATACCAAAGGAAACATGGGTAATAGGGTGAAACGCACAAAAGCTTTTTAAAATTACAATCATTTTCAAAGACCACTTGATAATTTTGTTCCTATGAATCTGAAATTTTGTCTAAAAATTAAAACATTTAATTCTTTTTATTACCAAGTAAATGGTTTTGTCTTATTATGAATATCCAAATACTGGAATGCTAAGGTAAGATTAAAGAAAACCTGCATCACAGTTCTGCAGTGTTAGGCAGTTACAAATATAATAGATCCTTAATAGGTAATGTATATCACAATATCGGATATCAAGATCAGGTGATGTACAACGTGTTTCTGTGATTGTATTTGGCCTGCTTGAAAGTGGTTACCCCATCTAAAGTATAGCACATTTTTTTAAAAAAATGCACTTTCTGAATGCTGTTTCTTTCTTTCCTTTTCTTTTGCTCTCTTTTTGGCAACCTGTTTTTGTTTTATAGACATAATATACTTTCTTGTCTGAGGATTTTGGTTACAGTTCTTGAAATAAAAATGCTTAGTCTGCTTTCTGCTTAGTCACCATTTCCTCCAAATTGCCCTTCTTCCCTTGTTTTTCCTTTGTTTGCATCTGTATCTTATAATTGATGCTGTGTATTTGGTGATCCTTGTATATCTGCTCATATTTACCAGCTATTGGAGTGCTAGCAACCTGATTGGAAGCTCTGATTTAACAATGAGTTTCAAGTTGCGGTTGAGATATGTCTTCAGAGCACCCCTTGACATCAGTAGCTTTAGTTATTTTCTCTTCTATTTGTCAGAGGCCCCAGAAACTTTTATATTTTCCTATCTGAAATGTTTAGTCCTAGCTACACGTGTTTAGAAACTAGAGAGACAGTGAGCTGGGGATCTCAGTATTCAATGGGTGTCCCTATTTTCAAAACGATGCACCTCCCCTAACCGGGGGCTGATGTCTGGTAGTCTAGAGGCTTTATTTTATGTTCTTCAGTGATAAATCTCCAGTCTTCTTGCTGCAGTTGGGAAGTGTCAGTCACCTATGTTGTGGGAGGATGGGACAAGTAGGAATGGGTGAAAACGTGAGGATTAACTGCTTCTTAAACTGACGTTTATGTAGTCATTTAATTTTTTTCCTTTATTTTTAGTTGACACATAATAATTGTATCTGTTCTAGTTATTGCAACATTTGCCGAGTTACAAGAGAAGAGAATACACCTATCTCAAGCCTAATCTTTGAATTTTCACAAGGGAATTTGGATTTCTGTTGCCACTCAGAGAGATGTGGGTTTAAGTAATTTTCAGTCCTGGGGAACAAGAAGTAAAAGAGGGGCTGGACACTACAAATGGATGATGTTTTCTTTTGGGCTAAAGACAATGTCTGAGAAATAGCTGACTGTTCAATAGATGTCAATGTTTGGAAGAGAAGTTCACTGCATTTGTGTGTGTGGGGAAAGTGCCAGGTTGCAGTGAACTCAGTTCTAATCCAGAAAGGTTAACTCTCCCTAAGAGTAGAATACTGAAGTTGCTTAAAATCTAGCATACTCATTCATTCATCTGTAGCTTATCAGAGGCTAGGTCGGTAAATAGTACCAAGCTTAATGCAAGAGTATCTAGGACAAATTCAAATAGATGGGTTGTTAGTGATGGATAAGGATTGAGATAAAGGAGGCTCATGACTATTTTAGGCAAAAAATCCTATACCAAACAAGATAATCAGCCAGAACAAAGCAGGAAGTAAAATGACTTAATCTGCAAACTCTAGTGGACAGAAAAAAGAATCTGAGCAGGCCATTCTAGAATTGGGTTAGGAACCAGCTGAGTGCAGAACTGTGTAAGCCCATGGCTGGATCTTTCTATGTGTAACAAGGAAGATAGACGCAGCATGCCTCCACTGATTTTCTAACTTAAATTCACAAATCCTTTTATATTTATGTGTTATATGGTTCTTTCTCAAAATATTCCTTCTTGAAAATATGTAAGATCCATTATAAGAATAATAATGACCACGATTTCTTTTTGATGATTAAGTGTTCTGTTGTAAAGCATGCATTTAAAAACAGGTATAATCAAACATTTTAAACACAGAAAACACAGAGGTAGATATTAAAAAAAACTACTTAAAAGGAAGAAATATAAATTATAATTTAAGTGAATCCATAAATAGAGCAGGGTGTATTCATAATATATATCTATTGTTGAGGAAAAAAATATATGTGTGTAATTTTTTTTCCATTCAAATAGACTTCCATTTGAAATATCAGAATTCTTTTGTATTCCTGTGCTGAATGGTAAATGCTTTATATGAAAGAATTCTTCTATTCAAAAAGTATGTATGCCATTATTTGATATTTCTGAAGTTTTTCTTATGCTTTTAGGCAGATAGCAGACATACTAAAACAGTTGAGTTTTAAAATAACTGGTATTATAAGGAATAGGCACAAATTGAGTACCTAAAATGCTTCATCATTATTTTTGCTGTGAACAGAATCAACTTTATAAACTCGAAGCCAGCTTCTTTTGGGCAATTATCATGAATACACATGAATTGTGTTCATTTTCCATTTATGCTGCAAATAGTCAATTCTAGAACTGCAGCAAAACAATGTAATCAATATGCCTTAATGCTTTTTATTCTCTTATGTCTGGGTTTTCCTAGGCCCAGATAATTTGTGTACTTTATATCAAAATTAAAGGTACAATAATGAAAAACTCTTTTGATGTTTTTCTTTTACAAAACTAAATGTTGGAATCTTCTAACTGACAAACAGGTCATATTCCAAACAGCCATTTTAAAGTTAGGTGGGAGGAAATAAGAATGCATTTTCTTACAAAAATAGCAGTTAAGCATCATAGCTGATTTGGAGGAAGAAGGGAAGGTGAAATTTCTAGCACATCAGGATTTATGAACAGAAATTCATACTATCTCAGTAGAACAGGGTTTTCTCTACTGCTCTCCCTCCAGGTTTCTACAAAGCAGGGTACTCTTGCTTCTAATCATCAAGGTGTTTGGGCAACATTGGGGCATGAGCTCATGAAAAGGATGCTTCCTTAATTTAGATTCAGAAAATAGGTGACTTTAATGAATTATTTTAAATTTCCAGCTTCAAGGGAATAGAACATTAATAGCACAATTAACTCTCACGGAGCTCAAATTCTCCTGTGATAGACAATAAATACATGTAAATATGATAAATTAGTAAATCATGATAGAATAAATCAGGGTGATATAACACAGAGATATTAGGTGAACTCCTTACATTTTATTGTGAGGAAAGACCTTTCTCAGGTGTTAGTATTTAACCTTCATCCAGAAGGACAATAAAAATTCAATTAAGTAGAGGTATCTTTGGAACTCCAAGGCTGCTAGTGTAAACCTAGTGACAAGTGATGAAGGGGTATAATATCAGGAAAAGGCACATTCTATTTACATTTCCAGGCCAGGATACAGTATTTAAATCTTATTCTAAGTACCCTGGGAAGTGAGTGAACATTTTAATAAGGTAAATAATGTTAGTGGTTAACGTTTGAAAAGATCACACTTGCTGAAGTTAACCCAAGGATGAAGGTCTATTCTCTTTTCAGCTTTTGTCTTTATGATTTCATCCATCCTTCTTTCCTTTCTTCCTTTTTTTTGCTGTTTTTCTTTTCTTTATTAACAAGGCAGATTCTATAAATGTAATAATGTGACATGAGCAAGCTATATGATTGAATTTTTTAAATGTAAAATATTATCCAATGCATGTAGTCATCCACTTATTTAACAAATATATGTTGTTTTCTCTGTGTGGAGACTAGTCAGAACATCACCTGTAGAACATCAAATATGAGAGACAATTATCTTTGCCCTCTGAGGGATGAAATAAATAGTAATAATAAAAAAATAACTAAAACATGAAATAAGAGATTAATAAATATGAGGAAGAATAATAAAGAAGACAGATAGATAGTGCTCAAGGGATGGGAGGAAGGTTTCAGTTTCATACAGGATTGTCAAAATGGCCTCACTGAGAATATGGTCACCCTAACCACTTTGTAAAACTAAACTTAAGGGAAGGGCAAAGGCAGAAGCAAGGAGAATAGTTGGGGGATATTAAATAATAAAGTTAGGAGATGAGAGATGAAGGTTGCTTAGACAACATGTTACCTTAGACAACATGTTATCTTAGAAGAGAGAAGTGGTAGATTTTAGATATATTTTGGAGAAAAATCCTATAGGATTTGTGGAGGGATTTGATAATAGACGCAAGAAGAAAATGATAAATGATGATCCCAAATTTTCCGCTTAAGCAATGTGAAGGAAAGAGTTGGCCTTAACAAAGGTGGGGAGGGCTGTGGGGAGGGCTTATTATTTTCACAATAAGAAGCGGAGGTGAATTGAGATTGATTTTGAGTATGTTAAGTAGGGAATGCCTACTAAATAACTAAGTAGGAATAAAATTTAGACAATTAGATGAATTTGTGGGGAGACCAAGAGAGAAATTTGTATATGGATGCTATTTAAAGTCATGATAAATGTTGAGATCAATACGAATGTAGAGTAAGAAGAGAGAAATTCAGGAATAGACCCTTGAAACACACTAAAATTTCAAGGTCTATGAGATAGTGCATTTTGCTAAGGAGACAGAATGAGCAGTAAGTTGGATCTAAAGAAAATGATAATAATGTTGTATTTTAGAAAAACAGTCAAAAAGACATGACCAACTGTGTTATTTGCTATAAAAGATAAAGTTTAATTTACACTAATAAATGACAACTGGATTTTTTGACATATACAAGGACATTTGAAATGAATATTGGAATCCAAAGAATGTTTGGAGTAGATTCAACAACCAGAGAAATAGAGTAAAGTAACTAGAGATTGTACATATCTCTTTTTAAGGTAGTTTTTCTACCTAAAAGAAAGGAGAAGACTCCATGACAGATAAATACATTTTAAGATATGGTATTTTTGATTTTAGATTTTAGAGGAAAATAGAAACATGTTTGTGATAATGGGAAAAATTTGTGAGATATATAATAACAGGGAATGCAGGAACAGAAGAGAATAGAAGCTAGAATAATATATATACACTAGTAAGTAAGGATGGAAGCTGTTGTACCAAAGGCCTTTATGACCTAATAGGGAAACACACAAAAATTTTAAATCATAACAGGATAAATACGTGAACCTAGTGCAAATGGTAGAGCTATGGGGGTAGGACATTGTGGAAATCTTTTTGATTGGATCAAAAGAGATGTTTTCCTCAGTTAAATATGAAGCATGGCTATTTGCCAGATGGTAGAGATGGAAGAAACTTAAGGGAATTGAAAAAATATAAAGTATATAATTATTATCAAAGGGACTGAGCCAGTACTTGGAAGAGAGAAATAAAGAAAGAATCCTGGAAAACAACTTAAACAATTATGAATTATATAATTCACTTTTCTCTAACATCAAGTAGTTGATCACCGGAACAAATTAATATTTTGTTTAGTAATCTCTTTATTGAAAGACAGTTGCTGATTAAACATGTTTAAGACTTATAGAGAAATAAAGATTTATAGAGAAATGAGTATATAGTTAGTGAAATTAATATATATTTTCAGAATTTTATACAAGAATTTAAAGTGGTTATCACATTGTCTAGCATATAGTCAGAAATCAATGTTAGCTAATATTATTAGTGTCAAATATTATTGATAATACACTCATTCTAAATATATTTACTTATAATTTCTATAATTATGTCAATTGCACTTGGCATCGTCTTTGTCAACTCCTCTATTTTCCCCGAGAATATAACAAATTATTTAATATTCAGTCCATTAACCATCTACTTTTGACTCTAGTTAAGCATGTAGGTTTTGGACCTGCAACCTCAAAGTAGTCCCCTCATTGTTGTTATCCCCTTTAGTTTCAATCTCTCAATTTGACTAACATACATTGACCAGATATATACTGCTAAATTGTGAATCTCATCAAAATTTACCAAGTACTTTTGCGTATCTTCTATAACCTCCAAAATAAGTCTAGATTTCTTTATATGCTCCTATAGTGCCTATGCGTCTTTTTTCCTATCATCTTCCAAAATTGTCTCATTTGAATCTCATACCCAGCAATTCCACACTATATAAAATGATCAGAAAATACTGCATTCCACTTAATTTCTATGCCCAACAAATTTAAAATAATTTCTTCAGATTCAGCTCAAGCATTACCTCCTGAAGGCAAATATCCTCAATCACAGGTGCTTAATACTCTGTTGAAATTGTAAAGTAACTCATATTTATGTTTATTTGTTACTTAGCTGATTTTGAGATCTTTGAGAGAGGACACCAGATGGTATTTATTTCTAATTCTCTGTACTAAAAAACATACTGGGAGTATTACAAATATAGAATAAACAATTGTGAAAAGAGTAAATTAACTAATGAATTAATGAAGTATGTAATCTTTTGAATATTAAAATAAGTACAGAAGCAATAAAAGGAATGAAAGGAAAAGTAATTTATATTACTTTTGGGAAGTAATTTATATTACTTAATTTGCATTACCTTACAAAAAGTAATATAAATTAAGATTATATAAAATGACTAAAGAATAATTAAAGTTAAATCTATAAATAACGATGTTCAAATTTCAGAGAACATTTTTTAATTTTTTTAATTGGGAAACTTTCTATTTAGGAAGAAAAATGGAGCAGCACGTTTCTTAGATGTGTTAATTAAGGCATTAAAGACAATATGCAAGTTGAAAAAGTAGCTGACGTAGCTCTGATGTAGCTAACGACATTAGGGCATCTAATTCAACATACAAATAGTCCCCAAAGTATAAATATGATGGATCATGAAATGGCCTGATTAGGCTTAGTAAATTCTATAATCTTGACCTGCCACCGAACTGCCAGAGCTAGTCAACAAAGCCTTAAGTATCACTATAAATGCTTCTAAAATTATACAGAGTTAATTGCTATTTTAATAAGTATTTTCAGACTACCAGGTCATTGCACCAATTTTGGATGATTAGTTTAAGGAAATAACACCTTTGAAAATAACAACACAGTTATTTTTTAAATGGATAAATAAATATTCTTATTTGGAATAATAATAAGAAATACATTTTTATGATTTTTTCTTGGGTGTTGTAATCATTTTAAAGAAAAATAGCTGTGATTACACTACTACCTTTGAATCACTTTTTGTAGATGGAATCCCTCTGTTGCCCAGGCTGGCGTGCAGTGGGTCAATCTTGACTCATTGCAACCTCCATCTCGGGATTCAAGCAGTTCTCCCTGCCTCAGCTTCCTGAATAGTTGGAATCCAGGCATCCGCCACCATGCCCAGCTGCACAGCTAGTTTTTGTATTTTTTAGTAGAGATGGAGTTTTACCATGTTGACCAGCCTGGTTTTGATCTCATGACCTCAGCTGATCCACCTGCCTTAGCCTCCCAAAGTGCTGGGATTACAAGTGTGAGCCACCGTACATGGCCATGTTTTTTTTTTTTTTTTTGAATCAGACTTCTGATAGTACTACTTTTGACAGTTTTAGTGCAACCTGATCTATTTCTTTGAATAGGGTACCATTTTTAGAAAGCCCTACAAAGTCTCAAGAAGAGAATGTCATTGTTTTCTTCATTCCTTTGTTAGCTTCTTTTCCATGATGTTACAAAAGTGGTTGTGGTTAATCAGCTTTAGTTGAAAACTTACGTGATGGATTCAGCAGCAAACAGCTTTTAAGATATGTGAGGTTTTATAATTTCTAATTTCTATCCATAGAAATATATCTTTTTGGTTTGAGAAAATAGATATATAATTAATGTTTGTTTTTTTTAAATTGCATTTTAGGTTTTGGGATACATGCGAAGAACATGCAAGATTGTTGCATAGGTACACACCTAACAGTGTGATTTGCTGTCTTCCTCCTCATCACCTATATCTGGAATTTCTCTCCATGCTATCTCTCCCCGCTCCCCACCCCTCCGCTCTCCCTCCCCTATTTCCCCTTGACAGACCCCAGTGTGTGATGCTCCCCTCCCTGTGTCCATGTGTTCTCATTGTTCAACACCCACCTATGAGTGAGAACATGCGGTGTTTGATTTTCTGTTCTTGTGTCACTTTACTGAGAATGATGGATTCCAGTTTCATCCATGTCCCTACAAAAGACACGAACTCATTGCTTTTTATGGCTGCATAGTATAATTAATGTTAATGTTAATTAGCTATTGCTAATTTATTTGTAATGTATTTCAATATAATTATTTCCTCATTTCATGAAACTTTTATGCATGCGTACTATATTAGTTTCCTACCGCTGCTGTAAGAAAATACCACAAAATGAATTCCTAAGTAATAACAGAAATTTATTTTCTCACAGTTCTGAAAGTTAACAGTCTGCAATTAAGGTGTTGGCAGGGCCAGCCATGCTCCCTCTGAAAACTCAAGTGGGGTGTCTTTTTCTGCCTCTTTCTAGCAGAAATTAGTAGTTGACAGTTCACAGTGTTTCTTGGTTTGCAGCTACAGTACTTCAGTCTGCCTCTGTCACATAGCATTCTCTTTTGGTGCCTGTATCATCACATGACATTTTCTTCCTGTTAAAAGGACACCAGTCATAGTAGATGAAGCCCACCTTACCCCAGCATGGCCTCATCTTTACTAGTTATACCTTCAGTGATCCTGTTTCTAAATAAGGCCACATCTCGAAGGCCTGGAGGTTATGGTCAGCATATCGTGTTGGGGAGCATAGTTGAATCCGTAGCAGGAAAAAGGCAATTCTTTTGAGATTTGTACAGATTTTTTATTGTGTTCAATTGTTTCATAGAAAATTGTGTGAATTGTGTAAATAAAATTTAAGGAAAAAGAAAAAAGGATTTAGAAACCTCAGTTAAGATTTTTTGTTTATGTTTTCATTTAGCTTTTGATTTTAATCTTGAGCATGCTACAAAAGAACCTGTATGTTTTATTTGTCCTGGAGGAGTCTGTCTTACTTTCATTTTCCACAGCATTCAAAATGATGTTGTGGCTAACAAGCCCATTCAGTGACAAAGGCTTTATGATGTTACACATCTTCCTGCTGTATACCCTAGTGCTCCAGTAGCAGTTTGCCACAGGCAGTAAGTAAGGTGGGAGACAAAAAACAACCCTTAATCTCCCTGTTTCTCCAACCTGTTGAGTGTTGTCTCTACAAAAGCATTCTTGCTTTTATCTATGACTTTATTCTTTCTGTTTCATATCATTACTCTTATCAAAAGGTCTTTTGGAAAGATTTTTTAGTATTATAAAAACATATATGCTTTTTTTTTTTAA
>CM052650.1:118627646-118662443 GCA_028533165.1 Leontopithecus rosalia
TACATGTGCAGAACATGCAAGATAGTTGCATAGGTACACACGTGGCAGTGTGTTTTGCTGCCTTCTGCCCCCTCACCCATATTTGGCATTTCTCCCCATGCCATTCCTCCCCCACTCCCCCCCCCCGCTGTCCCTCCCCTATTTCCCCCAATAGATCTCAGTGTGTGGTGCTCCCTTCCCTGTGTCCATGTGTTCTCATTGTTCATCACCCGCCTATGAGTGAGTATATACGGTGTTTCCTTTTTAAAAAACATGTTTTGGGATTCTGAAGAACCAACTGCCAATTTTCATCAGTTACTTTTATTTTCTTCTAGATATTAATATATTTGAAAATTATGTTTTAATGTTTGTTGGTGATTCTGATACCATCAAAGATAGAGTATTTTATGTCTTTATTTCTTTGGGGATTTTTATATGAGGAAGTTGGTTTAACTATGTTCATCTTTCCTTGGCTATTTCTATTAAGTGGTTTTTTTCTTTTTTAGAAATTTCCCTTGTTAAAAATGTTTTTCTGGCATGCATCTGCTAAAAACAATATTGCAAAACAGTAGTATTCTTAATTTAGCTATAGTTAGATAAGGTAGTTAGTGATATATTTTCAGGTGTTATGAATGACAACCAGACAATATTTGAAGGTCATATTAATCCAGATGCTATTAATGCTAATATGAAATTAACAGTAAAAAAATATAAATGCATATATTTCTAAAAAAAGACTAGGTGCATATTACTGAGAATGTATGCAATATAATTGATCATAGAACAAGATATATAATGAGTACACTTGCATAAGAGAACAATGTACCTAAGTATTTAACTGCTTATTAACTGTTACAGTAATTACTTTTATTATGACTATAGATATGTATATTTACAGAAACAATGCCAGTGTATCTTGGTATTGTTTATAAAGCAAGAAATTCTAATTGAGTTAAATAAACCAGTAGGAGATTATTATACTTATAATAAAAATCTATGTAGCCAAAAACAGCATTTCACAAGAATATTTAATGACATTGAACATTTTATAATATGCTAGGTATAAAATCAATGGGAAAGCATATTTTTAATTAAAAATGTATGCCCTTCAATAACTCTATAATATATATTACCTATATAACAAACAAAAATAAATACATAAATGATATGAATGTTCTGACACGTTTTTTACAGTCTAAAATAAACGATGTCAGTTGGATTTCTATTCAATCTGGAGGATGCATGTTGCATAAATTAGGTAGGTTATTTATGCTCTGAAAAACTAATTGAATCTTATATGTTTAAGTTCTTATCACTAGAAAAGTGTATTTATCCTTTATCCCCTGTATTTCATCCTGGTTAATGGTGGGATGTCGGGAGGTGACATTCTAACCCATATGGTTACTCAGAGATCGGGAAGTCTTAGATGACTTATCTAACATCTCTACAGACAGTCTTTGGGTCACTACTGTAGAGAAGAGAATCCTGTAGGAATCATATTTGCTGTTTTTTGATTACATCTCATTTACTAGATTATTCACATTATTTCTAGAAAATGTGCCTAGAGAGTGAAAAATACAGTAAATAGAAAGCATTTTCTGTGTGACATGTAGAATATTTGAAATTTATGATGATAGAGCCAAAGGGATAGACAATACCTCAATAAGTAATAACCTGAGAGATAAGGTCTCATGTGACTACTGACCTTAGAAGGAAAGTTATATGTTTTAGGATAAAGTAAACGAATAATTGAAAATACTGATTCATAATATGACCCTTACATTCAAAATTGCATGACCAATTGCTTTAAATTACAGCCATTTATTTTTAATTCAATAGCATCCATGTAGCCACTTACGTTTCTGTAGCTCCAAGAATTCATTTACGCATTGCTAGGTGGGTTTTTAAATTTCTCTCTCATTTGCATGCTCTTTCTCTCTTAATCTCTCTTTATCTTTAATTTTATCTCTATTGCTATCTCTGTATCTCTTCCATTTTCCCATGTATCTATATATTTAATACTAAAAAGAGTCACCAAAATACTAATAGTGGACTTGGAAAAGTGAGAAAACCAAAAAAGATTCTTGACTATGGATTAAATAGTAACATTTAAATTTTACTGATTTCTATCTGTATTAAAAATGATACAATTAATTTGTCTTAGATTTGTAAAGTATGGTTACTTTTTTATACTTTACAAATTAAGACAAAATAATTGTATTTTTTATTCACAATCACTGAAATTTAAATATTATTTAATTTGTATCATATTACAACAATTTAATAACAAAAAGTATTTTGAGAAGATCAATAACAACTGGCCAGTAATGGGAGATGAAATTATAAAAGTATTACTTATCTCTTTGAATGGCTTGCCAACATAAATTTTATATATATCAAGTGTGGGAGATAATAATAACGTGCTCAGATATTTACTCATTTTCATTACAACTTCCATGTAACTAATCTGACTAATGGGCTACAAACAAAATTGAAGATTAAGTTTTTGTATTTTGTTTTTTAACCCTGAAGAAATGGAGCATTTTAGGAGTCAAGACAATATCTTTCTGATTTGGTTTTGAGACGTAGGTGAGTTAAAGTCTAAAAAAAAAAATTGCCTTCAAACATAAATATATATTTCACCATAAATAAACAAAAAAATAAAATGTGTAAATAAACTTGTTATTAATGTGATAAAATTGTTGGCAATTGTGTTTTTGTTAAAATTATTTTAAGTCAGTTATCTGAGTCTATTATTTTTGTTAACTGAGTTTAATTCAACATTAGATGTATTGATTGATTAAGCAGAACTATGAAATGGCACTTTCGGCTTTTATTAGAGAAGACAGAAGCATGGGAGGAAATATAAAGGCAGTTGAAGTATGAAATTAGCAATGAAAACAAAAAACAAAGCTCACCATCATTCATCTAGTATACTTTGTTGACCAAGTAATCAACTTTTTTATGAACATGGTGCATTCTATTCTCATTTACTCTCTTACTATTTCCAAGGGACCATTAGAATATCTTTGTGATTCCTTTTGAAAACTTTTCATAACACATTTTAATTTATTAATGCTAATTGCTTTCCAGCAAAATGTTTCTGGCTTGCCTTAATTTTTTTAAAAAAAGCTAAATTTATGTTTGGGATATGAATTGAAAAATAATTTTATTAGATCAAGAATTATAAAAACTGACAGACTATTACTATTTCTTTGAAGTAATTCACACATACACTTATGTTTTTTAGTAAATCAATATGCACCATTGCTGTAGTTTATAGATTACTGTTCTAAATTTTCTGTAAGATAATTTGCATTAATGCATTTAGAAATTTATATATTTTTGAACTATTCTCTTTTAAAATGTAACTCAACCTGAGATATTTCAGCTTTAAAATAAATAAAATATAGCACAATAGCAGTCACATAATATGCAACAACATATCAGTTAACTTTTCAGATTCAAGGACTAGAATTTTAAGAATGACTCTTTTTAAAGAGAAGTCTGAGTTGTTATTGATGGAGTATGAGGAGAGAGGGAGGAGGAGTGGAAGAGGTTTTCTAGTAAACCAAGGAAAAAAAATAATTTACTTAATACCCTAGCAAACATACAAACTTGAATTTTATACTTTAGGGAAAAACCTGTCTGATTTTGTGAACCATAATATTTTTGTTATTTTGCCTTTTAATTGTAAGATGTCTGCTAAATATTCTTTTAAAATCTTTTTATTTTAGAATCAGGATACACATGCAGGTTTGTTACTTGGATATTTTGTGTAGCAGTGGGGTTTGGGCCTCTAGTATACTCATCACCCAAATATTAACCATTGTACCCAATAGTTAAGTTTACAACCTTCACCCCCCTCCAAACGTGCTACCTCTTGAAGTGCAGTGTCTGTTATTTTTCTCTGTATGTCTACATGTACTCATTGTTTCCTCTCACTTTAGAACATGTTGCATATTTTTTCTGTTTGTGAGTTATTTTCACTTATATGGCCTCCAGCTCCATCCATGTTCCAAATAACATAATTTCATTCATTTTATGGACACATAGTGTTCTTTGGTTATATATACCACATTTTTGATTATTCAACAAATCACTATGGACACTAAGGTTGCTTCCATGACTTTGTTATTGAAAATAATGCTGTGGCCGGGCGTGGTGGCTCACGCCTGTAATCCCAGCACTTTGAGAGGCCGAGGTGGGTGGATCATGAGGTCAAGATATCGAGACCATCCTAGTCAACATGGTGAAATCCCGTCTCTACTAAGAATACAAAAAATTAGCTGGGCATAGTGGTGCATGCCTGTAATCCCGGCTATTCAGGAGGCTGAGGCAGGAGAATTGCCTGAACCCAGGAGGCGGGAAAGAGAAAGAAAGAAAGAGAGAAAGAGAAAGAGATTGAGAGAGAGAGAGAGAGAGAAGGAAAGAAGGAAGGAAGGAAAGAAGGAAGGAAAGAAGGAAGGAAAGAAAGAAAGAAGAAAGAAAATAATGCTATGATAAGCATATGAGTGCAGAAGTCTTTGGGTATAGACATTTCTTTTTTTGTGGGTGGATTTCTTTTGCTGGGTTGAATGATAGTTTTATTTTTATTTCTTTAAGAAATCTGCATACTTTTTTCCATTCAGATTGTACTAATTCACATTCTCACTGACAGTTTATGAGTACACTCTATTCTCTGCATCTGTGGTTTTGGACTTTTTAATAATAGCCATCCTGAATGATATAAGGTGATAACTCATTGTGATTTTAATTTCCCTTTCTCTGATAATTAGTGATAAGCATTTTTGAATGTTTATTTTTGCTTGTATCTCTTCTTTTGAGAAGCTTCTGTTCATGTTCTTTGTTCACTTTTTAATGGTTTTTTTTTTCTTTAAATTTTTTTGTAGATTCTGGATACTAGTCTTCTGGAAGAGTATTTTGGATTTTCTACATATAAAGTCATGTCATTAGCAAACAGAGATAATTTAACTTTTTCTTTTCCAATTTGGATGTTTTTATTTCTTCCTCTTGTCTGACTATTCTGGCTAGGACTTCCAATACTAAGTTGCATAGAAGCAGTAAGGTGTGGCATACTTATCTTGCTTCAATTCTTAGGGGAAAAGCTTTCAACTTTTCCCCTTTCAGTACGATGTTGGTTGTCAGTTTGTTATATATGGTTCTTATTATGTTGTGGTATGTTCCTTTGATGCCTAGTTGTTTGAGGATTTTTATCATAAAGAGATGTTGAATTTTATCAAATCCCTTTTCTGTATCTATTGAGATAATCACATGGCTTTTGATTTTAATTCTTTTTATGTGGTGAATCACATTTATTGAGTTGTAAATATTCTACCATCTTTGCATCCATGGAATAAGACCCACTTGATTGTGATGGATTGTCTTTTTGATGTGCTGCTGATTCTATTTCATAGTATTACGTTGAGGATTTTTGCATCTATTTTCATCAGATATATTGGCTCATAGTTTTTTTTATTGTGGTTGGGTTTTCACCTGATTTTGATAACGTGTTTTTTTTTTTTTGTGTGTGTGTGTGTGTATGAGCTAAAGAGGAATCACTTCTCCTCAATATTTTGGAATAATTTCATTAAGATTGGTATCAGCTCCTCCTTATATATCTGGCAAAATTCAGCTGTAAATCTCTTCTTGGGTTTTTTTGTTGTTGTTGCAAATTTGTTATCACTGATTCAATTTTATTATTTTGTATTGGTTTGTTCAAGATTTTGCATTCTTTCTTGTTCAATCTTGGGAAGTTGTATGTTCCCAGAAATTTATCCATTCTAGGATTTCTAGTTTGTGTGCATAAATATGTTTATAGTAATCTTTGATGGTCTTTTGCATTCCTTTGGTATCCATTATAATATTACTTTCATCATTTCTGATTGTGTCTATTTGAATCTTCTTTCTTCTTGGTCAAACTAGCTAGTGGTTCATCTATTTTATTTATCCTTTCAAATACCTAGCTATTCATTACATTGGACTTTGTATTGGTTTTTGTCTTGTTTTGTTTGGTCTCAATCTCATTTCATCATTTAGTTCTGCTCTGATCTTCATTATTTCTTCTGCTTCCTTTGGGTGTGATTTGTTCTTATTTTTCTAGTTTTCTGAGGTGTGATGTTAAGTTGTGAATTTTAGATTTTTTGATGTAGACATTTAACACTGTAAATTTTCCTCTTAGTAATGCTTATGCTCTATCTCAGAGATGTTGATATGTTGTGTCTCTATATTCATTTGTTTCAAAAATTTGTTTTGAATTCTTCCTTAATTTCATTGATTGCTCCAAAGTCATTCAGAAGTGAGTTGTTTAGTTACTAGGTACTTTTGTAGCTTTGTAAGTTCCTCTTGGTACTAATATCTAGTTTCATTCCACTGTGGTCTAATAAGATACTTGATATAATTTTTAAAAATTCATTGAGATTTCCTTTATAGCCAAACATATGGCTAATTATGAATAATATTCCAGGTGAAAATGAGGAAAAAATGTATGTTCTGTGGGTGCTGAGCAGAATGCTCTGTAATTTTCTGTTAGTTCCATTTGGTCTAGAGTTCATTTTAAGTTCAGTTTCTTTGTTAACTTTCTGTCTCAATAACATGTTTAGTGTCAGGGAAGTATTGATGCTCTCCACTATTATTGTATTACTGTCAATCTCTTTGCTTACATTTAGCAGTTTTGTGAATGCAGGTGCTCCAGTGTTGGATGCATGCATATTTAGAATGCTTAAATTTTCTTGTTGTGTTGAACTCTTTACCCTTATTTAATACTGTTCTATGTACATAGTTTAAACTTTTCTTGGTTTAAATTCTGTTTTATCTGCTATAAGATATTTCTACTTGCTTTCATTTTTCATTTGTGTGATATACATTTTTTCACTCCTTTACTTTGAGTCTGTAGGTGCCTTTAGAAAGTAAGTGGGTCTATTGTATGTGGCAGATGGTTCAATCTGTTCCTTTATTTTCTAACTTGCAAATCTATATATCCTAATTTAGCATTTTGATCATTCATGTTCAAGATTAATAATGTGTGAGATTTTGATACTCTCATAGTGTTGTTATGTAATTGCATTGGAGTCTCAATTGTGTTATTTCGGTTTATAGGATCTGTGAGCTTTCTCACACACATCATGTGTGCTTTCATGATGGTAGTTGTCATTTTTCCATTCCATGTTTAGAACTCCTTTAAGCATTTCTTGTAAGGGTTGGTCTAGTGGTGACAAATTCCCTTAGCATTTGCTTGCATGAGAGTGACTTTATTTCTACTTCATTTATGAAGCTTAGTTTGGAAAAATATAAAATTATTGGTCGACTTATTTTTTTATTAAGGAGGCTAAAAATAGACTCCCAATCTTTTCGTAAGATTTCTGCCAAGAAGTTTACTATTTGACTGAGGAGATATCCTTTGTAGGTAAATTGACACTTCTCTCTAGCTGCTTTTAAGATTTGAATCCCAATTTCTATTCTTTGGCTATTCTTTGGCCTGGATATTCTTCACCAATATGGGTTTGGAAATTCTAATGTGGACCCTCAATATCACACCCCTCCTCTGTTTTTTTGGGCTCATAATTATAATGGCCCAACCAAGGAAGTAAAAACTGAGGTGGATTATGGGTCTTTGTAAGGGAGATCTGAACCCTGTTTGTCTAAAAATTGTACCAAGTTATTTAAGAACATGTTGAAGGTGTAAAGAGAAGATCCCAACATTTTCCATTAATTGCTTTTCTAAAGAGACTTTCAGCTCCACTTCCCCTGACTTAAAAGTATTTTTCATTCATCCCCCAGCCACACTCAGACCAGAAACTGATAGCAGTTAGCCTTATCTGTCACAAGCCTAAGCAACTGGTGGCTGATCACCCTATCTCATGCTATTACTAGGCCATTAGGAAACTAAAATTAAAACCTGGTATCATTAACATACCAGACCAAATACAGAGAAAGCCACAGAAGTCAAGTTAAAATCCTCTTACAAGTTTCTATTTTAAAAAATAAAATACAGCAAGCTTCACTGAGAGACCTTAAGATGGGTCACTAGACATCACAGTAAACATGATTTTTATCATACTGTTAGTATTTCTCAGTCAATCAATGGCTTCTGGAAGCATGGTGGGAGCCCTGATTTCTGTAGGTAGCCACTAAATTGTTGCCCTGACTTTATAATCCTGCAGCAATGTCTTCAGATTTTGTGAAGTCTAGAACCCTTTCCAGTGGGAAACCTGCACACTTATAGTCAAAATGCAGAGACCCTATCTAAAGCTGGTTTAAAGACGCAGAATTAATTTTGCCACCAGAAATGTTCATGTATTGGATTTAGGGGTGGGCTCAAATTTTGCTTGACTATTTGATTAAACCGCTACTTTGATGACCTCTATTTAGCTCATGTCTATTCTGTGCCAGGCACTGGGCAAAGTGCTTGGCTTCTGTTATCTCTGATGTGCACAAATCTGAAAGGCAGGTCAAATCTCCAATCCCCATTTACAGTTGAGGAAACCGATGCTCAGGGAAGTCAAATATCTTGCTCGGGTTCACATAGCTGGCAAGTGACAAAGCCAGGATTTGAATAAGGCGTGCTGACTCACGACTGTTGCCATAGTAAAGATTGTTCCTAATCAATGCCATGACCTAGTCACCACCTCTACCCTGACACCCTGGCCACACCCTTCTCTCATTGCTTGCCCATGTGGTGGCTTTATTGCTACCAACCAGAAGAGGGCTTTGAAGGTAACTGTTTTACAACAGTCTAAAAAAGAATCTGAAGAATTTATGCAAAAACTGAAATCATTGCTTTGGGCAAACTCTAATGTTCAACTAGGCAATGTTAAACCAGCCGATTTACTCTTAAGCTCTTATACCTCAGGATATATTTACATAAATTACCCCAGACAGCGCCATCTAAATACATTGGTCTCCATTTCAGAAATTGCCTGCACTCACTAAGTTTCTCCTGAGGTTGGGGAAGGCAACTGCTGATCGCTTTCTTTCAGCTTTTCCAGGCTTCAACCATGTCTGCCATGTGCTGTGGATCATGAGAAAAAGTTTCTTTTCTAGATATCCTCTAGCTAATAAACGAAGAGAGGGTAATAAAATTAGAATATTATCATTTCGCAAACCCCTACGGAAGTAAGTCTAGGCAAGGGTCATCCATGGCTGCTACCTCACAGACAGAGACAGCTGGTCATCATGCACCTGCTCGTAGATATGAAATGCTACTTATGAAGGATTCTTGCCAAAAGCATCGCATCTGTATCAGATTCTTGTGCATGTATGCCTAATAACAAAGCTATCACACAAGTCTCAAAAACCACGGTCTTGCAAAATGGCCACTGCAACCTTACACACAAAAAAAACACTTCCACAAGTACATCTGCCCAGCAACTGCCTGTCCAGCTGCACTGGAATCACCCTTGTTATTAATCTTTATAGCGAAGTATAATCATTTAAAAAAAAGATTTGTTCTTTTACACATACCTTGGATAGTCTGGTGACTACATGCTTTGGTGATGTTCATCTTGTATCTTCCAGGTGTTCTCTGGATTTCTTGTATCTGGATATCTATGTATCTGACAGGATTGGGAACATTTTCTCAATTTCTTCAAATATGCTATCCAAATGTCTTACATTTTCTTTTTCTCCCTTGAGAATGTCTAGAAGTCATAAGTTTGGTAACTTTACATAATCCCATGTTTTTCAAAAATTTTAAAATCTCTTTTTAAAAAATTTATCTGACTGAATTAACCTGAAAGACCAGTCTTTGAGCTCTGAAATTCTTCCTTCTGCTTGGTTTGGTCACAGCTTTTAACTGTTTTGAAATTCTAGAAGTTGTGTTTTGTTTGTTGTTGTTTTGTTGTTGTTTTTTTGTTTAATATTTATATCTTTAATCTCCTGAGTTGTTTTTTGTTTGGTTTGTGTTTGCTTTTAGCTTTCTCTTGAATCTCATTGAGTTTCCTAACAATCCATATTTTTAATCATTTATCTGTCATTTCAGAGTTTTCATTTTGGTTAGCATCCACTGCTAGAGAACAAATGTGGTCCTTTGGGGGTGTCACAACATTCGGTTTCTTCTTTGTGCTAGAGATGTTTTGCTGGCTCCTTTTTATCTGTAAAAGCTATTACTTCTTTTTATTGAATTTACTTACATTTGGATGGAGTATTTTCCCTCTTGAGGGTGTGACTGTAGAATATTTTGGGTAGGGCTTTTGGCTTTGCTTTTATAGCTATGTGCGTTTCTGTCGTCAGGTTTTATATTGGGTCATGTAGTTCAACCTACAAGCCAGTTGGTAGCACTTGTGGGTAAGAGCCAGCTGTGGCAAAAGTATATAGGTATGTGCTTGATCTTGTTTTACTGTGAGGTGCTCTCCGTTGTTTCAGGTGATGGATTGGACAGTCTGGTGCCCTGAAATTCCTGTTCAGCAGGATGGTGGTAGAAAATAGCTGGGCAAATTGGACCTCCTGGTTTACCTTTGAATACTCCAGTGATGATCATGGGCACCAGCCCTAACAGGGTGTTTGGGAAAACTTCTGATGAAATACCTCAAGGTCTCTGTGGGGTGTGAGGAGGCTGCACTAGCTCCATAACCTAGATAGGCAGGAAAGTGATCTGCTTTCCTAACACACTCCTCCAGGGCTCATGACTCAGTTCAAATTATGCTGTCATCTATCTATAGGCCACAGTGTAGCTGAGAGCCACAAAAGACACCTGTCCTGCAGTTCTCTGCATGAGTAATTTTGGAGTGGAACCTCCTCACTCAGCCCAATAGACAGCTTTGTGGCTCTCCTATTCTCCAATGTGTCAATACTGCTACTTTGTGTATAAAAGGGAGGGCCTCCTCCTTTTGGTACATGCAAGTGGATATCAGCTGTATTGATGTCAGCTGGTTGTGTTGGCTGGAGCTGAGACCCTGGGAGAGGTAGTCAAGTGATGTTGATAGTGGACTGTGTTGGGAAAATCTCTAATCCTGAGTCCCCTAAATGGTCCCCCTGGGTAGTATACATAAGACTTGAGTGAGCTGGACTGGAACTGGTCCAGTGAACTTGTTCTTGTATCCCCAGAATTCAGGTGCTGACTATGATAGGGCAACACAAGCTGGTTCCTGGATTACTGGCGGAACTCTCAGATACGGCAGGCAGAATGCTGTGACAGTGGTAACCCCAGCAGATCCCCAGCCTGTGGACCAGCTGATCACCAGCTGATGTCTAAGAAGGGTCTGAAGAATCCTCAAGCAGTGGCAGAGTTCAGGTGGTGACAGAGCATAAAGGCAGTGGGAGCCCCAAGCCTGCAGAAGGTAGGCTCTCAGAAGGGTTCTGGATGGCAGCTGAAATGATCTAGTGGGAGGAGAGCAACTGTGTTGCTTGCCTTTCACTGAGGAAGGTGGAACCCTCTCAGCTGATGCAATGGAGGCTGGCAGCTATAGAATGTGTGGCCCATTTATACTTTCTTCCAAAAGGAGTGGCAGTGGATTTTGCTTCGGGAGACATGTGAAGGTGTCCAGTTTCCCTACCACCTCTCAGGCCCAGGAGTTGCAGGTGTGGTGGTAGTGGTGGCTGTGATTATTACAGGAAGCAAGGGGAATGCCATCAGTCTCTAGGGGCTGGACTCTCAGAAACACAGTGGGCCACAGACAAAATGGACAAGTTGGGGCAGCCTAGCTGTGCAGCAGGCCCAACACTGAAGAAGGAGGCTCTGTTTAGCAGGGAGCAGCTGAGACTGATGGTTGTATTGGTCCCTGGTCTGCCCACTCCTCCTCATACTGCAGCTGTAGTATCTGTCTTCAGGGTGTGCGAGAGTCCGCAGCCTGCCAGCTTCCTCCCTGACAGGCAGGCAGCAGTTGGTACCAGGCTGCTCAGGTATCAAAAGTCTATGAGAACCCATGTGAGGTTGAGCAGAGCCTCTGCACAGTCTCTAGGCACCTCCACATATTAGACTGAAGACCCAGTTGGTGGTGGGGATCAAAATGACTCTCTTGTGGATAGAATTATACAAGTTCATTGCGGAAGTATGGAACCCCTGGACTCTCCTACTCACCCATTTTCCACATCAGGAAGTTTCTCCCGGTTCCGTGTGGGTCCCAGCCTAGCTGGCTGCCTGGCATCTCTCTACTCTGCCTTCTGTAATTCCTGTCCCTTCTCTGATGATTTCCAGTGTGTCCCCTTAAATGGTCTACTTGATCATCTACTTGAGTAATATTTTCTTACTATGTTGATTCCTCTTCATTAGGGAGGGGCTCCCATTCCAGGTAGCTCTCTTAAACTGAAATGTCGAGTTATCTACTAGTCTTTAAATAAAATATTAAATCTTAGCCACATTATGGCTGTTTAACTCTTAGTAGCAGCAGGATTTTAAATTTATATATTTAAAAAGTTATAATATTTTAAAGGCAGCTTTTTTGCCTGTGACAGAAATCTTAAAGCTTGAGTTATTTTTAATTAAAAATATTTAACACTTGAATTATAAAATTAAATTTAAAATTATAATTATACACTTATATCTAGGTAACATGTATTTAGAAAAGCATAGATGAATACAGTTGATTCACATTTGAAATAGTCACACATTAAAGAAAAAAGTAATCAAAATTATTTACTGTTTTTCAATGTTTTAGAATTTTGCATACTTTTGAAAATATTTGAGTCCTCTAAATATTTGCCATTTAATGAAAAACACAAAATACAAAAATATTATTTTAAATCCAATTAATATTTTAGGGACTCTATTTAAACATTTAAATTTTCTTGCTGTGACAGTTATGGCCAAATCACGGACACATTTCTCTGCTAAAAAACATATGAAAACAAGATAAAAAGAAAATCCCCTTTCCTAGCAACAAGCATTGTACTAATCTAAGTTGCCACCCCCCAGTTCCTCTTCAGTGTTAATGCCCTTCAAACTACAGAACTACTCATATTTGACTGAGCTCAACCATTCAGCCTAATTGAAAAGAAACACAAGTCATCTAAGGAACAACTAAAAAACTTAGTGAAAATGTAACTTGTCATTCTCTTTCCTAAGGTTATTTCAGAGAGGCATTAGAACAACTATGAGAAGTATTTTATTATTCTTTTGATGTCATCATCTTTTTTCCCCCTCAGAGAAATCTGTAACCACCAAATGACAATTGTGGCTTTGAGTCTAGAGAAACACTCAAAGCCCAGTTACATATCTCTTTGAAGAATAATTTTACTATCATAAATTAATCTCATTTGGAAATTATTTTTAAAATATGATTTATGCAAAACAAATGCCAGTTCCCAAAATAACTTGAATTTGAGGTTGTTATGCCACAGCTAGAAGAGAAATTACTAATCAGTGAACTGTTTTAGAATAGCAATGTGAACTGCAACTTAGAGTAAGAAATCTGATGAAGCATAACATACCATGAAAGAAATAAAACATTTTATAGGACTCTTGACATTATTGATAGGTTTCTACTAATTTTTAAATTTGTTTTATCCAATAGGAGAGCTTACTTCTAAAGAGCCTTTTTAAATATAAAAAAATACCCCATTAAATTAAGGAAAACCCCAAATGTTTTCTCATTACTATAGTGATATGTAGGAAATTATTGCTATGAAACATTTTGCAACTTTTAAGGTAATTAAACTAAAGCTTGAAATAAAGAAACAAGACATGTTTTCAAAACTACATAGAATTTTTTTTATTATTTGAAATTCAGTAAGTGTTTCACAAATCTAGTTTGAAGATGACATTTTTTTCTTCAATTGAGAAAAAAACGCTACTTTGGTTAACGTTATATCACTCTAGAAAGCTATTTCAATAAATACTAAGAGCTCAATTTTTAAAACACAAAAAATCTTAAAAATTGCTTTATTATTTTAAAATAAAAGTTTACCATATAATCTTGTGATGGCTACATGATTAATTCACACATATTTTTCAAAATTTTTAGTAGGTCTCTTTGCAAATGAGGAAATTAAATAAAGGAACAACAAATACAGGACTTGATTTCAAATGTAAGTTCCAAAGAAGAAGCCTTTTTCCTTTTGAGAATCCATGCATGTTACATCTATAGTTTTCAGCTTCCTCCAGGCATTAGAATCACCACTAGAAACAGTAGAAACCAGGAAAAATATGCAGGCTCCATGCCCAGAAATTCTGATTCTAGTTACTTGGAGTAGAGCTTGGATGTTGGTAGAATATCCAAGCTTTAGAGAAGTGACCAGAAGACTAATAATGTGCATGGAGTGTTAATAATAATCACTCTAAAAAAGGAAGAAAGTCAAATGTGTATGTGAACCTGAGCAAAGTCCCTGTGTGATGCCACTAATTTCTAGAGATTTATATGGTCTAAATTCGGAAATTTTCATTTTAGATGAAGTTAAGATTTTATTATTATCTAGATGTAAATTATGGTAATATTTATAACTTTGTTTTAATGTAACTGTTACATAATATAAAAATCCACAAGTGAAATTATACTTTAATCAATTATCAGTCTGGGGTTTATTTTTAACTCATTTCTATCATATGAAGGTCAAAGTTTAAAAGGCATTTCTAGTTATAATAAAATATAATATTTCTATTATGCAGTGACTAAAGAATCATCATTTAAGCGGAATTGAAAATAACCTTAGCTGCACTTTTGAAAAAATTTCAAAATACCTGTATGGCTCAGTTACAGTTATATTTCATAACTACTAGATAAAGAAAGTACTTCATAAGACCCAGTTTTTCATAAGGACCCAAAGTACTTCACAAAAGCCCATTTTAGGAAATGAATAAACAGATAATTCACTGCATCCTGTATATCTCCTACAAAATTTCATGATAAAATTCTAAATACAATAAACTGATCTTGAAATCATACACTATCCTATTTCAAAACTTAGCAAATTAAACAATGTTAGGCTGTGAATAATTTATATTTATTTCTAGGCCTTTGCCCTGCAGGTTATTATCTATAATGTATTCAATCTAGGTCATTGCAGCTCACAGTGTGCCAGATATTGACATTATTCATAATGTTCTGCTACATCATCATCCTCTTCCACATCATCTTCTTCCACATCATCTTCTTCCACTTCATCACTGACATGTTGAACCTCTTTATCAACGTCATTGTCATGTTTCAAATACCATCATCTATAAAGTAGAATATGAATCATGAGACATGATTCTCATTGAAAAATGCACTCCAATTGCTAATCATCAACACTTTTAATACTCAAAGGAACATATAGCAGCATTCCCCTCTCAGAAGTTTCAGGAACACAAAAGCAGTTTGAAAGGGTGTTCTACTTTTTATTTCTGCTGCTTGGTGATTATCATAGCTGCATTATTTCTTTGCTATCAACCTGCCTTCCCCCTCTGTGCTATTTATAATTTCTATCCAATGAGAAAAGTATGGATTAGAATTATATGCGTCTAATCTCATTTTGTTTTTTTTATACTTCCTTTGAGAAATAATCGATTCAAAGAAAAATTATATTATAAAATATGTAAGCTTAGAAACATCTTAGAAGTTTGATATCTTTCAAAAGTTTGGAATAGATTACTAATGTTTCTGAGTCATGTATTTGATCATGCTACCATTCTTAGAATAGTTAGCAATGAAGAACACAATTATGTGGCTTTTTCCTTCAGATCATTATTCTTTTCAATCTTGCATTTCCTTGGAAATTGTCTTCTAACCATTTTATTTCCATTTACACTTATCTTCTCTAGACTCATATGTAGCACAGATTATAGAATGTGTCTTTTCAAATAGAGCTGGACACAGCCAAGTGGTTTCCTTTAGTTTTAACTATTTTTAGAGTGTTTGGCTCCTATTTGTACAATTTCTGCTTAAGTGTAATAGTTTATATTTTTTAACAACTTTCATCGAATACTAAATGTTGACTACAGCTGCTCTAAGTCAATCACTACAGTTTTTAGTGAAGTGTCCAAAAAATGAAGAATCACTTTTTTTAACAGTTGCTTCTTTCTTTCTCAACTTCTATCACAATACAGTCAGTGTCTTCATTTTCTGCATCTTCCATCTGTACCACAGGCATGTTGCACAGGCCTCTAATATAAAAATTAGTTTGCATTTGCAACATCATGATTATCTTCTTCATCATTATGTTTTAAGCCAAACTAAAATGATGTTCTACAACTATTGGTCTGTGAGTCATTTTAGAATTAGTATATCAGCCTGTCAGCATTGTTTTGAAACAAAAATTGAACTGATGCTTGCATCTTATTTTGGAGAATTCTGCTTTGGTAGAGAGCAGAAAGATTGAAAATTAAGTCCGTACATGTAGCTAGATGTACATTGGCTCCTTCTAAGAATTCTAGCACAAGCCAACTGTGACCTTCCAGGTAGCAAAGTGCATCACCGTAATTCAGGTAACCACTAGGGACTTGAAGACAAGGAATGCACTGTGGCAGAAACACAAAGAATCTTCTTTTTGAATTCCAAGGTTTCCTTTCAACACATATCCGTCTTTCATTCTTGAAGTCTGTACTTAACAGCAATGCTCTTCTACAAGTTTGAACTGCTGGAGTGGAAGAGTCCATTTAGCATTCTAACACTTAAGATTAAATTAACAATTAACATTTTTAGTTAATTAATGCACTTAGAGAAAACTATCTGTACATGGAAAACAATAATTTTTCTCAGAATGGATTACTAGAACACAATACATTTGTCTTTATTATCATTTTGCACAGTGCAGTTTGCAAATTTTAATTAAGTTTTGGTGTCTATTTTGTTCCATGATGTGGTAAATTATTAGAACAAGAAGCATCTTTATTTACATATATGTCCACTGAAGAACACATAGTACTCAATAAATATTTGTTGACTGCCTAAAAAATAATGTAGTCGAAATAGAGTTTTTAAGATGTATAGTAACTGCAAGTATTTAAATGTCACTGTGTATTAGCCAGTAAAGAGAAGTGAATTTATGATAAGGCATGGATAACTTACCGAATGTGGTCCCTGACATAATGAAAAAAACGTTATCCATACTAGACAAGAAAAACAGAGTAATATTACTTATTAAAAACAACTCTACTCTAATAATAAGAAGAAAAACAGAGTAATTTAGATGATACCAGCATTTCAAAATGTACGTTTAATAAATTTACTTTTGCTCTGAAATTAGAAGTGAGATTTTGCTGTTTGAATTAAGGGAAAGGTAAGAACTTACCATAGGTTAATGTTTATGCAAAAAACCTGAAGAAGATAAAGCCTTACTAAAGCAGCATTTATATGGAGAAACTGGAACACTTGTACACTGTTGGTGTGAATATAAACGATGCAGCTATAACTGAACCCAGATTTGCCTACTCAACACTCAAAAGCCAGACACAAAATATGAGTACTATTAGAAGGAAAAGCAGATTTAATTGGAGAGCCAGAAAAATAAGATGGTGGACTATATTCACAAAGATGATCTTCCATTTTTAAATTTATGTGCAGGAGTGGTAAAGGGTACAGGGTCTGTGTGTCTTCATTTCAATGGCTATGTTGGGTAATTGCTTATTCAGAAATACGGTTGGTGTCATCTTGTCTTTGGCCTGACGGTGGTAGACTAATTGTTCACGATTCCCTCTAAGCAGAAAAATTCCTGTATTTATCTGTTCCTGGTTTGTCTCAGAATTAGTCTCTGGAATTCCTTAAGCAAGAGCAAAATTCGATAAGGATGCATGGCTGGAATAAATGTCTAGAGAGGAAAGAAATGAAGGGGTGAACGGAGAGAGGAGCAAGAAAAACAAAGCAAGTGATTAGTATGTATTTTTAAAATTTAGGTCCCCAGTTACACAGACACTCTGGAAAACAGGATGACATTTTCTCCAAAAATTAAAACACCTTCCAACGACTGTTGGAAGAAGTAGATATATTCTTAAATCAGACACCAATAAAAGAACGCAAGTGATATTAAACTGAAGAACATATGAGACCATCAAAAGAAACTAATAAAGCTCCATTAATTGACCTGGAAAAGACAGAAATCTGTGAAATAACTGACAAAATCAGAATAATCATCTTAAAGAAGTTCAGGGAAGTACAAAAAAATACAGACAGCAAATTAAATGAAATTTGACAATTTGTAAACAAAATGAGTAATTTAATAAATAAATAGGAACAATCAATGAAATTCCTAGATATAAAAAGAATAACTGAAATAAAAAAAATTAGAAATCTTTGACAGTAGCCTTGATCAAGCAGAGAAGCAATGAGCTTGAAAAGAGGACATTTGCAATTATCCAGTCAGAAGAGCAAAAAGGAAAAAAGAACAAATAATGATGACCTATGGAAATTATAGAATGACAGCAAACAAATTATTATTTGCATACAGGAGTTATAAAAGGAAAAGATAGAAAAAGAATCAAAGTATATTTTAAAAAATAATGACTAAAAAGTTCCTAAATTTGGGGAAAGATGACAATATCCAGGTGTAGGAAGCTTAAGCTTCTATAAAATTTACCCCTACAAAAAAATTTATCAATACCATAATCAAATTATCAAAAATAAAGACTGCTGAAACCAGTGAGATACAAGAAACTTATCACAGTCAGGGGGTTCCCAGTCAGCTTTTAACATATTTCTCAGCAGAAACTCTGCAGGCCAAAAGAGAGTGAAATGATATATTCAAAGTGCTGGAGGGAAAAAAAAACTGCCAATCAAGAATATTTTACACTGAAAAGCTGTTGTACAGAAATGAGGGAGGAATAAGAAGTTTCTGAAACAAATAAATATTCTCACAACCAGGCCTGACTTATAGGAATTGTTAAGGAGTTCTCTTAGCTGAAATAAAAGGCTGCTAATTAACAACCACAAAAATCTGCAAGGAAAAAATTAAATAAATAAATAATCTGTAGAAATATTCAGAAATTTTTAATGTTATAAGCATAGTATGTAAAGCAGTTTTATCTTTACCATGAGGGTTAAAAACAACTGTGGGTACAATAAATTATTAAAAGATACAAATTTCCTCCTAAATTTAAATTTTCATATCAAAAGTATAAAGGGGCAGGGGAGTTAGTAAAAGTGTAGAGTTTCTGTACATGTAAAGGAAGTTATTGTCAGCTTAAAGTAGCCTATTATACAATGTTGGCTGGACACAGTGGCCAGATCCAGAAGTGGGCTGATCACAAGATCAGGAGCTCAAGACCATCCTGGCTAACATGGTGAAACCCCATCTCCACTAAAATATATATATATATATATATATATATATATATATATATATATATATATATTAGCATGTGTGACACATGCCTGTAGTCCCGGCTACTCAAGAGGCTGAGGCAAGAGAATTCCTTGAACCTGGAGGCAGAGGTTGCAGTGAGCTGAGATCTTGCCACTGCACTCCAGCCTGGATGACAGAGCGAGACTCCATTTCAAAAAAATAAAAAATAAATAAAACGTTGCACAAAACGCAAAGAGTTCAAGGCATACCACAACAGAAAACCACCAAATCACCAAGGAAGACAAGAGAGGATGAAACAAACAACCTGCAAAACAACCAGGGGAAAAAAAAACAATTTAAAAAATGTCAATTTAAAAAAGAAATTTTTAAATGTCAATAGCAAGTTCTTATCTATAATTATTTTCAAAGAAAATAGTTTAAATTTTAGAATCAAAAGGCACAGAGTGGCAAACTGAATTAAAAGCATAACATACAAATAAACACCCAAGATCTAACCACATGGTGTCTACAAAACACTTACTTTACTATGAGTCTTTTATATGTAAAGACATGCATAGATTGAAAATTAAAAGATGGTAAAAGATATTCCACACAAAGAACTGTTAAAAAAAAAGTAATGGTAGTTGTATTAATATCAGAAAAAATAAACATTAAGTTAAAAAAAGTGTAGAAAGAGACCAAAAAATTCATTACATAATAAAAACTGGGTCAATTCATCAAAAGGACATAATTGTAAATATATATAAAGATGAATATTACAGCACCTAAATTCATAAAGTTGTTATTAAATAATCTGAAGGAAGAAGTAGTGAGTAATACAGTAAAACTAGGGGACCTCAATACCACACTTTCAACAATGAAAGTAGCATGTAGACAGAAAATAGGAAAACACTGAACTTGAATTATACTTTAGACCAAATGAACCTAACAGAAAGTGTTATGTGATCCCAAAATACCAAAAGTCATATTCTTCTTAAGCACATATGGAAATGTTAATCAGGATCAATAATATGTTAAGACATATAAAACAAGTCTTAAAACTTCAAGAATTTAGAAATCATATTTAGTATTTTATATCACAATTATGTGAATCTAGAAATCCATAAGAAAAATCTTGGTAAATATATTAATCTGTGGAAATTAAACAAAATATTTCAAAACAAGCACTAGATCCCAACAGAAATATAAGGGAAACCAAAATAATATTTTGAGACCAATGAAAATGGAAAGAACATAACAAAGCCTATAGAATGCAGCAAAACCAATCCTAAGAGAAAAATGTATAGCAATAAACACCTATATCATAAAAAGAAGATTTCAGATAATCTAAACTTACACCACACAGAACTAGAAAAAGAAGAAAAATTGAGTTTGATGTTAGCAGAAAGAAGAAAAACAACAAAGATCACAGGAGAAATAGAGACTAGAAAACACAATACCAATGAAACTGAGTTGGTTTTTTGAACACATACTCAAAATGGAGAAACCCTTAGGTAGAGTAGAGAAAAATGAGAGACATATCAAATAAAATTGGAAATGAAACAGAAGACATTACAACTGTTACCACAGAAATACAAATGATCATAAAAAACTACTGTGAACAATGATACATAAACAAATTGGATAACCTAGAAAAATGAATGAATTTCTAGAAACACAACCTACCAAGAATGAAACTTAAATAAATAGAAAATCTGAACATATCAACAATGAATAAGGAGACTGAATCAGTAATACAATTCTCCCAAGAAAGAAAAGCTCAGGATTGGTTAGCTTCACTTTAAAGAAAAATTAAGAGTAATTCTTCTCTAATTCTTACAAAAATCAAAGTAGAGAAAATACTTTCAAACTTGTTTTTCAAGGCCAGCATTACCCTGATACTAATGGCAGACAAGAACACTACATGAAAATTATAGGCCAATGTTCCTGATAAACATGGATGCCAAGATTCTTAACAAAATATCAGCAAACCAACTTCAACAATATATTAAAAGAATCATTCAACATGATTAAGAGGGTTATTATTCCTGGGATTTAATGATGATTAAACATATCTGAATCAGTAGATGTGAAACCCCGGCATTAACAAGATAAAGATTAAAAATGATACGGTCATCTCTCTCTTTCCAGAAAAGGAGTTTGACAAAATTCAGCACTCTTTTGTGATAACAACTTTCAACAGATTAGGTATAGGAGGAACTTACCTCAAAACAATGAAGGCCATATGTGACAAATCACTAGTTAACATTATTCTCAGTTTCTGAAATGTGAAAGCTTTTTCTCTAAGATTAGGGACAAAATATAGATGCTCAGGCTCACTACTTATTTTCAACATAGTACTGGAAGTCCTAGCCAGAGCAATGAGGCAAGACTAAGAAATAAAAAGGATTCTAATAGGAAGACAAATAAAATGATGTCTATTCGCTGATGACCTGATCTTATATATAGAAAACCCTAAAGACTACAAACAAAAAAAATTGTTAGAACTGATAAACTAAGTCAGTAAATTTGCAGGATATAAGATCAATGAGCAAATATGAATAGTATTTCTATAGGTTTATATAATATGTGAAAAGGAAATGATAAGAAGTAGAAGAAGACATAGAAGAAGATATTCCATGTTCATGGATTAGAAGAATTAATATTGTGAAAACGTTCATATTACTTAAAAGGATCTACAGATACAATGCAATCCCTATGAAAATTACAATTATTTTTCACAGAAATAGAAACAAAATTTTTTAATTTACATGAAACTACAAAATACCCAAAATAGTAAAAAAACAAAAACAAAAACAAAAGCAAAAAACCTTGAGCAAAAAGGACTAAGCCAGTAGCATTGCACTCCCTATTTTCCAAACATATTATAAAATAATCCTATTTAAAACAGTATAGTATTATCATAAAAACAGATAGTTTGACAAATGGAGCAGGATAGAAATCCCAGAAATAAACCCATATATTTAAGGTCAATTGATTTTTGTCAGAAAAAAATATATATGCACTATGCCAAGTATACACAATGAAGATGAGATGATATCTTCAGTGACTGGTGTTGGGAAAAAAAGATTCAGGCAAATAAAATTGGATCCTTATCTAATACCATATACAATATCAACTTAAAATTGATTAGACTTAAAAAATAAAACTTGAAACTGTAAAACTACCAGAAGAAAAAAACCTTGAGCAAAAGGGATGTATCGCTGCAAAATTAGTCTGGGCAATAATGTTTTTGATATATATGACCCTGAAAGTACAAGAAACAAAAGCCAAAAAAATAAAATGGGATATTATCAAACTAAAAACCTCCTTCACAGCATAGAAAACAATTAACAAAGTGGAAAGCCAACCCAAATAATGTAAGGAAATACTTAAAAATAATGCATGTGATAAGGGGTTAATATCCAATGTATGTGAAAAACTCAAACAACTCAGTAGCAAAAATAATAATAGTAACAATAACTTAAACATGGAGACAAAGGATCAGAACAGACATTTTCAAATGTAAGACATACAAATGTCCAAGAAGTACATGAAAAGATTTTCAGGATTGCTAATCATTAGAGAAATGCAAATTAAAACCACACTAAAATATCACTTTAGATATTTGGAATGGCTTTTATCAAAAAGATGAAAGACAAGTATTGGTGAGCATGTAGTGAGAAGTGAAATATTGTGCATTATTGGTAGAAGTGCAAATAATTATAGCCATTGTGAAAAATTATATGGAGGTTCCTAAAAAAAAATTTAAAATAGAACTGCCATATGATTCATAATCCTAGTTCTGGGTATATGGCCAAAGGAATTAAAATCAATATGATAAATTCCTGTATTCCCATGTTTATTACAGCACTATTCACAATAGTCAAGATGTAGAATCAACCTAAGTGTCTATCAACAGATAGAGTAAAAAAATGTGGTATATGTACACAATCCAGTAATAGTAATTCAGCCTTAAAAAGAGATATTCTGTCATTTGTGATAACATGAACATGAAGGACATTAATCTAAGTGAAATAATCCAGGCACAGAAAATAAAATACCTGATAATCTTATTGAAATGCTATGGATCTGTGACCCCATCCAAATATCCTATTGAATTGTAATCCCCATTGTTGGAGGTACAGCTGGTGGGAAGTGATTGGATCATGGGGACAGAGTTCTCATGAATGGTTTAGTACCATCCCCTTGGTACTGTATAGTGAGTGAGTTCTCACAAGACCTGATTGTTTAAAAGTATGCAGCACCTCCCCACTCCCTTCCTGCTCTGGTCATGTAAGACATGCCTGCTTTCCTTTCACCTTCTACCATGATTGTAAGTTCCCTGAGGCCTCCCCAGAAGCAGAAGCCAGAATTCTTCCTATACATCCTGCAGAACCAAGAGCCAACTAAAACTCTTTGCTTTATAAATTATCCACTCTCATGTATTTCATGAAAGCAGTGAGACAAACTAATACACTCACTTATATGTAGAATCTAAAAATGTTGAACACATAGAAATAGAGAGTAGGATAATGGGTACCAAAGGCTGGAGGGGGTGGGGGGGGAGGTAATGGGGAGTTGCTGATCAAAGAACACAAATTTGCAGGTAGGAGGAGTAAATTTTGAGACCCTTTACACAGCATGGTGACTATAGTCCACAATAACATACTACAAAATAACTAAAAGCGTTAATTTTAAAGGTCTCACCATAAAAAATAGTAATGTGATGGAGATGTTAATTAGCTTAATTTAATCATCCTACATTGTATACCTATATTAAGCAATCACATTCTACTCATAAATGTATACAATTATGCTTTGTCAATTAAAATAATACTAATTAAAATAATAAAAATAAATTACCATATGATACAGTAATTCTACTTCTGGGAATATTTCCCAAAATTCTGAAAGCAGGATGTTGAAGTATCTTTACACCTGTGTTCACTGCTGCAATATTTACAATAGCTGAGATAATTAAACACTCTGTCGATTGACAAGTGAATGAAGAAAATCTATTATGTACCTATAATAGACTGCTATTTAGACTTAAAAAAGGAAATCATGCCACATCATTGACATTAATGACACTGGAGGACATTATGCTAAATGAAATAGAGCAGTCACAGAACAATACTGCATAATATCATTTACACTGAGATATTCCAAATAGGCTCATAGATAGAACTCCCATTTCCCTTCTCTTACAAACTCTGGCAACCACCATTCTACTCATACTCGGAGAATTGCTATTCAATGGCTGTAATATTTTCATTATACACAAAAAGTATTAATCTCTATACAACATTTATTAAGAGGATAGATTTCAGGTTTAGTGTTTTTACCATGATAATTTTAAAAGCAGTATATACTCATGTTATTGTCCAGGACTTTCCTGTGGGTCTTGTTACAGAAAATGAGATAAGATTATAGAAATTGAAATCAAAACAAAAAAGGAGAGAAATTCTATGTATTACAGTTTTCAGCATATTAATAAGATTATGAATCCCCAAGAGGCAAATATTACATCTAACATTTACTATTCCTAATAAAAACATATTTCTCAAAGATTGTGTAGAACATGAAAACATTTTCAGTTAAGATAATCAATAAGGAATTAACTTTAGAAACTGATTTAAAAGAAACAAGGTTTTATTTTGAAAAGAAGGTAAGAGAATGGTGAATGTGAGATTCAGAAAGATGATAACCTCATTAAGGACAAGCCAGGTGAGGGAGATGAGGGTGATCATATGTTTTTATGAGTTATCGAAATTTGAGAATTTTTAAAATATGGTGTTTCCTGGGTACTTTCTACATTTAGATAAATATGAGCTTATAAAATTAAATGAAAAAGCTAATACATGAAAGAACACAAGGTGTAGATCAATGCCAGGAGCACATATAGAAGCAAAGCTTAAAAATTACCCAAATATGTACATGTACAGTTAAAAACAAAATAATTAATTTAGGAAAACATTTTATTTCCAGTAAGAATTGTACTCTGGTTGAATCACTTTAAATAGTTTCATTAGATTTGTTGAATTTGTCATCCATTTCTTCTAACAATTCTAATTTACTAACTCTTATGTTTTTTCTGCCCTATTTCTTCCTACCTGCTAGGTTTATTTATATGCATCTTTTTTAATGTTTAGTATTAGTATTGGCAATTGATTTACGTTATGTGGTATAGGCCTGAGAATTAACTGAGAGCAGGTATTTTAACCACTGTGGGTTGTCAGTATAGCATCAATCCAGCTGCCTGCTACCTTGTTAGTGTACTGTAATGACTTTTGAAGAGGTCAGTTCAATATTTTAGCTCCTTCTTGGGCTTTTGGATCAAATGAAAGACACGGTCTATCCCATGAGTCTATTGTCAGCCTTACAAATGGGAGTTTACAGATTTCTTCTTATCAAACTGTTCCTATGGAAAGGCATGTTCTGTGGCTTTGGTGCTTTCTGATGCTTGTCTCCCGACTCTTGTATATCCCACAGGGAAGAAATGCCTTCACAGCTTTCCTAACTAAAGCTGTGTGTAAGCGTTATTTCAGCTCAGCTGACTGCTAAGCCCAAAGTCATATGCCTTGGGAAAGGTAGATAAAAGGTGATACAAATGATGAGTATGAAACTTACAGATATTCACTGCTTGTATCTCTTGCTTCAGGGAGCATAGTTGACTGACAACCTCAGATACTGACATTCAGGATCCACTACTACCTGCCTGCAAGTAATGCTTCCCCCTTGTACCCCTCTCTACAGCATTCTCCTAGGACTAGAAGAACTAATGCAGCCTTCTTCTTCGGAAGCAGGTCTTCTGTAGTGGGCAAATATGGCTTGATACTCTCATCTGCATCTGTAAGATTTTTCTAGAACAGTGCTGTGTGTTGGAGATTCTTCCTGTTAGTTCCCAGGTATTTGACCTGCCCTGTGGTCCAAAGGTTTCCCTTCCTACTTCTACACCCTCCCCTTTGTCCTTCACAGCCATTTCCCTAAATAAATCTCATGCATGTAAAGCCTGTCACGGTGACTGCTTCTCAGAGGACCCAAACTGACACAACAGGAAAGCAAGTTTTGTATACAGTACCACTCTCACAGAATGTTTGGTATGACTGTAATATTATACTGTATCAAATCATAATATATTCTAACAAATTAGAGTTTTTTCCAAGAATATGAGAAACTTACTAATGTAATCCATTTCATCGGCAAAGTAAAAGAGTTGCCATATGCTCTTATTACTAAGTGTGGAAAATACATTTGATAATATTTATCAGCTCTTTTTAATAAAAATGTAAGACAAGAAGGGGCTTATATAAATGCAATAAAAGATATTTACTGAAAGAAAATAACAGTATAATTCTAAAAATCACAGGAAGCAATCCAATTAAAAATATGAACCTGTTATGGCTGCCTATTGTTACTAATAATATGTGGGCCTCAAAAGTGATTGACAGAGGTGCCTACAGGAATATTAAGGGATACGATATGTAGTAGAAACTTTTAGAGTGACATGGCAGTTATGTAGATTATTACTTGTTCCTCTCCTAGAAATCATGTAATAAAAAGTAAATTGCAGTTTCCATATTCATTGAAACTGGGAGTCAGATATGATTTACAGATTCTGGAGTGTAAAGGTTACTGAAATCAATTGAAACTTTTCAGATGTCATCCAAGAATAAATGTGGAGTTTCTTTAGCTGGCCCAGAGGTGACAGATTCTAGAATGTACTGTAAAAATATACTTTCCACAAGTAAAAGAATCACTCTGAGGGGAAAACACTGTATTTCTTATTTTTAATAACCAGACATGTAACCTCAGTGGATTGAGACCACATAGAATATGCTCCCACAGAGATGAAGAGAAGAGACATGGAGAATGGAGAGTATCAGGGGAACTCGGCAGAAAAGGATTTCCAGTCAGAAAAATGCATGGTTTGAATTTAATGTGCTTGTTGTGAATTGAAGAATTCTATATTGCAGTGGTTTTTGATAAAAGCAAGAATTCCAGGGTTGGTAGCAAAATCTCTCTAGTTTCAACTTTGTTCAAAGAAACACAGGAGATGGAGTTTCAATGAAAACCCAGAGAAGGCTTATTTGTAAAAAGAAAAACAAACAAAAAAATTTTCTGTCTTGAAGACTTCAAATTCTAACCTCTCCATCCTCAATAGAAAGCCCCTGCAAATAATTAGTCTAATAAAACCCAATATATTCAGTAATGAATAACAACATAATATATGATAGAATAGTATTATAATATTAGTAGGGGAATTTAGAAAAGAGAAACAAAACTTTCACACTGCTAAAGAATTACTTAAATGGAAAAAAACTCAGGGTAATTGGTAATCATATATTCCATTAAAAATGCAGACACACAAGTTTGTGATCACTCCTACAAAGGAAGATCACAAAGCAGAAGGGCAAAAAGCCAAGGAAGAAATAATAAAAAGTTTATGAGTATATGAAACATAAACTGGTAAAAATTGAAGAAAAAATGAAGTCCTTAGAAGTATGAAGATGAAATTGGAAATGATACAAGTTATAATTCATCAAAGGAAATATCAGTGACATGGATAATATCAATTTAAACATCACCTAAAATACAACTAAATTATTTTGTCACAGTTTTTAAAAGTGGTAATTCCTCTTTAAGCTTTGAGGGAAAGCATATTTCATATTTTTTTAGTAGGAGCATAAGTTCATACAATATCTGTGGAAAGCAATATTGTAATACACATGGCCTAATAAGTTAAAAAAGAATGTTTCCTACCCTTTATATAGAAAATGTTGCCTCTCAGAATTAATCATACAGATATACTTGCAAAACTATTCATTATAACTTTGCTTGTAATGGCAAAATAGTGAAATCAAACTGATTAAATTATTATATGTTCATAGAGTTGAAAATGTTTTGGTTCTATAAAATTGCTGATGAATTTTTTGAATCCTGGGAAACAAGAAGACTTATTTTAAAGAAAAGTTTTTTAAAAATGTGCTCAACGTGATAAGTAGTATATGTAATTATTATTTTTGCTAAAAATAGGAAAGGAATTACAATCTCTCAGCCTATATATTTGTGCATACATATAGGTATTTTCCATATATTAATCTGAATCCCTGAAGGTAGAGGGGCAGACCACTGGGTTGAAATGTCATAAGATTTAATATTCAATATGTAGCATTTTAAATTTTGATTCAAATATAATTTTAAAAATTTATTTATTATACATTAATTCCTGGGGAACATGTGCAGAATGTGCAGGTTTTTTACATAGGTCTACACATGCCATGGTGATTTGCTGCATCCAACACCCTGTCATCTACATTAGGTATTTCTCCTAATGCTATCCCTCCTTAATCCCCCACCCCCTGCTATCACTTTCCTAGGCCCCCATCCCCTGACAGGCCCTGGTGTCTGATACTACCCTCCCTGCGTCCATGTGTTCTCATTGTTCAACACCCACTTATGAGTGAGAACATACGGCATTTGGTTTTCTGTTCTTATGTCCATTTGCTGAGAATGATGGTTTCCAGCTTCATCCATGTCCCTGCAAAGAACATGAACTCATCTTTTATAGTTGCATAGTATTCCACATTTTCTTTATCCTGTCTATCACTGATAGACATTTGGGTTGGTTCTAAGACTTTGCTCTGTTAACAGTGCTTCAATAAATGTACATGTGCATGTGTCTTTATAATACAATGATTTATACTTCTTTGGGTATATACCCAGTAATGAGATTGCTGGAGTATTTCTATTTCTAGATCTGTGAGGAATGGTCACACTGTCTTCCACAATGGTTGAACTAATTTACACTCCCACCAACAGTGTAAAAGCATTCCTATTTCTCCACATCCTATCCAGCATCTGTTGACTCCTGATTTTTTAATGATTGCTATCTTTTTTTTCTTTTTTTTTCAGGATTTAATGAACACAGATAATGATTGCCATTCTAACTGGCATGAGGTGGTATCTCAATGTGATTTTGATTTGCATTTCTCTGATGATGAGTGATGATAAGCTTTTTTTTTCATATGTTTGTTAGCTGAGTAAATATCTTCTTTTGAAAAGTATCTTTTCATATTCTTCATCCACTTTTTGATGGGGTTGTTTTTTCCTTGTAAATTTGTTTAAGTTCTTTGTAGATATTAGCCCTCTGTTAGATGAGTAGATCGTAAAAATTTTTCACATTCTATTGTTTATTGGGTCACACTAATGATAGTTTCTTTTGCTATGCAGAAGCTTTTCAGTTTAATTACATTCCATTTGTCTATTTTGGCTTTTGTTGCCATTGCTTTTGGTATTTTAGTCACTAAGTCTTTGCCCATACCTGTGTCGTGGATGGTATTGCCTAGGTTTTATTCTAGTGTTTTTATGGTGTTACTTCTTCTGTTTAAATTTTTAATTAATCTAGAGTTATTTTTTAAGGTGTATGGAGGGGATCCAGTTTCAGTTTTCTGCATAGGCCTAACCAGTTTTCCAAGCATTTATTAAATAGGGAATCCTTTCCCCATTGCTTGTTTTTATCAGGTTTGTCAAAGATGAGATGGTTGTAGATGTGTGGTGTTATTTCTGAGGTCTCTGTTCTGTTCCACTGGTTCATATCTCTGTTTTGATAGCAGTACCATGCTATTTTGATTGCTGTAGCCTTGTAGTATAGTTTGAAGTCAGGTAGTGTGATGCCTCCAGCTTTGCTTTTTTTTTGCTTAGGATTGTCTTGGCTACGCGGGCTCATTTTTGGTTCAGTATGAATTTTAAGGTGGTTTTTTCCAATTCTATAAAGAAAGTCAATGGTAGCTTGATGGGAATAGCATTGAATCTATAAATTACTTTGGGCATTATGGCCATTTTCATGATATTGATTCTTCCTAACTGTGAGCATGGAATGTTTTTCCATCTGTTTGTATCCTCTCTTATTTCCTTGATCAGTGGTTTATAGTTCTCTTTGAAGAGGTCCTTCGCATCCCTTGTAAGTTGTATTCCTAGGTATTTTATTCTCTTTTTAGCATTTGTGAATGGGAGTTCACTCATCATTTAGTTCTCTGTTTATCTGTTAATGGTATATAGAAATACTTGGGATTTTTACACATTGATTTTGTATCCTGAGACTTTGCTGAAGTTGCTTATCAGTTTAAGGAGAGTTTGGGCTGAGACAATGGGGTCTTGTAAATATACAATCATGTCATTAGACTATTTGACATTCTCTTTTTCTAATTGAATACCCTTTATTTCTTCTTCTTCTTTTTTTTTTTTTTTGGCCTGATTGCTCTGGCCAGAAATTCCAATGGATGAGAGAAGACATCCTTGTCCTGTGCCAGTTTTCAAAGGGAATGCTTCCAGTTTTTGCCCTCTCAGTATGAAATTGGCTGTGGGTTTGTCATAAATAGCTCTTATTATTTTGAGATATGTTCTATTGATACCTAGTTTATTGAAAGTTTTTAGCATAAAGGGCTGTTGAATTTTATCTCAGGCCTTCTCTGTATCTATGGAGATAATCATGGTTTTCTTTTTGTCTTTGGTTCTGTTTATGTGATGGATTACATTTATAGATTTGCTTATGTTGAATCAGTCTTGCATCCCTGGGATGAAGCTGACTTGATCGTAATGGAAAAGCATTTTGATGTGCTGTTGGATTTGGTTTGCCAGTATTTTAAGGATTTTCACATCAAGGTTCATCATGGATATTGGCCAAAAATTTTCTTTTTTGTGGGTATCTCTGCCAGGTTTTGGTATCAGGATGATGTTGGTCTCATAAAATGAGTTAGGGAGGATTCCCTCTTTTTATTTTGTTTGGAATGGTTTCAGAAGAAATGATAGCAGTTTCTCTTTGTACCTCTGGTACAATTCAGCTGTAAACCCATCTGATCCTGGACTTTTTTGGTTGGTAGGCTATTAATTGTTGCCTCAATTTCAGACCTTGTCATTGGTCTATTCAGGGATTCAACTTGTTTCTGGTTTAGTCTTGGGATAGTGTAAGTGTCTAGGAATTTATTCATTTCTTCTAGATTTGCTGGTTTATTTACATAGAGGTGTTTATAGTATTCTCTGATGCTGGTTTGTATTTATATGAGATTGGTGGTAATATCCCCTTTATCATTTTTATTGCATCTATTTGATTCTTCTATCTTTTCTTCTTTATTAGTCTGGATAGCAGTCTGTCTATTTTGTTGATCTTAAGAAAAGACAGCTCCTAGATTCATTGATTTTTTTTGAAGGTTTGTTTGTTTCTATCTGCTTCAGTTCTACTCTCATCTTAGTTATTTCTTTTCTCCTAGCTTTTGAATTAGTTTGATCTTGCTTCTCTAGTTCTTTTAATCATGAGGTTAGGGTGTTGATTTTAGATCTTTCCTCACTTCTCTTGTGGCATTTAGTGCTATAAATTTCCCTCTAGATACTGCTTTAAATGTGTCCCAGAGATTCTGGTACATTGTGTCTTCATTCTTTTTGGTTTTGAAGAACATCTTTATTTCTGCCTTCATTTCATTGTTTATCCAATAGTCATTTAGATGAAGGATGTTCAGTTCCATGAAGTTGTGCAGTTTTGAGTGAGTTTCTTAATCCTAAATTATAATTTGTCTATAATATATTTTAAAAGAAGTTAGCAAACAAAGTAGAAAGTTAACAATATAAAAATATATAGGAATACTTTAAGTAGTAGAATGACAACTATCTGTATTATAAATAAACTATATAGTGACAACTGAAGCTAAAATAAAGTAGATCAATTTGGCAAAAAATTGGTGAAAAAAATCTATAGGAATTTGAGACATTTTCATTCACTTATTCCTTCAACAACTATTTATTGAGTTTCTAATATGTGCCAAGAATATTTAAAGGCACTGGTTATTAGATGTTAACAGTAATGTTCAGATGGAGAAGTCAGGCAGTAAGTGCATTAGTATGAACTACTGGAAAAATGGAAGGGCATATGCTAATAAGAAATGTTGGTATAGGATGAAATTGAAGAGGGAGTTCCAGTTTCAGTATCTACTTCTGGGGCATCATTATAACACTGAGATGAGCGTGTTAAGTGAGATAGTAATACATAATTTTTTTTACATTAAAAAAATTTGACTTCCAAGAAATTTGTCTTTGAATATATGGTAAGACATTCTATGCTTCTCTATGGAAAACATCAATATTTAAAAATGATAACTCTGTTTCTAATTAAGCTATAAATATCATTCAGCCCTAATGAAAATAACAGAAGATTTTTTTTTCAATAGAATTTTTTTTTCCTAAACTTGATCTAAAAAGTAAAAGTTTTATAGTGGACAAAAATTGTATAAAAATGAAATTATTATCACAGAAGATATTAAAATATTAGAAAATTTTACTTTTTAAAGCACTCTGGACTTGGTGCATGATATGGTTAGCATCTGTATCACCACCAAATGTCATGTGAAATTTTAATCCCGGGAGTTGGAGCTGGGGCCTGGTGGGAAGTGATTGCATCATGGCGGTGGGTTTCTCAAACTTGTTTAGCACCATCCCATTGGTGATGTTCTTGTGATATTGAGTTCTTGTGAGATTTGGTTGTTTAAAGTTGTATAGCACCTCCCTCCCTCTCTCTCATGATCCTACACTGACCTCATGATGTGTTTGCTCCCCCTCCACCTTTTACTATAACTGTAAGTTTCCTGAGACCTTCCCAGAAACCAAGTAGATGATAGTGTCATGCTTCCTCTATAGCCTGTGGAACTGTGAGCCAATTAAACCTCTTTTTCTTATAAATTGTCTAGTCTTAGAAATTTTTTGCAGCAATGGAAGAACACATTATTATGGTGCAAATATGGTAAAAAATATTTTCTATAATGCTATTTTACAATCTTTTGTCAAAGAGGGTGAATTTTGAGGGAACTGAGGGAGCTGTGAGAAATCTAGAGAATTAATCTTTTTTTTGAAACCTTAGCTTTATTTGGTAAGATTACCTTTACTGAGAAAACCCTCAAAATATCCAGCTTTCTGGCAGTGTAAAACTTAATTTAGGCTGATGCTTTGTACATAAAGGGTATGATCCTACATTGTGTCAGATATCTCCTTAGTATAGCTTAGTAGCACTGCACATGAATTTAGTATTCCTACCTGCAGTGCTGCTGATCCAAATACTGGTAATTATCACATATGAAATTGATTCCAAGTGATGTATGACATATCTGCTTTTAGTTTACCTAGTACCTCCAGCTTGGATCTTCTAGCTTAGAAGATATTAGAGAATCTTGCCAAACTCTGTCATACCTTTTGTTCCATCCTTTCTATATTAGATTTTTAGAATTCTCAAGTAAACTATGTAAGTTTTATAACATTTTAATATTACATTACCTATTTTATTAAAAATTTTGATGAGACCATTTATACTGCCACATTTTTCTCTATTAACTTTACAAAAAGAAAATCTAAATTAAAAAACAAAAGGAAACAAAATGCCCACCCATGGACAGGAGAAACTGGGAACTGGAGTAAAGGTCACTCTTGCTATGCTTTAGCAAAGAAATTGCTGGAACTTTGAACTCTCTGTTGAGAGATGATTTAGGGTATTTGATAGAAGAAATTTCTAAGCAGCAAAGTGTTCAAGACCTGACCTGGCTTTTGCTGAAAGTTTACAGTCATATGCGTGGAGAGAAAAGATGGTCTGAAATTGAAACTTATGTTTAAAAGGAAATCAGGGCATGAAAGTTTGGAAAATTTGCAGCCTATGTGGTAGAGAAGAAAAATACATTTTCTAGAGAGAAATTCAAGCCAGCTTCAGAAATTTGCACAAGAGAAGCCTAATGTTAATAACTAAGACAGTGGAGAAAATGTCTCCAGGACATTTCATATACTTTTCAGCAGTCCCTGTCATCACAGGCCCAGAGGCCTAAGAGGGAAAAATGGTTTTATGGGTTAGGCCTGGGCCCTGCTGTTCTGTGGAGCCTGAGGGCATAATGCCCTGTGTCCTCATTGTGGCTAGAATGGGCCAAGGTACAGTTTTCCCATGGGTTCTGAAGGTGCAAGCTTCAAGCCTTGCTGGCTTCCACATGGTGTTGGGCCTGTGAGTACACAGAATGCAAGAATTGTGGCTTGGGCATCTCTGCCTAGATTTCACAGGGATAATGGAAACTGCCGGATGTCCAGGCAGAAGTCTGCTGCAGAGGTGGGATCCTTATGGAGACCCTCTACTAGGGCAATGTGGAGGGGAAATGTGGAAATGTGGGGTTGGAACCCTTACACAGATTATCCACTGGGCCATTGGCTGGTGGAGCAATGAGAAGAAGGCCACATTCCTCTAGCCCCCAGAATGATAAATCCATTGACAATTTGCACTTTGTGCCTGAAAATCTGTAGGCACCCAGTGCCAGTCTATGAAAACAGCTTCAGGGGCTGTACCTTGCAGAGCCACAAGGGCAAATCTTACCAAGATCATGGGAGCCCACTGCTTGCATCAGTGTTCCCTGGATGTTAGACATAGAGTCAAAGGAGATTACTTTGGAGCTTTAAGAGTTAATGACGATTCTGGAGGGGGAGGAAGATGGCTCTCTAGAAGCAACTCACCACTGCAGCTCTCAGTCAAGACGCAGAGGGTAAGCAAACACCGCATTTTCAGATGGATCCTTATAGCCCACAGAGCAGGGAAAAAGCCCAGGTGTAAAAGGCATGAAGGACTCAAGCGCAGTGCTCTCCGCTGGTGTGGCCAGACAGCCAGCGCCGCCGCAG
>CM052650.1:118662943-118711050 GCA_028533165.1 Leontopithecus rosalia
CCTAGAAATAGAAATTCCATTTGACCCAGCAATCCCATTACTGGGTATATATCCAAAGGACTATAAATTGTTCTACTATAATGACACATGCACACGAATGTTCATTGCAGCACTGTTTACAATAGCAAAGATCTGGAACCAACCCAAATGCCCATTGATGATAGACTGGACTGGGAAAATGTGGAACATAAACACCATGGAATATTATGCAGCAATCAAAAGTGATGAGTTTGTGTACTTTGTAGGGACATGGATGAATCTGGAGAACATCATTTCAGCAAACTGATACAAGAACAGAAAATGAAATGCCGCATGTTCTCACTCATAGGTGGGTGATGAACAATGAGAACACATGGACACAGGGAGGGGAGCACTACATACTGGGTCTATTGGGGGGAATAGGGGAGGGACAGCATCGGAGGGAGTTGGGGAGGGATAGCCTGGGGAGAAATGCCAGATGTGGGTGAAGGGGAGGAAGGCAACAAATCACACTGCCACATGTGTACCTATGCAACTATCTTGCAAGTTCTGCACATGTACCCCAAAACCTAAAATGTAATTAAAAAAATAATAAAATAAAATACAGACTTTAAGTTTCAAAAAAAATTCAAAAAGACAGTGAGGCAATTCCTCAAGGATCTAGAAATAGAAATTCCATTTGACTCAGCAATCCCATTACTGGGTATATACCCAAAGGATTGTAAATCATTCCATTGCAAGGACACATGCACGCGTATGTTTGGTGTGGTACTGTTTATGATAGCAAAGACCTGGAACCAACCCAAACGCCCATCAGTGATAGACTGGAGAAAGAAAATATGGCACATAGACACCATGGAATACTATGCAGCCATAAAAAGTGATGAGTTTGTGTCCTTTGTAGAGACATGGATGAATCTAGAAACCATTATTCTCAGCACACTGATGCAAGGACTGAAAACCAAACACTGCATGTTTTCACTTATACACAGGTGATGAACAATGAGAACACACGGGCATAGGGAAGAGAACAACACTCACTGGGCTGGATGTGGGAGTGAAGGGGAGGGAAGGGGAAGAACAGCATGGGACAGGGAGGATGAGGAGGGATAACCCCAGGAGAAATGCCTGATGTAGGAGATGGGGGCTGGGGGTGGGGGATGGAGACATCAAACTAACATGGCATGTATGTATCTACGTAACAATCCTGCAGGATGCAGGATGTGCACATGTACCCCAGAGCCCAAAATACAATTTAAAAAAATCAAAAAGACCATATGAGTTTCAAACTTTTCAGGCAGTCCCTCAACTTACGAAGTCACAAGTTATCTTTTCAAGCTTATTATTTGCTGTACATTTAAAATTGGTTATGAATCAGGTTGTCAACACAAGTTCACAAATGAGCAATACTTATTGTATCAGTAAGATAAAACTGAGAATAAGAAGCTGTTATTTAAGTTAGTAGGATTTTTGAAAAATTCTACATAAAAGTTTTATGAATTTTTTTTACTTTCCTGGTAAAATATTTTTTAAATGTCACTATTAACTTGGGTCAATTTGGAAGACGTCAAATAGTATACAAGCAATTACTTATGTGTTACAACATTATTTGGTTTTGAATGTAGAACTTTAATCTGTCTTCACAAAAAATTTGTTATGTAATTAAATCAAAATCTCACTTATAATCTTAATTACATAGATGTTTCTTATTGGTTCTTCTCAGGAAATGGTGTCATTATTATTTAACACATTGTTTCATTTTATTATAAGTAATTCATTATTGGTTTATCTATAGAGACAATGTCTGGCTCTGTCACGCAGGCTGGAGTACAGTGGTATCATCACAGCTAATTGCAACCTCAAACTCCTGGGCTCAAGGGATCCTGCCTCAGCCTCCCAAGTAAATAGGACAGTGGTGCATGCTGTCATGCCCAGCTATATTTCTATATATTTTTTTCTGTGGTAGAAACAGTATTGCCATGTTGCTCAGGCTGGTCTCAAACTCCTACCCTGAAACTATCCTTCCGACCTAGCTTCCCAAAAGGCTCAGATTTCAGGCATTAACCACTGAATTTTTCTCATTTTGTTAGTTTTAATTATTTTAAACATTTAAAGATCTCAAGGGGCAAACCTCCTTGTGACAAATGGAGAACTGGCTGGACTGATGAATCCAGTTGAGGGTGGGAGCTTCCTAGTGGCAGCCTGCCCTCCCCTCAGTTCAGTGACCATTTGTAGCTAGGTTAGGGGGACAGTAACTGAAACACACCTGAGAGCCATCATGTGACTCAGTGCCCATTTACTTTTCTGTTCTGAGCCCTAGGTGTCAGCACTGCATGTCTCAAACCACTACCCCAGGATTGCTATTTATGATATTTGCAGTTGTATACAGAGTTCTTCAGGCATGAGGTTCCTGGGTCTGCAAGTAGGCATAATTTTCGATGCAGAGAATAAAAAGAGAGAGGAGAGAGAGAGGAGAGAGAGAGAAGGAAGGAGGGAGGGAGGAAGGAAGGAAGGAGAGAAGGAAGGAAAGAAGAGAAGGAAGGAAAGGAAGGGAAGGAAATGAAACAGTTGAGGATGTTTTTTAGGGTAATTGAACTTCTTCCACCGTAACAGTGTAACTCCAGCTTCAAGATAATTGCCTTATAATTTCAGCTCTCTAATGTAGGGAATGTAAAAATGTTTATTTTTATATTTATATATTATCTGATTTTTGTTTATATGTTATTAGATTGACAGCAAAATTCTTTGCAGATTTTTACATTCTAAACAAAAACAGAGGTATTTTCTGTGCCTTTGGACATTTTGATGGTAAAATCGAAATGTTTCCTTTACCAGCCTGGGAAACTGTGCACTGATGCTATCTGCTTAACTTAGCCAAACTATCTGTTTGCAGAATGGTGGGAGATTTCCTCCTAGTCGTCAGAATATTTTCCAGGGTTTGGATTCACACTGTAGTCTCATTAATGTTTAAAAATCCACCAGTTTGAAATCTCTTCAGAACCCTCGAATGTGGGAGAAGATGGGTCTGTAATATCCTAGGATGCCTTCTTTCAGCACTCTTGCCTCACCCTCAGTATTTTTTTCCCTGAAAACCTGGAATTTCTCCTCTTGATTTTTCTCAGCTCTCCTGCTATATCCAGATGTGTTCCAATAGCTACATTGTACTGGTTAACTTAAAATAAAACCCCACAATTTATCAATTTGAAAAAGAGGAGGAGACTTTATCACTTACAAAGGGTTATAGCCTGCACGTTGGCCATCTCACAGGTTGAGAAGGACAGCCTCCAGCAGACACCAGAGACAGGCACTTTAAAGGAGGAGGGGTTGGGGTAGGAGATTTATGTTGAACATTGGTTAACATAAATATTCAACAGGCTACAGAGGGTCTAGGAATATTCATGAATATGATCATGATGCATGTGTATGGAACAAAAAGCATGTAATGTATGACCCATGTTCACTTTGAGGTGGAGGCTAAACATTTAGTCCCTATTCATCAAAAGTTATTTTCAGGACAATAAGGCCCGTAAGTGCACAATCTCTCTAAACAGGCCGGACCCATGGTCAATAGTGCTCTTCTTATCGTAAGAAAGTGACTGAAATCAGTCTCTTGTCCAGTGAAAGCTGTAGTTATGGCTGGTAGAACAGGGATTCAGTTAGTGTCTGTGGGCTGGATGAATTGTAATTGTTTTGATATTGTTTATCTCCAGGACTGTGCTTGTGTAGCTGCTAGAGAAAAAGAACAATCTTTTGGTAGTTCGAACAGAGTCATTCTTTAAGTGGAGAGCTGCAGGACTTAACCCTTGCCTGGCATGGCCTTAGGTCCTGTTTATGATTTGATGTTGCCACTAAGAGTCTGTTCTGTCCATCTTATGATCTCTATTTTAACATTAGAGCTGATCAATTGTTGTGTCTAAACCATAAAAGGGAGGGAGTATAATGAGGCATGTCTGACCTCCCATGCTGTCGTAGTCAATAATTCAGTTTTAAGGTTTTACTGGGGTTCCACTGCCCACGAGAGAGTCCATTCTGTCAATGAGGGAGTGGGGTCACTTGGATTTTGATTTTAGTTTACGCACTTGACAGATGGAGTCTCTACAACATGGGGTGACTATCTCAACCCTCCTCCATTCTCAGCTTTTGGTCTGTTACCCCCAAACATTTAATAAACAGCTATTAAAAGATGTGGCAGGCAAGTGGAACTTCGGATTCACTTTGTGTCTGAGGCTCCTTGGAATTTTGATCTGTCACACCAGCCCAAGAGCACATACTGAACCTTTCTGAAAAGTTTAGCTGTTTTCATCTTCCTTCATCATAGTGGCTTTGTGGCTTCTACCCATAGTTCTATCATAGGTGGAAGTTCCTTCATGAAGCCTCATAGGAAGAGCTTTTCATTTTCAGGAATTTATTCCATTTAGGTTTCTTTGAGCCCTCAAACCTCTCGTTATTTTAAAGAAAACCATAATTTTATGGCATACTTAGATTGTTAGTTTTTTAATGTGAACACAGTCTCTTGCAATTTTTCATATCCATACTGGAGCAGAACATGTACTTAGTTATTTTAAAATGTATTTATTTATGTTTGCATCTTTAAAATTTTGGGAGAATTCATTAAACAGTTAACTCTAAGTGAGCTACATGTATTCATAATAGTTTGCGAGGGAAGTGACTAAGTTAAAATGCAGTTTCAAACACTGACTTCTTGGGGGATTTGTTATGGCAAACATATTAGCAAAGCAATGAGCAGGAAAGTGATAGTTCTATCAAAATAGCAGGAAGCTGTCTTTACTATCAAACACTTCTATCATACTGTTTTTTTCCCACCACAAAAAAACCCTACACATTTGAGAGGAGAGAAATTATCACTCCAAATTGAGTCACAAAGAGGCATTTGTTTTACATTTGGGGATCAAATCAAAAGAGGCAATATTTATTTTCTGCAATATTGCCTCTGGAAGCTATTTTTAGGCTACTAATATTTTATTATCTCATCTTAATTCTTATTTTTCACACCTGGAATAATTTATTGACACCCTATATAGTTTCTTGTTACAGTCTTCCTTTTATTGGATATTCTTCCCCGATTATATGGAACAAACTAAAATAATGTAGCCATAATATTAATTTTCTTTTAAACAAGACTTCTCTGCATGGCATAAAGATTCCAATAGAGAGGAAGAAACAGTAAGACACTTATTAACTAATTAAGCTGGTATTTTGTATTAGAAAATATCATTTTTCTAAAATTATATTTGTTTATATTTCTAAGTTGTTTACTTCATGCTAAGCATAATTTTGAGTTTATTATGATGTATTGATTCAATTAATTCTCACAACAACTCTGTGAGGTGATTAATAAAGTTGTCATAATCCCTGTTTTATAGATAAAAAAGAGGATAGGTTAAAATACTTGTTCAAGGTCAAAAAGTTACTGTGATGCTCAGTTGGTTATTTCAGTCTTCTCTAAGACCTAAAAATGTAACCAATACACTACTCTGCTTTCTTTGACAGATTTATTTACTTAGAAATAGTAAAAGGGCATGAGATGTATGTCTAAGTCAATCATTTAAAAGAAGTGGTAATTACAGGCTCATGCCTATAATCCTAGAACTTCAGGAGGCAGAGGCAGGCAGATCACTTGAGCCCACGAGTTTGAGACCAGCCTCAGCAATCTAGTGAGACCCAATCTCTACAAAAATATTTTAAAAACAAAAATTAGCCAAGCACTATGGCACACACCTGTGGTCCCAGCTACTTGGGAGGCTGAGGTGGGAGGATCACTTAACAAGGGAGGTCAAGCCTGAAGATAGTGATGATCATTTCACTACTCTCCAGCCTGGGTGGCAGAGTTAGAACCTGTCTCCAAAATTAATTAATTAATTAAATACGAGAAGTGGTAAAAGTTGTTTTTGCTCCATTTGGCTTCATTTTAAAATCATACATCTATGAAAAACTAGTTTAATCTTGATTTTTATAGATTCATGAAATGATTTAAATTTTATTTTCTGTAAACACATTTTTAGAAGTAAAGGAGCAAGATTAGTTTAATATTCCTATGAATATGCTAATGGAAATCTGATCATCAGGGTCAAAAGCAACTGGAAATAATGTGGCTAGTTGATCCACCTTAATCTTGACAGAAGGAGGCTACAAATTTAGTAGCCAGAATTTAACTCAATAAATTTTCATCCAATTCCTGGTCTAGTGGTAGGAATAAGAATAGTAGTAATTAGCATGTATTATGTACTTCTTAAGTGTGAGATGGTATCCTAAGTGTAGATGACTTCCATGTGTTCTGTATTGGACAGACACGATTTTCCTATTTAATTGTCCACTTATAAAGGGATGAAATATATCAATAGTATCATAAAAATCAAAACTATGTATCAAATATCTATGCTTATGCAGAAACAGGAAAATAAATTCAATCCATCAACCTTTTCAGAGATTTGGATCTATGAAAATTACATGTAGGACTACCTTGATGAATGTGAGGACTTTTCCTTCAAAGAAGGCAAGATGAATTTGGAGAAGCCCATCCCAAACTGCAAGACCCTTCCTCTAATCACTAATTTAAAGATTATTTTAATAGCACTCTCTAAAATACTCTATCTAATTGCCATTCACTAAAATACATTTAATTGATTAGCAAGTAAAATACTGATTAGGGTATTATTATTAGTTCTAGGATACACAGTTAAGTATAATTACTAATGTAATAATGAAAAAATACGGTATTTAAACTAGGCCTATTATAGAGTAAAAATGTATAGTTTTGTAATGTGGAGTTATATGATTGGCATATCATTCCTAGTCCCATAACCGATTCTCAAATTAAACTTGTGCAAGTAATTAACCTCTGTATGACCAAGTTTGCTCATCTGTAAAACAGATGCAATAATTATCGCCTCCCCTATAGGCATAGCATGAGGATTAATGAGGTAATTTTTAAAAGCCAGTTCCTGGAAAGGTATTTTAAATTTAAAACATCTTACTATCTGTCCTAGGCTATTTTCTTTATCTTCATTATATATACAAAGTCCAAATGCTTTAAACAAATTTATTTTTTTAATTTTTTGAAATTTTAGGTTGACCTATTCTCACTGAGAGACCTAGCTGTATGGGAAACTAGAGTTCAAATGCAATAATAATAATGTAAATATTACTCAATATTCCTGTGATTTTCTTATATCTATATTTTATAGTGAACATTACTTTGGGGAAGTGATTTTGTTTTCTGAGAGTTCAAAACTTCTAAAATTTTAGGTTCTGTTTTGAACACAAAAATTAGATACAGAAGTTGATGTTATCTATTTGAAGTGAAGTTCCTCAGTCTCAGCACTATTGACATATTGGACAAAGTCATACCTGTTTTGGGGAATTACCGTGTTTATTGCAGGATATTTAGAAGCATCCTAGGCCTCTACCCACTTGAGGCCAGTAATAATCCCCTAGTGCTGAGATATTGACAAGTCTCTGGATATTGACAATTGTCCCCTGCAGGGCAAAATTGCATTGAGCAGAGAATCACTGCTGTAGAGGACTTAGAGTGAGTGGCTTCTCCAATCCGTGTGGTACAGGCAGTTTGATCAGTCTTGAATTTGAGGAAAGCACACATATATATGTACCCATCTAAGGTTATTGTATTACCTGATTTGCCTGGTATGGTTCTGGTTTATAATTAATAAACTGACATCCAGCCTCATTTACAATTTGTAGCAAATTTTAAAATATGTGATGGAGTATCGGTGTTAATTCATGCAGCAAAACAAGTGACAATTTTGTTAGCCTGCAGTTTGTACTTCAGGCATCTTTCATTTTTGGGAGGTCTTGTAATGTGTGAAATATATATGAAGTGAGTAGAAGTTTCACTTGACATTTATAATATGAAAAGTGTTAATTTTTGTATTCACTCTGTCCTTTACTAAATCAGTGTAACTTACACTTCCCTTACAAGGCTAGTATTCCAAAGCATATTAAGGGAAGTAGGTACAGCATCCAACAACTTCTTTACATATCCGATGGTGGTGGGATAATACTACAGCCTCTGCCGGTCACCTAGTGTACCAGCTAACCATTCTTTGGTGGTGCTATGGCCTGAAATGTAAGTGGAGCTTCAAGGTAGTCAGTTAATTGAGATTCAATGGAAAAGGTGGGAACCTATACATTGACTCTAGGGAAATATAACAAAATAAAGACTAGGGAATTCTACTCCAGATCATATATTTTGCTATGATTGGTTTTACTAAATAGTGAAAATCTGCAACAACTGATTTCATTGTGTGACTTTTTCTTTTTATAACTCTTTTAGTGGGAATGAGTGTAATGAAATGAAGCTGATATTTAAAGAAAAAAATAAAATAATACATTGTTGAGCATACACCATGCAAGAATATTTATTGACATTTTTATGGCACCATTAATATGGAGAACATGTTGACATCAATGATCACATGACAACCAGAAAGCAAACATTTTCCAAAGAAATATCTAAATCTACTTGAAGAGTAAGTAGATGTTTTAGCTATTATAATGTTTCCAAAGATGATACGTTAATTGATGTAGCTACAGAAAGTGCATTTATACAGAACTCTTTGAACTTCAGTTTTCATTGATTGAATAAGTGTTACTCTAAATTACTTTTTAAAATTTTCAATTGCAAATTTTCTTATGCATGAAGGAAATGTGATACAGGCTTATAAAGTTTTAATTCAATTAACAGGTGAACTTACCAGTTAATTAAAGTTAATTTATATTGTGTTAATTTTATATCAACAGTTGCTTCAAACAGAAAGACACTAAGGTTCAAATCTTAAATTAGAGTTTGTGTTCTTTATCTAATCTTTGGGAAAAAAAAAGCAAAGCTTTTCAAAGTCCATTCAGATGCACATGAAAATAGAAATGCTTTTGGTAAACTTAGTTAAAAAGGTAAAATTCATAGGTTTTGCTTCACAGTATTTGCTGTTTTAATAAAATCAAAAGCACAAAGTTTCTGGAAGATAACACCATACATTTAATAATGTTCATACAAATTAAGAATTATGGAAGCAGAAATATATATATACCTCTTCAGGAGCAATAGAAAATTACTAACAAATCACCTCATAGAACAGCAATATTTTTACCTTTTACAGATTTTGAGTTAGAAATCAACAAAATAATTCATCTTTTTTCAAGCACAAAAGATGTCTTTATTAGTGCATAGATCCAAAGAACAAGATGGGTTGGTATTGAGATGACATTGAAGATGACTGCCTTTTTTCTTCTTCTTTGATGAGTCATCATCCTCCCTTCAAGCATAGGGCTTGAGGTCCCAGGCATCAGACTCAGACCCCTACACCCTGGGGCAGGGGAAAGGCCGTGATTACAACATCCTGGGAAGGGTCCTGAGCTGTGGTATATGTTCACCTCCTGGGCCAATTGCACAGACAGTGGTTGGAGTTGGGGGTGGGCAACGGACCTTAAAAGCAACACCTAGAAATCATCAGGGAACAGCACCCAAACCTGCATCTGGCCCAGCAGAGTCAGCTAAGGCAAGGTGGCTGGGACCTTGTCTTCTTCCAGGAGGCCAGAGCTGTGCTGGGAACCTCGTCTTTCTAGGGTCATGTGCCAGACAAAGTGCACCTATTAATAATTTTTCTGCCCGAGAGTGGAAAGCCACTGCTACAGTTGTTGAGGTACTAGAGTGTCCTGTTTGTAGACAGCTCCCAAGTCCGTCTTTGGCTGTTCTCTACTTCTCACCTAAAACATGGAGATGGTAAGATTTAGGTTCCAAAAAGCATGGGATATCATGTGACCTGGAAATCACTCTTCTTAGCATTTATCCAAAAGAGGTAAAACTTAGGTCCTCACAAAACTCTGCATATAAATGTTTATAGGAGTCCTATTCATAAATGACAAAATTTTAAATCTACCAAGATGTTCTTCAATAGGTGAATGGTTACATAAACTGTGGTACATCCAAACAATGGAATATTATTCAGCTCTAAAAAGAAATGAGTTGTCAAACCATGAGAGGACATAGAGGAAACTCTACTGCATATAATTAAGTGAAAGACAGACCTACATCTGAAAAGGCTACATACTAGGTATTTCCAACTAAATGACTTATTGAAGAAAGCAAAACTATGGAGATGACAAAAAGATTAGTGGTTGCTAGGGGTTGGGGGGTGTGAGAAATGAATAGGCATAGAACAGAGGATTTTTTAGGGTGGCGAAACTATTCTGCTATGCTACTATCATGGGTAGATGCCACAATGATGAATGCATGTCATCATACATTTGTCAAGACCCACAGAACACACAGTGCCAAGAGTGAACCCCAGTGTGAACTATGGACTTTGGGTGATAATTTGGTAACAATGTAGGTTCATCAATTGTTCCACTCTCGTGTGGGATGTGGATAGTGGGGGTGGTTGTGCATGATGGGAACAGGGCTACATGGGAATTCTCTGTACTTTCCTCACAATTATGCTGTGAACCTTAAAGTGCTCTAATAATTAAGTTTATTAAAGAAAACAAACAGAAAGTATGGAAGGATCTGAACAAATTAAAGGTTAAAAGCACAAATATCTACAATATTTAATTTTGAAATTTTAATTGCATTTTGAACTATACCAACTTATGTAACAAATCTTTTGATTGAATGCCAATTTTAATTGGAAAATTTGGTATTTTAATTTTTAAGAAATTACAGTTATTTTATACTTCTCAGTGTATGTCTTCAATAGATACTGATAGTATCTTTTTAATGTACTGTTTTTCTTCTTATTCTGTTTATTTGGGGGATACATATTGGGGCATGTAGATGTAAGTAGTAACCATTTAGCTACCAAAAATATTTTTCTAATAGCTTCAAAAATTTTAATGATATTTAATAAATGACAGTCAATTAAAATGCTTTCTGAAATACTTTTTGTCATTTTATAAGAAGGAGCTGAGGATAAGATGAAAGTGAAGTATAAATATGCAAACTTTTTCTTTAGGAGGCAATAAGATTATTGAAATAGTTAAATATAATTACAATCACCAGTCTATAGCAAACCTAAAGATGAAAGAATATTATAAAATTTGTGGAAAAGAGGTACATAAACTGATATATTAAAAAGATAATTTTACAGAATTCTCAAAATTAAGTTCTGGACAAAACAATACTCTTTTTGGGGATATAAGGAAAAAATCAGTATATTATAATGCTATAATAGAGTAATATGTTATAATATAATTATGGTATTCTAGTGTAATATATGGTTTTGTTGTATTATTTCATTACAATAATAAAACAAGAGTATACAACATTTGCGAACACAGCAGAAATCAAGATAATTAAGAAAGAAAATTCAATATATTGGTTTTGATTAAAAATAACTTGTCTGCATTGTGTGTATATTTTGTAGCACAAGTTGGGCTATATGGAATTAATGAAATTATCTACTATTATGGTATATCATATAGAATAATTCTATTGCCCTAAAAATCACCTGTGCTCCACTTATCCCTCAGTCTATCCCACTGAAACTCTTGGCAAACACTTCTTTTAATTGTTGCTCAATGTCTGATAGTCAGAACCAATTGGTATGTAGCCATTTCTGATGGGCTTCTTTGACTCAAATGTATATATTTACATTTTCTTTATGGCTTTTCATGGCTAGGAAGCTAATTTCCTTTTGTCACTGAATAATAATTATACTGACTGGATGTACCACAGTTTATTTATACATTCAGTTATTGAAGGACGTCTTGGTTGATTCCAAGTTTTTGCAATTATAAATAAATGTGCTATAACCATTTGTATTCAGGTTTTTGTATGGATTAATATTTCAATATCTTTTTTCAATAAAATGAAATTTATTTTAATACTTTTATTTACTAATTTCTTATTTTCAATTTAATTGATTTCTGGTATAATTTGTATTATTTCATTCTGCTTACTTTGGATTTAACTTGCTACTCTTTTTTCGTTTTCTAAGTTTGAAATTTAGATTGTTTTATTTTTTCTTCATAATATATACATTCAATGTTATAAATATTGCTGTAAGCACTGCTTTTGCTGCATTGCACAAATATTGATATTTTATATTCTCATTTTCACTTAGTTTAGAACATGTTTTAGTTTATTAAAGATTTATTTGACTCCTCTGTTGTTTAGAAGTGTATTAGTCAATTTCTAAGTATTTTGAAATGTTTCAGCTATTTTTCTTTTATTGATTCATTGATTAAATTTATTTGTAGTCTACAATCATGCTTGGTATGATTCTTACATTTTATATTGGTTAACATATGTTTTGTGGCCCACAATGTAGTGCATTTCAGTAAATGTTCTGTATGAGATTGAGAAAAATATGTGTTTTGCCATTATTGGATGAAGTGGTCTATAAATGTCAGTGATATCCTGTTGATTAATGGTGCTGTTCAGCTCAACTGTGTCCTTACCGATGATTTTCCCACTAGATAATCAATTAATGATAAAGGCATATTAAAAATTTAATCATAATTGTAAATTCATCTATTACTCTTTGTAGTTTTATCAGTTTTTCTCATGTATTTTGATAGTCTGTGTTCAGGGTCATTCACATTAAGAATTGCTTATCTTCTAAGAGAATTGATTCATTTATTATATAATAATTTTTTATTCATTATAATTTTTCTCTCTCCAAAATCTGCTTTAACTTAAGTTTTATTTTAAGATTTACTTTAATTTTTTCTACCCTAGTTATACCTCCAGCAATAGGTTTTTTTACTTCTAAACTTACTGTCCAGTAAGCTGGTACTCCCGCTATTAGCACGTCTCCTTCCACATGGAAGAAAGTAGTTAGCGCTCTGACATCAATTCTCTAACGCATCTAAGAAGAGTTGTTGATTTTCAGTTTGTTCACCCTTTTCGTCATTGTGAGGATTTGAATGATGACGTCCAAGCTTCTTACATGCCACATCAGAAAGTGAATATTACGTTTTAAATAGACATAATTGGCTATACTTCTAATAAGAATGCTTCACATGATCATGATCTTTTTAGAAAATTATCATGGAATAGAAAAAATATATTTTTATCAAATAACTTTTTAGATCTTAAGTAAAAGAGGCAGAGTTACTTTCCATATAAAATAGAAATAATACTTTCAATATTTTAATAATATTTTAAAATCTATAAATCTATATTTATATATAATATTTTACTACCAGGATTTTTGCAATCATTATGTTAATATTCAGAGAAATAGTTTATTAAGGCTTAAGACTTTTGATGATACCTTCTTCATTTACACAAGTGTGTTAAAGTGTTTTATTTATATTGTGTTTTGTCCCATATCAAGAAATATCAAACCCACACATTTTATTTTCAGCAAAAGAATACAAAATTTAAATGAGAATTTTAAAATAGGAATAAGCAAGGAGAAAAATATAAAGGCTGTTTACACTTTGAAAATTCCAACATAAAATGTAGCTGCTAACTTTAAAATATTTGAAATTTCAACAGTTTACATATATTCTAAAGAATTTTCAAACCTTATGTTACTGAGAGAAATAACATTTTATCTAGATTAAAATTCTTTTAAAACAATTGAAATTATTAATGAAAATCTTAAGTCACTTTGGATGGCATTTTATTTCTTTCCAATCAGTGTTACAAATTTCTCTGTGTCTCAAATTTCTTTTCTTTTTTTTTTTTGGATTTAAAGTGCTCTATTAAAAAATAAAAAAAATACAGTTTGCTTAGGGAAATTAAAATATTTCATTTTTGAAGATGAGACACTAAAAAGAATGAAAAACACATATAGGATAATTACTTTATAATTGTCCTTTTCATTCTAAGAATGTGTTTTTCAGAAAGGCAGCTCTCTGGTAAAAATTCATGCACAAAATGCTTACCTATACTTGACAAGAGGTTTCAGAGCCTGCTATGCCATTTGGCTAGTCTGAATCCACTAATGTTAAATATAAACATTTTCCCAGTACTACTTAAGTGACATCTCATTTATTTTCCTCCTTAAGAACTGCATAAGCTTTTTTTAAAATATTTTAAATAGTCATGAACTAGAGTTTGCTGAGAGTACAGGTACTTTGGTTAATGATCAAAATAGTGTACCCAGAGGAAAGCCAAGCACTATTTATATGAAAGCAATCCTATCAACACAAATTGAGCCATTTTAATAAGAAAGCTAGTCCAGAAAAGAGTCTCATTCTATAAAGATTAAATCATTTCCAAATCACAGTGAAAGGAACATGAGTAATTAACCAATTTTGTTTTCTACTATATGACTTAACAATACCTCACTAAAATTTGGTATCTGATACAACAGAATAACGTTTGCAGAATGTAATATTGTAGTGACAGTACTGGAGTTGATTGTTACAGACTATTAAATGGTTACATCTTAATATTTGCATCATTTTTTTCAAGGTTTTACCATGTTCTTCTATGTTTAAGCCTGAACATATTTGGCAGTTTAAAACATCTACTCTATTAACTATTTGAGATGAAATTTATAAATCAAAGCATAGGCTATGTAATAATTTTCATGTTATGATAAAATGTTAAATATTTTCATCTCCAAATTGACTATGCAAAGATAAACTTTTAGCTAGTCTTATTTTTCAAAGTGGATTTGTGTTACTATATTAGTCATTTCCATGTAATGAATACTATGAAGTAATCTTTTTCTACATTTTAATTTGAAAATTTCAAACCATAGTATTATGTATTTATTCATTTTCTCCAAAATTGCTATAGTGTAAAGTTTTGATATGAAGGACAGCAGCATTAAGATTTTATTTCATTGGGATATAATATAATTGAGAAAAGTAACAAAGGATAATTATTAATGAAACATCAGGCTTAAGAGTACTGTTTACAGAAATATATAGGCTTTTAAAATGCATATGTAAATATTAAATTTAAACTTAGTTTAATCTGATGACACACTAAACAATTTAAATCATCTACAGTATCATAGGAATTGTTGTGGAAATAACTAATTAGATTTGCATATAAAATCTTGTGAATGAGTTGACTTTGGAAGAAACATAATTTGGAAATGTTTTTCTGAAAAGATTTTTAAAAAATGCTTGAAGTAGTAGATTTAACAATTATTATTAGAGGATGGTTATTTCTTTCTAAGCTTATTGTTCAAAATTATCATATGTGGTCAAACAATCAATAATCAATTCTAAAAAATTATTATATAAATAAAATAAATTATCCTAAAAAATTGGAAACTCATAACCAAACAATGAATTTATTTAATAGAGTAGAATGACTCGTGAATAGAGATGTTGAATTGAAATTAATAGTAGTGGTCACTGAATTCACTGATTAATGATGCAATATGATTATTCTTGTAACAGAGTAAGGAATATTACAGGAACAAACATTTCTTACACCAGGGATACATTCTTCTGAAAATGAGTTATTCCTTTAGTTTCATCTATTAAAGTATACTTAAAAAAAGATAGTGTTATCTAACTTTTTTCTATGTAATTTCTTTCTATTTACCACTTACCTACCTTTCTAACTCTATAAATGTGTTAAATAAAAGTATGTTTACAGAATGATGAGATTTGACAAAATTTTTTAAATTTTTGATCAGTTTTAGTATTATGTGTTCTGTAGATTTTTAAATATGAATATATGAAACATTGCAATCATATGGAAAATATAAATATTTGCATATACTACATTTTGTATGTTGTTTCCTCCAAATTCAATTTGCAAGAGTTGTCTCATAATTTACTCTAAGATTTTGTTGCTTTATCCCAAGGATGTGTAGGCACTCAATCCCGCATCAAATTCTTATATTTTTTCATGCTCTTCTTTTTCTGACTCAAAAAACATGTTAGTCATTGTAATAGGTGGGTCTCAAAGACAATTCTGCTCTCTAGGATAATCTCAGCTAACAAAAATAATGAAATTGAGAAATTGGACTCTGAAAAATTAGAGATCTTATAGACAAACTTCATAATAATTTCAAAGACATAAACAAGGAGCATGTACAAAGCAGGGCAAGATTTGGGAAACAAGCCCTGGCACCAGAGATTTTCTTATCTGAATCAGTCACCTGCTTTCCAACTGAAGACAGAAAGGTCTCTAAGTGAGATATGCAAGTTGACGCTTCATACAAAGGGTACAAGGTATTTAATTAAACAGCTTCATTTTATGAACCAGTTTACATGATGAAGTAGACAGAATTATATGCCTCTCCCTCAATGATGTTTCCATCTTAATCCCCGGAATCTATGAATGCAGATTTTCTTACACAGGAAAAGGGACTTTTCAGATATGATTAAGGTTAAGAATCTTGAGATGGGAAGCTTATCCTGCTTTACCATTGTGGACCAAATATAATTTATGTGGCAAAAGAGTGGGTCATAGATGTGCAAAATAAGAAAGGTGCAAAATATTCCATTGCTGGCTTTACAAATGAAAGAAGCAAGAAACCAGCCCAGAAATGAAGCAGGTTTTAGAAGTTAAAGCAACCTTAGTATTAGAACACACAGTGAAATGAAACCTCAGTTCTCTATCTACAAAAACTAACTTCTGAAAATAAACTAATAAGGAGGAAAGAGATACTGTGCTAGAGTCTCAAAAAGGAATACAGATAGCACCATGATTTTGTTCTGGTGAGACCCATTCCAGACTTGCAAAATAATACAGTTGTATTATTTTAAGCAACTGATTATGGTAATTTTTTACAATAATAATAGTAAACAAATACACATGGCATTATCTGAAGACTTTCATCTCACAAATACATATTTTTGGGCTTATTTTCTATAAACAATCTATGGCCAAGAGCATCCTCTAAGAACGTACTATAAATATGGACCATGATCCTAACAAATATTAGGTTTCCTTGTTAGCACGCATTGATCATCATATTTACAAGGAAATTTCATAAGATCACTTGCCCTTAGCTAGAAGTATTCCATTACTTTTCTTCTGAGCTCCCAAACTGATTGGAAGTGAGTTAATCTCAGGACAGTTGCTTTTTCTTTTTCTTTTCCAGTATTGTTAGTTTTCAAAAACTCTCAACTTGTTCATTGCAAGAATATAGGACTATAATTTGATGTTTATATTGACCTTATCCTTCTCAAGTCGGTTAAAGTCCTTCACTAGTTTGATCATTACATAAGTAGATTTATTTGCATTTTTTGTATGTATAAAATTAGTTCTTTCCGAATAAAAACCATTTCATTTACTGTTTTCTAATTTTTATGCTTCTATCTGATTTTTCATAGTTTTATTGCTCTGGCTGTGATTCTTAGTACAATTCTTAATAGAAATGCTACAAGTGAACACCTCTATATTCTATCTGGTGTTTGTCAGAAGGCATTCAATATTTATTAAGTTCAATATGATCTATTGGTGTCTTTAATGTAATTTAGAAATTCATTTTATTCTCAGTATTTGTGAGCTGTTTATTTTATCGTGACTATATGCTGATTTTCTCATCTTTTTTGCATGAATTGGGATGTGCTGTGATTTTTTTCTGTATGTATTAAATTCCTATGACTTTTATATCAAACTACCACAAATTTGGTGGCTCCAATCAACACAAATATATTTTGTCACAGTTCTGGGAGCCATAAATATGAAGTCAGTTTCAGGAGACTAAATTCAAAGTGTTCTCTGGGCTTTACTCCTCTGGATGTTCTAAGCAAGAATAAGTTCGCTGCCTCTTCCAGCTTTGAGCTATGTAGTGGCATCACTGCAGTCACTGTTTCTATGGTCACGTTGCTTTCTCTTCAGTCTGTGTTTAAGTCTCCCTTTGTCTTCCTCTTATAAAGACACATGTGATTGTATGTAAAAACCACCTTAAAAATTCAGAACAATCTTTTTATCTCAAAATGTTTCAATTGCACCAGCAAAAACTCTGTTTTCATGTAACATAACAGTCACAGGTTCCAAAGATTAGGAAGCAGATGCCTTGGGTGGAAGAGTGGGCATTTTTCTGCCTACTCTGTTGGCCTAAATTGTTAGAGAAGCAGAGAAAGATAGGATTAAATGTACAAGAACTGTTTTAGAGAAAATGCCTTAGAGAAAAGGGGGAGGGAAGGGAGTCACCTATTTACTTCATTAGTCCATGCCTCTGCCATTTGATTTGATCTGTTCTAAATAAATTTAAGAACTCATAACCAAATATTTGAATTAATACACTTGAAATTAATTATTTGGTTTTAAGTTCTCAATTTTTCAAGTGTAGTACAAAAATCTTCACACTTCACATATTCTTCCTATGTTCATTCACATGAACCTACTGCTGAATTCCTTCTATCTAATCATCCAGTTTTGTTTTGTTTTGTTTTCAGGCCCCTGAACAGACAGCCAAGTTTTATCTAATACCCAGGCATTTAAATGTATGAATATTACTTTTTCCAGTAAATGAAGTTCCAAACTTGCATTATCCCACAATGGCTATTTAGGCCTCTTCCATGGGAATGCAGCTATAATAGGCTCTTCAAACCTAGGAAGACCCTATCTAGTAGTTTCCTTTTATCTACCTATGATTTATATTAAAAATTTTAAGTACTGTTACCTGTTTCTAAACTCTAAAGCCAACAAAACTGAAGAACAGTAATTTGTCTAAAAGAGAGAGTGTACAAAACTTTAAAAATTAAATAAAGAACACTAAAAGAAAAAGTAACCTATCATATAAAATCATATTGTAACTCTAAAATTTAAAAGAGTGTACTATTTGTACAGGTGGGCACATTGCAATAGGAAAAGAAAAAGAGGAAAGCTAAACTAGACTCAAGAATGTATAAAACCTCAATTATGAAAAGGTAATGAACACCAGTGAGAAAAAAGGATGTTGTATATGTAATGATACTACTAATGTTGCCTAAAGATTTCCCGATTTCCATTGCAGCACTGTTTACAATAGCAAAGACCTGGAACCAACCCAAATGCCCATCAGTGATAGACTGGACAGGGAATATGTGACACATATACACCATGGAATACTATGCAGCCATAAAGAAAGATGAGTTTATGTCCTTTGTAGGGACATGGATGAACCTGGAAACCATCATTCTCAGCAAACTGATACAAGAACAGAAAGTCAAACACCGCATGTTCTCACTCATAGGCGGGTGTTGAACAATGAGGACACATGGACACAGGGAGATAGCATCACACACTGGGGTCCATTGGGGGGAAATAGGGAAGGGACAGTGGCAGGTGGGGAGTTGGGGTGAGAGAGCATAGAGAGAAATGCCAGATATAGGTGATGGGGAGGAAGACAGCAAATCACACTGCTATGTGTGTACCTATGCAACAATCTTACATGTTCTTCACATGTACCCCAAAACCTAAAATGCAATTAAAAAAATTTTTTTAAAAAGATTTCCTGATTTCTAGATATGCTGCACAGATATGATATTATTAGGTAGGAGAAAATGAAGGTAGAAGAACCCTGCTATAGGAGAGTGTACTCACTAGCATCTCCCCATGAGCCCCTTCCCCACAGCTTTCACTTTTTATGAGTGAAGGTGAGAGTGACCTGATACCAAAGAGACTACGTGAGCACTCGGCAATCTGAGTTTAGGTGTTCATAGTTTACAAAATCAATTTGTAAAACCAGTTGCTAAAATAACTGTGTCTATGGATAGTTACAGCCAGTGGTGGAAGCCTGCATACTGGTGCTAAGTGAAGCACAGACTCTCCTGCTGAGCTGCAGGCAAGGCCCTCCAGTTCCAAACAGCTCATTACCAGGTAATCCAAGCTATGTTACCCTAGAGCCATTTTCCAGATTAACGATTATTATATTTAGAAACATAGAGGGGGGAAGGGCAAAAGCTGGAAAAAAACTTGAAATGCGTGTAATTTACTTAAGTTTTAATATTTGAAACATTAAAATTAAAAAAATTAATAGAAAATTAAATAGAAAAAGGCAAATTTAGTAGAAATATATAAAAAGATCCAAGAAAAGGTTGCTAAATCTTATTAGCCATCATTGCAATAATTTGAAATCATTAGGTCAACAGCATTAAAAATGTGATAACAACAAGTATTGGTTAGGTTGTGAAACAAACTACTAACAAGTGCTTAAATCTGTTCAACTGCCTTGAGAAATAATTTGTTATCTTATGAAATTGAAGATATACATATCCTGTGACTCAGAATTTCTGTACACATGCAGCAAGGGGCACATACAAAGATACACATAGACACTTTGTATAATGCAAGCAACTAGAAACATTGCAACTATCCATCAACAACAAAATAGATAAATATTCAGGCAGTGTTCTATATTAATGTAAGAAAATCAACGGCAGTGATATATACTGCTATGGACAAAACTTAGAAACTCAGTATTGAGAATAAAATAAGTTATAAAAGATTATTTACAGCAAAATTAATGGACAAAATGTTAAACTTACAAAATATTGCTTAGGAATAGAATATTTGGAAAACTATGAGTAAATTTACAGGAATAATAATCACAGTTTTGAAAATAGTTGTCTCTGGAGTACGGAAGGATAGAAGAATTTGGTTAGAAAAATGACATAGAAAACCTCAGTTTTTTTAAAAAAATGTAATTCACTTTACAAGTTTATAAAGTGAAACTTTATAATATTTTCAGAAATAATATATATATATTGATGTCAGTATAATTTTGTTTTATTCAATACAATTAGGACAGGCTTTCAGCAAGATTGTACTTGCATTATAGATAATATGAAATAAATTTTGTTCTGCTATGAGGCTAAAATATTATATCACCTGTTTAAATGTAATAACAATGTAACAAAATTCTACTCTATCAAAATTTAAAAACCAAAAGTAGCTAAAGAAAAGTAAAGTTAACTTAGCAATTTTGTCTACACTTTATAGGAATTTTCAAATTAAATAAATAATTTATAAACTTCCCAAATATATATCTTGCATTAAGTCACTTTCAACAGATTATAAATGAAAAAGTGTTTATAACAAAATGCCATTGAATATCTGCCACCTGGTGGAAGTCAACTGGAACTTAAGAACATTTTTTTTCCTTTTCTTTCTGTTTATACATCTATATTTTCTTAATCAGAATGTTCTGCTTAAAGCAAAAGTTGAAATAAAAAGAGAGGGTTTTTTTTGGTAGTCTCACAGACACTTAAAAATCATTTTGCAGAAATTATACAATCTCCCAAGTGAGAAATGTGGATAATATAGTATAATTCGTTAAACAAAAACGTATAATCAATACTGTGCTATGATAATAGTATAATGTTGTACGGTGAAATTTATGTGAAAAATACCTGTACTCTAATTGATGCCAAAAATAAATATTTTTCATTATTATTATTATTGACATACTAGAATAGTCTTAAGTATAAGACAAATGTAAATACCAAATAATCACATTTGGAGTACATTTTATCTGTCACTTTAGTTCTCAAATACAGAAAAGGAAAGATGAATTTTTAATAGACTATTATATATACAATAGTATCTCACAATTACGGTATTTGTCTTAGCCTTCATCTTTTGTCATCAGTTTTATTCGCAATGATATAAGAACATCCATTCTGCTGATTTAGCTATGTTGTTTCTCAATTTCTCCTAAAACGTAACTTTATTTGCATAGTTTTGATCACTTATATTTTGATTCTTTATATTGCTCAAACTGAACAGTCAGGTAAACAGTTTTTTTTTTTGAGGCAGAGTTTTGCTCTTGTTACCCAGGCTGTAGTGCAATGGCACAATCTCGGCTCACCGAAACTTCTGCCTCCTGGGTTCAGGCAATTCTCCTGCCTCAGCCTCCTGAGTAGCTGGGACTACAGGCATGCGCCACCATGCCCAGCTAATTTTTTGTATTTTTAGTAGAGGCGGGGTTTCACCATGTTGACCAGGATGGTCTCGTTCTCTTGACCTCGTGATCCACCCGCCTCGGCCTCCCAAAGTGCTGGGATTACAGGCGTGAGCCACCGTGCCCCACCCATATTTTAAACATATATATATGTGTGTGTGTGTGTGTGTGTGTGTGTGTGTATTCAACCTGTTGCAATATAGATAGCAAGAAAATTCATCTATTATTCTCAGTATTATTAGTTATAAGGAGAAAATGAGCTAAAGTAACAAGGGTTTGATTTTTTTGTGAAATTTACTATATAAACTAGTGTATAACCTAAAGAGAAATGTTCTATATATCTTTTAACCCAAAATTAAAATTTCCTCCTTGCAAAATATATTTATTTTGATGTCTTAAATTAATGATGTATTTCTATATAGACTTATTAATCTAAACTAAACTTACAGTTCACTTAAAGGTTCATAGTCCTCCTATATTAAGATAATCGACATATATAATCCAGAGTGGAAAAAAATGGGGAAATAATATTTTATTGCAAATACACATAGGAAAAGTGATTACAGATGTATATTCTAGAATATCAGAGCAGTCAAATCTCTTTCTCAGTTAACTCCTTCCTTGATGTCAATTGCTGAGTAATTGGTTTGATTTGTAAAAGAAACAAGGCTGAAAGACTTCAACAATCAAACTTTGGAGAAAATAAAAGTAATAATGGATAATGAAACATACAAGTTTAGATGAAAATGACAATGATGCAGTTCCATTAATGCATTTGGAGAGACTGGAATTTATTTTTAGTATAAGAGGATAAACAAGAAACCAGGGAGCTAAGCTTGTAAATGATCTTTGATAAATTGATAGACATATCAAATAGTAAGGTAAAGATACCTGTAAAAATGTATAAATAGACAAGAAATCAGAAACAAACTGGATACTCTTCTTTGAATATGACTAAATATCATTATGGCTTGATAACTACAGAAAAAAAGAAAACTATAGTAAAAGCAGGGATAAATAAATGTTAGAGAACTGGTAATGTTAGATGAAACTGCTCAGTTTCATCTGAGACAAGAGAATCAGAAGTAATATCTTTAAGCAAGGAGCAAATCTTTGAAGAAAGGCTAAATATAAAAGAATAGAAAACAAGGTTACCCAAGGGTTTCCCAGGGTATTTGTTACCCTGATGCCATTTACCTTTTCAAACATGTACAAAAAAAAGAGAGAAATTATGGGCTATCTGAATCAAGAAAATCAAAATTGTATGCTGTTGCAGATGTGCACTATACACTTGCTAATTGTCCACCAACACACACTCACTGGATTCATTTTTGCTGACATCTTAATTTGTTGCTGCAGCTTTAGGAATTTCTCACTGATGCATATTCACTGGGAATATTACCTACAGTAAGATGTTTTATTTAGTTAAATTTATTATTTTCTATGAGTTTCTTTCTGAAAACCAAACTTTGCACCCTTTTTATATCTCCACATAGTTCTTACTACACTTTCATAGTTTATCATAATACATACTTGTGCTAATTTCTAAACCCATCTTTATTTGTAAGATAGATTGAACTAGAAATGTCTATAGTTTGTTTCTTTGTTTGAAATTCAAATGAGTTTTAAGTGTTGAAGATGTATTTATGTATATTTGTATACAAACACACGTTCATTTGTTTGATTTTATGCAGAAGTAGGAAAGTAATTTTTCAGGTACAACTAGCAGCACCACCTGTAACATGAAAATTGATAACTAATTCACTGATCTCATAACTCTGCTATTTCCTAAACATGGGAGAACTTTATCAGAATAATATTTTCCTACTTTATTATCAATATCACAGAAAACATCATCTATCTAAATTACTCTAATAAAGATGATTTTCACTTTATGAACTTTCCAACTCTCCTACACCCTCATGCTTAATTATTTGTCTCTCCCTTTTGCAGTTCCTCAACTGCAATAGGGAGAAAGAGTTAATATTAAAGAGTTAAAGTTAATGCTCTTTGCAAATGATACATTGTTGAGGAACTTCTTATTTCAGTTCCTTAATAATGTATCATTTGTAAAGAACATTAACTTTACCACATACACTGTTCACATGCAAAGAGTAGATTCCTATTAGTGTATTAGTCTGTTCTCAGACTGCTATAAATATACTACCTGAGACTGGATAATTTAAAGAAGATAGATTTGACTCATAGCTCTGGATAGCTGAGGAGGCCTCAGGAAACTTACAATCATGATAGAAAGTGAAAGGAAAGCAAGGCACATCTTATATGGTGGCAGGAGAGAGAGAACAAAGAATTACCATACTCTAAAGCCATCAGCTATTGTGAGAACTCTTTCATTATCATGAGAACAGCATGGAAGAAACCACCCCCATGATACAATCACCTCCCATAAGGTTCCTCCCTCAACACATGGGATTACAATTCAAGATGAGATTTGGGTGAGGACATAGTGCTAAACCATATCATTCCACCCCTGGCCCCTAACAAGTCTCATGTCCTTTTCACATTTTAAAACTAATCATGCCTTTCCAACAGTTCCACAAAGTCTTAACTCATTCAGGATTAACTCAAAAGTCCATAGTCCAAAATTTCATATGAAATGAGGCAAGTCCCTTCCACCCATGAGCCTGTAAAATCAAAAGCAAGTTAGTTCCAAGATAAAATGTGAGTACAGAAATTGGGTAAATGTTTCCACTCCAAATGAGAGAAATTGGCCAAAACAAAGGGGCCACAGGCCCCATGTAAGTCCAAAACCTAGCCAGGTAGTCATTAAATCTTAAAGCTCCGAAATGAACTTCTTTGAATCCATGTCTCACATCCAGGATGTGGTGATACAAAAGGTGGACTCCTATAGCCTTGGGCAGCTCTTCCCCTATGGCTTTGCAAGGTACAGCTCCTGCTGCTGCTTTCACAGGCGGGCATTGAGTGCCTGTGACTTTTCCAGGCACACAGTGCAAGCTGTCAAGGATCTAACTTTCTGGGGTCTGGAGTATGCAACACAGCTCCACTAGTTAGTAACCCAGTGGGGACTTTGCCTGGGGGCTTCAACCCCACACTTCCCTTCTGCATTGTCCTAGCAGAGGTTCTGCCCATGCAGCAAACTTCTGCTTGAACGTCAAGGTGTTTTCATACATCCTGTGAAATCTAGGCAGAGGTTTCTAAAGTTCAACTCTTATATTCTGTGCATCAACAGGCCATACTCCATGTGGAAGCCACCAAGGTTTGTGGCTTGGACCCTATGAAGCCTTGCCCTGAGCTGTACTTTAGCCTCTTTTAGCCATGGCTGTAGCTGGAGTAGCTAGGATGCAGGGCACCAAGTCCCAAGGCCGCACACATCAGCAGGGCCCTGGGTGCCACCCACAATACCATTTTATCCTCCTAGGCCTCTGGGCCTGTGATGGGAGGACCTGCCTTTAAGATCTCTGGCATGCCCTGGTGACACGTTGCCCGTTGTCTTCATGATGAACATTTGGCTTCTCTTTTCTTATGCAAATTTCTGAAGTAGGCTTGAATTCCTCCTCATAAAATAGGTTTCTCTTTTCTATCATGTGGTCAGGGTGCAAAATTCCCAAACTTTTATGCTCTGCTTTCATTTTAAACACAAGTTTCAAGGCTCAGCATGGTGGCTCACACCTGTAATCCCAGCACTTGGGAGGCCAGGATGGGTGGATCACCTGAGGTCAGACCACCCAGACCAACATGAATAAACCCTGTCTTTACTAAAAGTACAAAATTAGCCAGGTGTGGTGGTGCTTGCCCATAATCCCAGGTATTTGGGAGGCTGACATTCATGACATTTCTCTATTTCAGTGAAAGCATAAATTCCTCTGTCATCCTTGTCTTAGCAAGGTTCTTTATTTGAAATCTTCCTTCTCTTAGGAAAATATTAGTATATACTCTGTGCTTAATAATAAACAAATCATACTCAAAAGTCTTTGGCTAATCTACATTTTTTTGAGAAAAGGTCTTGCTTTACCACTCAGGATGAAGTGCAGGATGAAGCACAATCATAGCTCACTGCCACCTCCAACTCCAGGGTTCAAGTTGTCCTCCTTCCTCAGCCTCCTGAGTAGTAGCTGGGACTACAGGTGCATGCCACCATGCCTGGCTATTTTTTGTGTGTATGTGTGCATAGACAGGTGTCTTGTGATATTGCCCAGATTGGTCTTGAACTCCTGGGCTCAAGCAATTCTCCTACCTGAGACTCCCAATGGGGTAATGTTGCTGAAAATACAGATTATACTATCCATTTTATTTTAATCTGTATATGCTTAGAATTGTATTAATATTTCTGATAAATTATACACACTGTGTATCTGTATTAAAAAATCTTCATATGTTATAAAACTCGAACCTAAGTTAAAAACAAAAATGTTACAATTAATCTTTATATGATCTTGTTTCTTTTAGAACGCTAAGATTATAAATGAGAAGACATATATTGATAAAAATTTTTATATTACCCACAAGAGTTTTTTTTTTCCTATAGATCATGGTTAACTTTGATATTAGTTCCTTTCAGTTTAAAAAATACCTTTTAGTATTTTTTTTTTTTTTTGAGACAGAGGCTTGTTCTGTCACACAGGCTGGAGTTCAGTGGTGCCACCATGACTCGCTGCAGCCTTGAAATCCTGGTGATCCTCCACTTTAGCCTACCTGGTAACTGTGACAACATGTAAACACCATCATGCCCAGGTAATTTATTTTATTTTTATTTTTATTTGTAGATATGGGGTCTTTCTATTTTGACCAGGCTGGTCTTAAGGTCCTAGCCTTAAATGATTCTCATGTTTCAATCTCTCAAAGTGCTGGGATTATAGTATTTTTAATAAGAAAATTTGCTAGTAATAACTTACATATTTGTTTGTCTGGGGATGCCATGATTTTTTCTTTATCTTTGAATTATTTTCTCAAATATACAACTCTGGTTTGACACTTGCTTGTTTTTGTTTTGTTTACTCTAGCAATTGAGTATATAATTCTGCTACTTTTTAGTCTCACTGTTCCTGGAGAAAAGTCAGCTGTTAATCATATTGCTGCTTCCACATCCAAGTTCAGTTGTTTCATACTTGCTACTTTCTGTATTTTCTGTTTATCTTTCCACACTTTGACTATGATATACCTAGATGTGACTCTTTTTGTGTCTTTTCTACTTGAGTTTTGCTAAACTTCACAGATATATAGATTAATGTATTCTATCACATTAAGGAAGTTTTGGCCATTATTTTACCAAATAACACATCTTCTTTTTGTCTTTCTTTTCTCCCTCTGTATATATTCTCTCCTTCTATATACTCTTATAACATGTATATAGTTAAGCTTGTTCTTTCACAAGTTTGTAAGTTTCTGATACTTTTTATCCATTTTGTTTTTAAAATATATTTTCTATTGATCTATATTCAGATTCACTGTTATTTTTATCTTTTTGTTAAACTTGCAGAAATGGGTTTGACCAATTGACATTTCTCCTACAAACAAACTTAAAAAAATTTTTTCAATCTAGAAATACATTTTAATATTAATTTATATTATTAATAAAGTGACCATTATTTTATAATCTAAAGAAATAATTTTATTTTTATTCTGGTGAATGGTCTTGCAACTGGGTGTCCCCAAGACCACACTTACAGTCAATGATTTGCTGTAAGGACTTATAGACAACATAAAAGCTGTTATTTTTCATGGTTATGGCACATTACAGTGAACGGTTACAGATGAAAATTAGCAAAAGTACAAGACACATAAAGAGAAGTCCAGGAGATAATATGAGCAAGCTTCCAGTTTTCTCTATCAGAGGAGTCATACAGGTGGTGATTAATTCTCACAACGATATATGTGGCAATACAAATGGAGTACTGCCAACCTGAGAAATTCACCTGAGCTTTTGTGTCTAGGGATTTTGTGAAAGGCTTGTCACTTAGTCTTGAAGTGACACTATTGCTGATTTTAGTCACCATGCCCACAGTCCCTCCAGAGGTCAAGTTGATAGAATGTGTTCTACTGCTCCCAGGATAAACCACATTATTAGTATAAACTATCTTTTGTGGCCTAAGCACCTACCATAAATCAAATTATTAATATAAGCAACCTGTTATAGCCTGAAGTCTGAGGTATATAAAGATACTTTTATCAGATAGGATTTCCCAAGTGCTTGGAAATATTCTTACAGGCATTGGTCAAGAATCAATCCTTTCTTTATAGTATGTAGAGTTTAAATGCCCCAAAGCAACTGAGTTAACACTTAACTTCACAGAACTATTCTCATAATTTTCTATTATTAAAGGTATATAAATATTAAAGTGATTAGCTCTTCACCTGGCATATGACTGCATAAATTTTGATGTAAAAGGGGAATATCTCTTATTTAATTTGCACAGAAAAGCTAAAATTACTTTAAAAAATTCTGAGTTTGCTTTTACTAAAAAATTAAAAACACCGTAATGACAGAAGATATCATATAGAAAATGTAAGCCAATAATAGTGTAAAAACTGTCTGCTTCTCATACCAAACACAAATAATATCTACAATATTTACATGGTATCTACAAATCTATGAGAAAACCTTGTTCATCAAAGTATATATATAATCCAAGGATGACAATAGCAGTGCATACAGGAATACACCATAACCACAAAGACACTTAAGGTCTTCAATATCCTCTGCAATCAAGAGACAAAACAAACAGACTTGTTCATACCAGTCAAATAAAAAACACTTTTACAGAAAATAACAAATATTTTTAAGCAAGCAGCTGGGGAAATGTACACATTTTTTCATAAAGTATAAAATGATAGGGTCATTCTGGAGGACAAATTAATAGCATCTAGTGATAATGATCCGTTAATACACTCTAAGAATTTCACTTGTAGGAGTTTAAGATTAAAAAAAAAAGTATTTTCTTGCATGTTGTACATTTCTGTATTTTTCATCTTAAAATTTCAGGTTGCCATCTGGTCATATGACTATTTTGGATGAATTCTCTAGTTTATTTTTATCTCCAAACTTCTTGGCCAGGTATGGTGGCTCATGCCTGTAATCTCAGCACTTTGGGAAGCCAAGGGGGGCAAATCACTTAAGATTAGGAGTTCAAGACCAACCTGGCCAATATGGTGAAACCACATCTCTCCTAAAAAATACAAAAATTAGCCTGGCATGATGTCGCACACTTGTAGTTCCAGCTACTCGGGAGGCTGAGGTGAGAGAATCCCTTGAACCCAGGAGGCAGAGGTTGCACAGAGCCAAGATTCAACCACTGTACTCCATCCAGGGCAATAGAGGCAATAGAGTGATATTCTGTCTCAAAAACAGCAACAACAAACCCCAAAACCTTTTTTATTTTATCTTCATTCATGAAAGCTATTCTCACTGAACATAGTGTTGTAGATTGAAAGGGTTTTTCTTTACCCTCTTATTCCTCTTTCTCCTCTATCTTCTCCTCCTTTTCCTCCTCCTCTTCTTCCTCCTCCTCTGCTTTCTCTCCCCCTCCCTCCCTGCCTCTCTCCCTCCCTTCCTTCTTTCCTTCCTTCCTTCCTTCCTTCCTCTGATTTACCTTCTCCCACCTCCCTTTCCCCCTCCCTGTCCTCCTCTTCCTCCTCCTCCTCTTTCTTCCTCTTCATCTTCTTCTTCCTTCTCTTTCTTCTTTTCCTGGAATTTTCTTCCTCTCACTTTTAATTTTTCATTCTTTATCTCCTCCTCCTCCTCCTTCTCCTCCTGCTGCTGCTGCTGCTTAATCATTCTCCTTTTTCTGGAATTTTCTTCCTCTAATTTTTCTTTATTTAAAATAATTTTGCCTTATTTTGAATAATATTCATCTCATTTTTCTTCATTTTGAATCACTTTACCTTTCTTTCAATAAAGTAGATATAATTAAGTATGAAATTTATTTTCCCTTTTTAATTTTGAGTTGTTTTCTTATGGTTACATTACAGCTTATATTATACATCTTAACTTATCAGAATGTATTTCTGCTTATTTGATTCATTAACACTGACCTAATTTTATTATAATATAGAAATTTTCCTTTCTTATAGTTCCATTTACACCCATTGTTCTATTATTGCTCTACATGTTAAGTATATATATTTTCCAAACCCAGCAATAAATTCTTATAAATATTACCTTATCTCTTTATTTCTCTTAGAGAAATTGAAAGAAAACAGTAGAGAAAATATAGTTTATTATATTAACCTTTTTGTTAACTTTCATTTGTATCCTTCCTGTGAATTTAAGCTAACATCTGGTAATTTATTTGCTTATTCCATTACAACTTTGTACCCATCCACCTTTATTATGTTGTTATTGTCAAGTATATTATATTTGTATATGTTTTAGGATATGTATTATATATTCTAAATACATTGGATGTCTATATGTTATAGTGCAAATACCCTTAAATATATTGTTTATGCAATTGTTTTTTAAATTTATTTAAGAAAGGAGAATAAATATACAAGTAGACTGTCTTTTTAAATTGCCTGCTTAGTTGTTTTTAACAACACTTTTTTATGTGTATTCAGATTAATCTATGCTATCACTTGCCTTCAGCCTAAAAATGCCCTTTATTTTTCTTATAAAGCAGGTCTGCTAGCAATCAATTCCATCAGTTTTTGTTTTTCTGGGAATGCACTGATTTTGTCTTCAGTTTGGAACGTAGTTTTATTAGATACAAGCTTCTTGATCAACAGTTTTTGTGTCATTTTGTTTGTGTTACTTAGTGCTTTGCTTCTGTTATTACATTGTCTTCTCATCTCCATTGTTTCTGATGAGTAGGCAGCCATTAAATTTATTAGAGTTTCTCTTGTATGTCATGAATCATTTTACCCTTAATGTTTTCTTTCTCTCTTTAGCTTAACCTTTGGTTAGGATGTGTTTAACTGTATATATCTCTTTTGTTTATCCTAATTGAGTTTATTGAGCTTCCTAATTTAAGGATTTTTTTCATCAAATTTTGATAATTAAGATTATTGCATAATTTTTATCAATCTTTTTTAAATTAAGTGATTGTTTCTTTTTCTATCTCAAATCTCTCACTGTCATTCTATTTTCATATTTTTATTTTTCAACTTCATATTTTGTTTGATTCTTTTTGCAGTTTCTATTTCTTTATCGAGTCTATCTTTTATAATCCATTGTCATTATATCTTTCTTTCTTTGAATATGGTTTACTCTAGTTCTATGAACATATTTATAATAGCTACTATGACGTCTGTGCTAATTCCACCATCTGTGTATCTTCAACAGTAATTTTTGTTGCCTGATTCCTTTTCTTATTTGTGAGTCTCACTTTTACTTTTCCCTACATGTATTGTAACATTTGTTTTTGAAATCTGGATATTTTTAAACATATAGACTGTTGAAATTCTGGGTACTGACTTCTCATTTACCTCCCCATAATTTCTTATTGTTTTTATTGGTGTTGTCAGGGTTGCCTTTTGGTGTGTTTTAAAATTTCATCATTCAAATAGGTTATTTTTCCAAAGTCTATTTTGCCTGTTTTCTGCCTCTGATGTTTTTGCACAGATTTTCTTCCCTTGTTTTTATTTTTTAAGTTTAGTTTAGTTACCTCAGGGTCACTTCCAGGTCAATGTAAGTCACATATTGTTCAAAGGTTAAGGTTGTAGCTTTCTTTCTTTTTTTTTGAGATGGAGTTTCACTTTTGTTACCCTGGCTGCAGTGCAATGGCATGATCTCCGCAACCTCTGCCTCCTGGGTTCAGGCAATTCTCCTGCCTCAGCCTCCTGAGTAGCTGGGATTACAGGCATGCGCCACCATGTCCAGCTAATTTTTTGTATCTTTAGTAGAAACGGGGTTTCACCATGTTGACCAGGATGGTCTTGATCTCTTGACCTCGTGATCCACCCGCCTCGGCCTCCCAAGGTTGTAGCTTTCTTAGCCAGTAGATGTTTACCTTTTCCTATTCAGCATGTGAATTGCTTGGAACCTACTATCACAACTCAAGAAGGTTTTACGTTTGCCCGATATTCTTCCAGGGACTAGTAGCTTCTATTTATTCTTTCCAGTCAGTACTGAGAAGTTACAGCCGTGAGCGTTCCTGAGTCCTTCAAACTGTGAAGTATGAATTTATGTGTAAGCATGACATTCTAGGAGTTGCTACTGGGTCCGTGCAGCTTATTATTCAGTAGTCTTTACTCTGGGTTGTGCTTAAACCAATGAGGCCACGGCCTTGCATTTATGTGTCTATGTTTGACTAGATAAATACTTTTAAGTCGGTCCAGGTTATGTCCTGTTTGATCCTGGGTTCCTACTCATTAATATTACACAGTCTAGCACATGTTAATCAGCTTCCTAATTCATAGTTGAATATGGTCTCTATGGAACTACCAAACTCCTCTTACTTGCTCTCCACCAAGATTTTGTTTTGAAAATATTCTGAGATAAGGACTTTCTCATGTTTGGTACCAAATACAGTCAGTATCCTCAGTCAGATCTGTTGAAATCTTAATCCTTGGAATCTGCCTTCTCCTCATGCATAATCCCTTCATAAGTGCAACAGAGCTGTATGTTAGAGGGTCAGATTTTCCAGAAAACGACTTCACATTACAAGTAGGCACTGGTGGTGGGTGGGAAGTTAGTTCTTCCCCTTTCAACTTGGCTCTCCTATCATGGAAATTATATTTATGAGCAAACTGAGAAAGGGACACTTGGGGCCCAGTATTCTTGGTCTGCATTCCTGGGGTACAATTTTCATTTTATGGTTGTGGGGGTGCTGAATAGGAAAAGGGCACCAGTGCTCTCAGAAGTGCTCAGATGGCATGAAGCTTCTGCAGGACAAGGCTAGGAAGTATAGGAAATGTAAACATCTTGCTCATCTTTATATGAAACCACAGCCCACAACTATGAGTTGGAAAGAGAAAGTCATTGTCTTTTTTGCCACTTCCTTGGGAGTGGAATGCCCATGGTAGAGATTCATAACGCAGAGCTAAGGATGAAATGAAGTAAGAAGGGGCAGAATATGAGTCATGGCTCACATTCTGTGCACTCTCACTGTACTTTGTGCCAAGATAGAAGATTTTCTTGAATGAATATAAGTAAAATTTCACAGATTAAAAATTATTTTTGTTTTATAATTTTTATCAATTAATTTGTTAGATTGCTGTTGAGATGGTCCACTGAGATTTTTATTCCACCATTCTGGAAGTTCCCTTTGGAAAAAATTTCACTGATAGTTGATATAGTTTGGATGCTTGTCCTCTTAAAATCTCTTGTTGAAATTGGGTCCCCAATGTTAGAGGTGGGGCCTGGTGGGAGGTGTTTGAATCACGGCAGTGAATCCTTCATAAATCATTCTGATAGGGTTTGGTTCTGTGTTCCCACTCAAATTTCACCTTGAATTGTAATAATACCCATGTGTCAAAGGCAGGACTAAGTGGAGGTAATTGAATCATGGGTTGATTCATGGGTTGTTTCCGGATCTGATAATTTTATAAGGGGATCCCCTTTTCACTTGGCACCCATTCTCTCTCATCATCCTGTGAAGAGGTGACTTCTATCAGGATCGTAAGATTCCTGAGGCCTCCCAAGCCATGTGGACCTGGGAATCAGTTAACCTCTATAAATTACCCAGTCTTTGGTATTAGTTGAGGGTAGTGTGAGAATAAACTAATACAGTAAATTGATAATGCAGAGACTGGGTACTGCTATAAAGATATCTGAAAATGTGACAGTGACTTTGGAACTGGGTAACAGGCAGATATTGGAACAGTTTAGAGGATTCAGAAGAAGACAGGAAAATGTGGGAAAGTTTGGAACTTCCTAGAGACTTGGAGGGCTCAGAAGAAGGGAAGATGTGGAAAAGTTTGAAATTTCCTAGGGACTTGAATGGCTTTGACCAAAATGCTAATAGTGATATGGACAATACATTTCAAGCCGATGTGGTCACAGATACAGATGAGGAATTTATTGGGAACTGGAGGAAGAGTGACAATTGTTATGCTTAAGTGAAGAGACTGGCAGCATTTTGCTCCTGCCCTAGGTGTCTATGAAAAGTTTGAATTTGAGAGAGATGAGTTAGGGTATCTGGTGAAAGAAATTTCTAATCAACAAAACATTTAAGAGGAAGCAGAGCATAAAAGTTCAAAAATTTGCTGCCTGATGATGCAATAGAAAAGAAAACCTCATTTTCTGAAGAGACATTAAAGCCTGCTGCAGAAATTTGCATAAGTAACTAGGAGCTGAATGTTAATCACCAAGACAATGGGGAAAATGTCTCCAGGCCATGTCAGAAATCATCTCCCATCACAGGCCTGGAATTCTAGGAGGAAAAATAGTTTTGTAGAACCCCTGGATCCCCCTGCTTTATGCAGCCCTGGGAAATGGTGTCCGACATCCCAGCTGTGGCAGCTCCAGCCATTACTAAAAGGGACCAAGGTATAGCTCAGGCCATTGCTTTAGAGGATGCAAACCCTAAGCATTGGCCCATGGTGTAGGGCCTGTGGGTAAATAAAGGCAAGAATTGAGGTTGGGCAACCTCCACCTAGATTACAGAGGATGTATGGAAATGCCTAGATGTCAAGGCAGAAGTTTTCTGCAGGGGTCTAGCCCTCATGAAAAGAACTTCTGCTTGGACAGTACAGAAGGAAAGTGTGGGGTTGGAGCCCTGATACAGAGCCCCCACTGGGGCACTGCCTAGTGAAGCTGTGGGAAGAAGGACATCATCCTCCAGACGAGAATTATAGATCCATCAACAGCTTGCACCATGTGCCTGGAAGATTCACAGACAATGCCAGCCAATGAAAGCAGCCTAGAAGGGGGCTGTACCCTGCAAAGTGACAGGGGTAGAGCTGCTTAAGACTGAGGGTGCCCACCTCTTGCATTAGTGTAACCTGGATATGTGAAGTGGAGTCAAATATCATTTTGGAACTTTAAGGTTTAATGACTGCCTTATTGGATTTCAGATTTGCATGGAGCCTGTAGCCCCTTTGTTTTGACCAACTTCTCCCATTTGAAATGGGTGTATTTACCCAATGCTTATACCCCCATTGTATCTAGGAAGTAACTCACTTGTGTTTGATTTTACTGGCTCACAGGCAGAAGGGATTTACCTTGTCTCAGATGATATTTTGGGCTTGGACTTTTGGATTAATCCTTGATCTAAGAATTGGGCAACTGTTGGAAGGGCATGATTGTGTTTTGAAATATGAGGACATGATATTTTGAGGGGTTAGGGGTAGAATGATATGTTTTGGCTCTGTGGTTCACACCCAAATCTCACTTTGATTTGTATTAATCCCCATGTGTCAAGGGTTGGACTTTTGCTGAGTTCCTGGTTGCAGGGGAGACTCAGCTCCCCTGAGAGGATGTTCTTCCAGGCTCTTGGTCTCTCACTCACCCCAGAATGGGAGAGGGGACCACGCTGAGCATGGTGCACTCACAAGTAAATATCGGACCCCAAAGAGTTTTTGTAGAAAGTGATTTATTTAGACAGAGAACGAGAAAAAGGAGAAAGAAATAAGAAAGAAAATATTCCACAAGATTGTGGAAGGGAACCCAAATATGGAATCTGAAGGGGTAAGGAAGAAGGAAACTTTTAACCTGAAAGGAATTCCTTCACCCTTTAAGTTTCCTATGAAAGGAATTCCTTTAAACTTCGCTGAACTGATAGATCTTTGATTCTTTCCCATGTGCACAAAAATTTAAACAAAGACCTCTTATCCCCAGATGGAGAGGTGGGGGAGGCATGGCGCTGGGATGTTCCTGTCCTTGAAACTACTCTCTGTTGTGAAGCCGGGAAGAGAATAAATTCCCTCAGTCTCCCTTCTGAACAGGAAAGTCCAACTTCTGCTGGGGACACAGGCATCAATCACTCTTTAGCTACTTCCTGCTGAAATGGGGCATAGAAGGGGCCCTGAAGTTGAGGTTTCCTCCAGAGGGGAGTCTTTTAGGGGTGCAGGTTGATCCTGAGGTTCATGATGGAGCTGACAAGCCAAGGACATTCGGGGTTTCAGTTGCAGGATTATTTGCAACCCCATGGTTCTAGAAGATACGATTGTGATAGAAAGGTTATAGATGAAAAGCCCAGAGGCCAGCAATTATAGAAGGGTTATAAACAGGCCTAGGAGAGGATATAGCCAGGACAGCCAGTTGATAAGCAAGCTTCACGGTACTATTTCTGGAAGGTTTTTAGCCCTGTGTTTAATTGATTCCTGAATACTTTAAGTTTGTTTAAAACAACACTTAACTTGTTTACAAAGAAGCAGCATTTCTTCCTAGAAAGAGACAAGTTTCCTCTTTCTTTTGTTAGCAGACTTAGGGCCCTTTTACTCTGAAGAGCTATGGCAGCTAAAGAGTTAAGCCGTTTTGCAAAGTGAGCTGCCCTTGCAGAATCAGCAACCTTTTTATGTTATTAACTCTTGAGATAGCTTATAGTAACTGAATAGAGGTAGTAACTTTCCTAATACCAGCACCAAGTTTTTCTATTTTTCCACTCCCCCCATGAAAGAAATAATCGGAGTTTGAGAGGTAGCAAAGTTGAGAGTTATAGTCCTGCTAATGCCAGGATATAAATTAGATTCATAAGTGGGTACTTTCCTGGGGATCTTGCTGGAAGAGCAGATGCAGATCCTGTAATGGCTTGCAGGTGTACAAAGGGTTGTCTCTTGAAATTTCAGGCTGTAGAATGGGGGGGGTTATGACTTTCCTCAGGAGGTGTCTCAGGCTTCAGCCAAGTGTGATGAATTCATGACTTAATGCCCACTGCCTTAATGGATGTTGGGGTAGACAGAATAACTGAAAATGGTCCCTCCCAAGATGGGCCTAGAGCAGGAGAGTCTGAGGGGAGAGATTTAACAAGCACTGAGGAAATACTGAGAAAGGTGTGCCAGCATTTAGGAGAAGATAAACCTCCTGCCCGAAAACTCTTGAGCCCCTGCTAGAACCATTTTTCCATTGCTAGTTATGGTGTGATTAAGCAATAGCATAATATCGTTTCAGTCTAATTTGAACGACTTACCCAGGCCCTGCAGAACATCTATGTACTTCTCTGGGTCATCTGAAAATTTTCCTAAGTCCACCTTAATTTGCTTTAATTCAGAAAGTGAGAAGGGTATGTGTACCTTGGTTGGGCCAAATTCTCCTCCTCCTGCCTGTTGGGAGCAGAGTCTAGGCATCCTGGTAGCCTGAGATGCCCTGTCCACCTCAGCCCTCCCTGACTCCTTTTGGATTAGAGGGACTAAGGATCCCTGGTTAGCAATGGTGGGGGTAGTAGCCACAGGGATTCCCACATGTCGAGGTAGTCCTGAGGAGGGCTGAGTAGGGTATGGGGAACAGGCCCCACAAACTGAGGCTTATTCCTTAAAGAAAAGAAAATTGAAGGAGTGATATTCAAGAAAGGAGAGACATAGAGAAGAGTAGTACCAAATTCTGTGTAAACTCCATTCAAATCTCTAGCAGAAAAGAAAAATTGCACATAGGGGACCTCAAACCATTTACCCTCACTTTTACAAAACAGGTCTAATTGTAGAATAATGTCATAATCTATACTTCCCTTTGGTGGCCAGGTTTTTCCACTCGGCAGGGGGTATTTTGGCCACTTTGTTCAGCAGAGAAAAATGAACTGCTGCTTCTTCAAAGATCATATGTCAAATTGGTCTCAATTTTCCAGTATACTTTTTAATGGGGACTTGATTTGGGGAAGAGAAGCACCCATCTGAATCAAACACAAGGATGCCCGCATTCCTGGTTATTAACTGCAGCTGCTTGATCTGAAGCATCCCTCAGATAGGGTACAGAATCTTGAACGTCCCCCAGTCAGTACCTCAAAATTTCCATGTGCCCAAGATGTGTGATCATCTTTTCAGGGGCCTCCCATGTACTGGCTTAAAAATTTTTATCAGTGTTCAGGAATTCAAACTCTGTCTTCTGGTTCACCCAGTTAACAAGACTACACATTGAAGAAATAAATTGTGGCTTTATCACAAGACAAAGTATGGTCCTTGACCCTGTCTCAAGTAGAACTCTTGTAAAATGTGAACTTTAACCAATGTGTGTTGTGTACAATCCTGAAAGTTTTAGGATTATCCCTTAAATATCTGCTTAAGATTGGTCAATCTGAATTTTTTTAAAGACAATTTTCAAAGATATTGGACATCCTTTCTAAAAGAGTTGGTCTAATATCAGCTACTTAGCCATTATTGGAAGCAGAACTACTTAAGTCAAGTTGGAAACAAGTTTGTAAATGATAGGTTAAAATTGTACATGTAATAGTTTTTAATATTGCTTTTATTTGCATCCTAACTAGAATAATCATATAACCTCTGTGATGGTTATTACTGAGGGTTCACTTCATTGGAAAACCAAATCCAACACCATATCAAAAAGCTTATCCATCATGATCAAGTCGTATTCATCCCTGGGATGCAAGTCTGGTTCAACATATGCAAATCTATAAAGATAATCCATCACATAAAAAGAACCAAAGACAAAAACCACATGATTGCCTCAATAGATTCAGAGAAGGCCTTTGACAAAATTCAATAGCCTTTATGCTTAAAACTCACAATAAACTAGGTATCATGGAATACATCTTAAAGTAATACAAGCTATTTACGATAAACCCACAGCCAGTATCATACTGAATGTGCAAAAACTGGAAGCATTCCTTTTGAAAACTGGCACAAGACAAGAATGCCCTCTCTCACCACTCCTATTAACATAGTGTTGGAAGTTCTGGCAAGGACAATAAGGCATGAAAAAGAAAAAAAGCATATTCAGTTAGGAACAGAAGAAGTCAAATTGTCTATATTTCCAGATGATGTGATTGTATATTTAGAGGACTCCATCATCTCAGCTCAAAATCTCCTCAAGCTGATAAGCAACTTCAGCAAAGTGTCAAGATACAAAATCAGTGTGCAAAAATCACAAGCATTCCTATACACCAATAATAGACAAACAGCCAAATTAGGAGTGAACTATTCTCAACTGCTGCAAAGAGAATAAAATACTTAGGAATACAACTAATAAGGGATGTGAAGGACCTCTTCAAGGAGAGTTACAAACCACTGTTCAAGGAAATAAGACAGGACACAAACAGATGGAAAAATATTCCATGCTGATGATTAGAAAGAACCAATATTGCGAAAATGGCCATACTACCCAAAGTAAGTCATAGATTGAATGCCATGCCCATCAAGCTACCATTGACTTTCTTCACAGAATTGGAGAAAAACCACTATATGGAACCAAAAAAGAGCCCATATAGCCAAGACAATCCTATGCACAAAAAACAAAGCTGGAAGCATCACGCTCCCTGACTTCAAACTATACTACAAGGTTACCATAATTGAAACAGCATGGTACTGGTACCAAAACAGATATATAGACCAATGGAACACAACAGAGGCTTCAGAAATAATGCCACACATCTACAACCATCTGATTTTTGACAAACCTGACAAAAACAAGTAATGGGGAAGGGATTCCCTGTTTAATAAATGGTGTTGGGAAAACTGGCTAGCCATATGCAGAAATATGAAACTGGATCTCTTCCTTACATCTCATATAAAAAATAACTCCAGATGGATTAAAGATTTATACATAAGACCTAACATCATTAAAACCCTAGAAGAAAACCTAGGCAATACCATTCAGGACATAGGCATGGGCAAGGACTTCATGAATAAAACACCAAAAAACAATGGCAACAAAAGCCAAATAGACAAATAGGATCTAATTAAACTAAAGAGCTTCTGTGCAGCAGAAGAAACTATCATTAGAGTGAACCAGCAAACAACAGAATGGGAGCAATTTTTGGCAATCTACCTATCTGACAAAGGACTAATATCCAGAATCTGTGAAGAACTTAAATAAATTTACAAGAAAAACAACTATTAAAATTGGGTGAAGAATATGAACAGACACTTTAAAAGAAGATACTTATGCAGCCAACAAACATAATAAAATAAAATGCTCATCATCTCTGGTCATCAGAGAAATGCAAATCAAAACCACAATGAGATATCATCTCATGCCAGTTAGAATGGTGATCATTTAAAAAATCAGGAGGCAACAGATGCTGGAGTGGATATGGAGAAATAGGAACACTTTTGCACTGTTAGTGGGAGTGTAAATTAGTTCAACCATTGTGGAAGATGCTGTGGTGATTCCTCAAGAATCTATAACTAGAAATACCATTTGATCCAGCAATCCTATTACTGGGTATGTGCCCAAAGGATTATAAATTATTCTATTATAAAGACACATGCATATGTATGTTTATTGTGGCACTGTTCATGATAGCAAAAACTTGGAACCAACCCAAACGCCCATCAGTGATAGACTGGATAAAGAAAATGTGGCACATATATGCTATGGAATACTGTGGAGTCAGAAAAAAGGATGAGTTCATGTCCTCTGCAGGGACATGGATAAAACTGGAAACCATCATTCTCAGCAAACTGGCACAAGAACAGAAAACAAAACACTATGTGTTCTCACTTATAAGTGGATATTGTACAATCAGAACACATGGACACAGGGAAGGGAACATCACATACTGGGGACTGTCCGGGTCTTAGGCGGGTAGGGGAGGGATAGCAGGGGGTGGGAGTATTGGGGAGGAATAGTATTAAGAGAAATACCTAATGTAGATGATCGGGTGATAGGTGCAGCAAACCACCATGGCACATGTATACCTATGTAACAAACCTGCACATTCTGCACATGTACCCCAGAACTTAAGGTATAATAAAAATAAATAAATAAACATCACATTTTCAAAAGCAAAAGAATAAAACAGGCATAGAGAGACTATGTGACTTATCCAGGAACAGAGCAATCATTAACAGTCCTGGATTGTAATTTAGGGATTTTGAATTTAGGAAAGTTTAAATCAAAATCTATAGTGAAGTGATGAACTTAATGTCTAATCTGTATTTTTTTTTTTCTATCTGAGATTCAGGGAAATTGGGATGCAATGTCAGGAATAATTTTGGCTATGGCTCTCCATTAAAAGCACTTTATTGGAACTGTGGGAAAAAAGCAGCATTATAAATCTGAATTATTTTTCTAATTCATGCATAAACCCAATCATGCTGAATGTATTTATAGTAAAGCTAAACTGAATTTTAAAGTTTACAACAGAATTCAATAAATAAAAATATTTGGAGTAAAAAGTCAAGAAATTAAGTTAGAAAGCTATATACTTATATTGAGAAACACAATCTAGATTATAGAACAAGTCTATACTAAAACAAATCTAGCTCATATTTTCTTTTTCCATTTTCAGTGAATCTGAAGAAAATACTGGAATATCTTTATTCCATTGAAGAACAACCACAAGAGATAGGAACTGTTAGGTGAAATAAATCTCTCTAGATTTAAAATGTAAAACTTGATAATTGGTTTTTGATGACTGACATTCACCTACTCCTTTCTTTATATGTAGTTGAATCTCCAATTTGAAAATGCTCTTAATTTTTGCTTTCCTCAATATTTAACAACCTTTGAAAATCTATGCTCTTAACGTTAGGTGATAATCCCCAACATAAGGTCCTGCCACTTTAGGTAGCAGATATTTCAGTTCCCAAACCAGACAAAGAATTTTAAAAGACTCACAGAACAACACAAAAAAAACTGTCAGAAGATATTTTCCAACTGACTACATTTCTGAAGCCTTGTTATTCCTTAATAGCCTGGTGCATGGCTTTTGCTCAGTGCGTCATATTTGGCTTTACTCTTTCAGTTTTACACACTGCCCTCTAGTCTTCACTAATGGCTTGACTTGGCTCTTGGGAGTAACTTCCCTCTTGACTCAAACACAGTCTCTGTCGCATGAACCACTTTTCTAATTGCTGACCACAACTTGCCACTGTAGTAACTGTCCTTTTCTGAAGGCTTTCTGAGGGGTACCTTTTGCTCAACCAGCCAGCTACTCTGTTACCCTTTGCTTCCCTCCTCTGGCCATATCTAGTCATTGCAGTTGACTCTTCAAGTTCTATTTGAGTTCTTACACGTTAGTCTTAGTTTCTGACAAAGTTTACTAATGTATCAGTTCATCCATTTCTTCAAGAAATGTTTATTATCAGTCAATTACCAGACAGACAGACAGATTGTAACGACAAGGAGTTATACAAAACCATTTTCTTTTTTGCTCATTGTTGATCTTTGAGTTTGGTTAAAAAATAATAATAATAATCCAATAATTACTTGTTTATCATTAGCATTGCCTTCCTGGACCTTTATTATCTGTATTTCCTTAATTGCCCGGGGTAGTTACCTAGGATATCATTTGAATAATATTATAATTATTGCTTTTTAATAAATTATTCTTTCACTTCACACTGAATATTAATTTATAAAATTTATACATTAAGCCCAAAATGCTGGTGATACAATATGAATACAAGAGATCTATAGCATGAAATTTAGTATGAAGTCTAGCAGAAACACAGCTATTAAATCAGTAAATAAATTTATCCTAGAAGAAATGCAGAGTGAATTAGAAATTTTAAAGAAGGAACATTTGAAATATACAAAAAGTATTTATTTTCAAATATGTACTTTCATAAAATGAGAACATTATGTCAAAACTTCCACTAGTGTTTGCACATGCTGACATAATCATCTTTATTTTTTGCGCTTTTATGTTCATGCTTTATTTTTTGTGGGGGGGGGCTACAAACTGCCCAATTCATAGAATTATAATATATACTTTAAAAGAAATAAAATTACATATAATCATTTTATGTTATATAAATTTACTATTAATATGTATTTTAATATACTGAGTTAAAAATACTGGTAATTTTCTTCAAAGATATTAAATAGTTAACAGGTTTATAGGTTCTTTTCTAGATACTTTGAGAGCCCCACAGAACATTCAAAACAGCATTGTAGAGATAGTTCTTTACTTTTTACAGGAAAGGAAAACCATTCTCAGGCAAGTTTAAGGGATTTTCTTAAGACTAAATATCGAAAAAGTAGCAGAAATGACCTTTGAATTGAGTTTCTGCCCTATTTCCTCCTCTTTTTCTCTATACTAGGAAATGAAGATGATGACAGTATTTATTTAATATAGTAGTAGAGTTATGACTACAATGGATTCTTTAAATCACTTTTAAAATTATGCAGTATTTTAATAATAAAACACCTCCTTTCTTTCATATTTCAACTTTAATTTCATAAAGGTTAAATGTTTAGCTTACCCTTAATCTGTGGTTAATTCTGTGATGCCACACCCAAATCCACCTTCAATGGAGGATTTGTATCTATTGCTGCAAATATCTGCAGCTTCCTTCTACAAACTGTCTCTGAAAAAAAAATTGCTGTGGGTTGAAGACAGTCACCTCTTCAAAGCCATGCTCCTTCCCAGGGCAACCTGCATCCAACAACTCATCAATTCTTAACTATTTCAACTTGTATTGAAACAATACTGAAGGACAAGTCTAGTTCCATAATTCCCCATGTGTTTGACAATTCTGCCATTGGACCTGCATGCAGTATAACCTCTCCCTCCGTCCAAGCTGCTTCCTTTCTCTCTTTTCCACAGATATTGATTCCAACGAAGGGATTCCTTAATTAATAACCGGTATGCTAAACTCCATCTCAGATGAGTCAGCTTTCAGAGGAAGCAAACCTGTGTTACTCAGTAGTAGATGTGGGCCAAGAAAGTAGAACCTAAGATGAGAAGTTAAAGTAGTAGCATTCATCCCCAGCTAGAAATTAGAACCTAATCCCTGGTGGTGGGCCGATTAGTATTCTTTTCACCAGTAGTGAATTGGGATGCTTTATCTATGGAAAAGATTACACTATCAAATGTGATACATTAGGTGTTTGAGAACTCTGGGGAATATAGTAACTACAAAAATAATGAAATTCAGTTGCTGTCGCTAACTCAATTGACATTCTAGAGCACTTCAACTAGAAGTTGAGAGAAGCAGAATAATTACAAATGGAAAGGTAAATGTAAACAATGGAGGGTCTCCATTGCGACATACAGAAAACTGTCACCTCTCTGTGGAAGGGTCAAGGAAACATGAAAACCAGACTTATGACTTAATTGGCAGAGTGCCATAGCTGGTTGGTGATGCCAAAGCCAGAACCAGATTTGGGGAAGAATTTAATTCTGACACATAGATAGGAATGTCTCAGTTGGTGCATCATAAAACCTTGAATTCTGAGATTTTCCTAAACTTCCCTACACTACAAAAGTAGCCAAATCTTCATTACATACTAATCTTCTCTCATTTGTTTTATGTGGAGACTTTGCTCTCCAAGACCACATATTTCAACACTCATATCTGTCCTAGCTTCCTCTCTGCCACTGTGTCTACAACCAAGTTTAAATCACAAACTGAATAAGCCAAGGACGTTCTGAACCCGATACAAGAAGAAAGTAACTATACCCAAAGTTACCTGCCAGTCATAGCCATTGGGTATAAGCAAGAGCTAGGGGTGAACATGTGGAGCTGAGATCTGAAGGTGCTAGCTCATAAGGAACATAAACTTGGGTGAAGAAGTCTAGATTTTCTAGAGTGAGCACTCTCTCAGAATACTGGATTTAACATCCTGGCAATTATTCCAGGGGATGGTGCAAACATGTTATTAGAATGGCTCCTAAGATGGTGGCGATGGCTCCATGAGTAGGGTGTAGGTGCCAGAAGTGCCAGTTATAGAACAGAAAAAAATGATAAAATGGCTCAAAGAAGTGAGCATGCTAATATTTATATATTAACATATTTGGCTGGAAGTATCACTAGATATTTATGCTTCATGAAAATATTTAGAGCATACATTATTTAACAAGGATATAAGAAATGTTCAGATGAGTGAGTCACCTACATTACGGGGAAGGCCACTAGTGACTCTCCCGATTACTGTGGGATCATTGCAAAAGAATGTTCTTTTTTAGCAGGAGAGGTGATAGGGCCCTACAAAATAGAGTACAGGTGGCAATACTAAGTCAGAAGCAAAATGGATGCAAAATACTGTTAACGTAAAAGAAAGGAGACTGATTAAGACAGCTGTGGAAATGGTTTAAGGAACATAGCATCCAAGGAGAAAACTAAATGGGAAGGAAAATAGGGTAATATTTAATTAACACTATCAGAAGAAATCACAGGTATATGATTAGAAGGCTGAAGAATGCTGCAAGAACATAATTGTGCACGATTTGCTGAGTTCTTCTCTAAAGAACATACAGGTATTCATTTGCTTAATTGTGTAGTGAAGAAATGGAAATGCCCAAATTCTTCAAGAGCAGTTGGATAGAGGGTCCAAGTTCACATTGATGCTCAGAGGACCAAATCATTATTATACATTATCTGTTGTAATTGGTAAATGCTCAGTCAAATAATAAATGGAGTCCTGGCCAAGCAGATCACAGTAGAACCAACAGAGTGGTGGAGGTATTGGTCATGGGTTATCCATGGTTATTTCTCCGGTTCCTAAATGAATAATAGGTAGAGATGTAGTTGCTAGCCAGAAAGACCATCATATTATCTTTTTGTTTAGTGGGGTAAGACATAATAGAGAAGCATAAGTGAAAACCCCTAAAATTAATCAATCCAGATTAGTTTCAAAATCCAGAACAATATTTTGTCCTGGTAGAGGGTGGACGGTGGATAGTTGGACTACTTTTAGAAAACTAAACAAGGTAATATCTCTAGTGCCCACCATATCTTATCTCCCTTTAAAACACGAATCTGGTACCAGCAAAAACCAAGTCATTTCTGGAGAATGACAGCAGACTAAAAACCACAATCAGGTAGTAGACCCAACTACAGTAGCATGCAATATATGATATCATTGCTAGAACAAATTGACATGGTATATGGGATATGACCATCGATTTTACAATTACCTTTCCATTTTTATCAGAAAAGAACCTCAGAAACAGTACCAGTGAAGTGGATACAAAAGGTTTTCCTCGGGATTTACTGTCCATTTTTCTGTCATTCATTATGCCAAGGAAATCTGAGTCTTCTCAACATCTCATTGACTATTAGATTAATCCACTATGTTAATTATATCATGAAACAGACCAGATGAAAAAGAAATGACTAGCATGTTGGAGACCTTGATAAACTTGTGCTTCAAAAATGAAGTAAGCAATATGAAATTTCAGAGGCCTGTCACATGAGTATAATTCTTAAGAGTAATGATCAAAGGCATACTTAGAAATTCCATTCAAATAAAAGACAAGATATTGCATTGGCACTTCCCACCATGAAGAAGAAAATTAAATACTTGGTTGGCCTTTTGAGTTCTAGAGGTAATATATTTTAATCCTGGAATTATTTCTCTGAAAAATACACTGCAAGCCAAATCTGGTGGCCTTGTGCTGGGTCATTTCTTTACTCTTTTTGGTTTGTAGTTCTCAAGAATAACTTGTAGTATAAGTGTTCTGTCTCACTGGACTTGTGCAAGTAATAGAAATAGCAGCTCAAGATGCCATGGACCCAAATGGTAATCAGTGTACAGTGCACCTGTTTGCATATAACACAGGACATGAAATGCTACCTGTTTTGAGTGCCGCCAAGAACAGAAAAGGGCTCTGAGTCATATTCAGACAGTGGTTACAGATATTTTGTCTCTTGGGCAAATGGGCCTCATGACCCAGCAGGCTGTTTAGTATTAGAGGTATCAGTGGTTGAAAGGGATACTGTCTTAGCTAGTTTGGGCTGCGATAACAAAAATATCATAGGCTAGATTACATAAACAACAAACATTATTTCTCATAGTGCATGAGACTGGGAAGTCCAAGTTAAAGGTGCCAGTATATCTGGTATCTCATGAATACCTACTTCCTGGATTGCAGACAGTCATGTTCTTACTGCATGACAGACAGCATAGAAAGGGAGAAAGCAAGCTCTCCTTCATATGCCTTTAAAGACACTAATCCCATCTTTGGGGCTTCACCTTCATGACCTAATTAATTTCCAAATACCCTTGTATTGTGAATTCAGGTTTTAGCATTTTACATTTTTTATTTTTAATTTCCAGAGTACATGTGCATAAGTTCCAGGGTGCAGAATGTACATTTGATTTTGACGCAAACATTCAGTTCATAGCAGATAATTCTTAGACATTCTGACAATGGTAGAATTATAACATAGATGCTTAGCATTCCAGTGTAAGATTATGCCATCTACAGCAGGAAATTCTCGACCTCAAAACTAATTTATGGTGTTCTTTTGGGCCACGACAGACATGAAGCACCTAATTATCAGCACTAACTGACCCAATGGCTACAACTTCCCATCATGAACTGAGTTATGTCAAATCCATCAGTCATAAAGAGAGTTGACTTAAGCAACAATCCATCATTAGAAAGAAGGGATGCATTCTGGATCAAGCACATGCACAATCAATTGACTACTAATATTTCACTTGCCCCCTTCCCTCAGCTTACACTTACTTTATGACAATATGCAAGAACCCATGTGGCAGCTGATGGAGGAAAATAAGTCCAAACTTTGCTCATAGGTAGGTAGAATATATATGTGTGTGTATACAAGTTTAAAAAAATGGAAATTCTCTACATATTTACTCAGTAGTAACCTTGAAAGCCACCAGCAAAGGAAAGTAGCAATTTTCCTTTGTGTGCAGAGTACCTGGTCATCCACTTTGTGTAAAAAGACACATCGCTCAAGCTTAGAATTTATACTTACTTGCAGACACTGGAAAATTGCTTAGTTCCTTGGTTAGGAGACAATATGTTAAAAAAGAAGGAAGATCAGACAATTCACAGGAAACTCCAGGTTAGTGTGTTATGTATGAGAGTGGGAACAATGAGAACATTTTCATATCACATATTAACGTCCACCAGTGAGCCTCTATCATGAAAGACATATCAACAAACTGAGTAGATAAAGTGACTCAACCAGTTGACATCAGCCTGATTCTCACTGACAATCACAGTTCCTTGCAGAAAAAGAGGCTCAGAATGGACTCAAAAGCATGTGTTTTGACTTACCAAGGCTCATGTAACTCCTACCACTAGCAAATGTCTATCTTATCAGCAACAAAACAATTGTTCTGTCCTTGTTATGGGATTGTTAGTTGATAACATAAAATTGCTACTTAGGGAAATTTAGAATGTGAGGATCTAACATGGGTCTGGAAACCAAAAAGCTGAAGCAGGAGTGTCCTGGCTTACTTCTTTTTTTTTTTTTTTTTTGAGACGGAGTTTCGCTCTTGTTACCCAGGCTGGAGTGCAATGGCGCCATCTCGGCTCACCGCAACCTCCGCCTCCTGGGTTCAGGCAATTCTCCCGCCTCAGCCTCCCGAGTAGCTGGGATTACAGGCACGCGCCACCGGGCCCAGCTAATTTTTTTATCTTTAGTAGAGACGGGGTTTCA
>CM052650.1:118711150-118794705 GCA_028533165.1 Leontopithecus rosalia
CTTACTTTATTCTCAAAAAGCCACAGAGGAAATAGAACTCTAGGCTTGACATGTTTAGGGGTCTTAGTGTCCTAAAGGCGAATACTTCCACCAGATCCAGAGGAACCAGGAAGACTTCTATTGAATTGTAAGGTAAGATTGACACTTTTTATTACGGAATATTTGTGCCCGATGATCACTGGAAAATAAAAGGTAAGATAATTAACATCTTGGAAGAGATAAATAGCCACTATTATCAGCAAGTGTTAGGGCTGCTGTCACACATGGGTTCAAGAAGGAATAGTTATGTCACAAAGGTTATTCATTTGCGTACCTGTTGTTATGCCCCTGCTGTATTTTGACACTAAATGGACAGGTGCAGCAATTCTGGACTGAGTAAGGTATGGTGACCATGGGCTCAGATCTTAGGGATTGAAATATAGGTCACACTATATGGTAAGCCATGGAGATCAACAAAGCTGATAGCTGAGGAGAAGGAAGAATTTCAATGGATAATAGAAGACAGAAGTAATAAATGTTAGTTGTGGCCAGCTATGAAAGAAGTTTCTGGTTTTTAATCCATTAATCTTCCTCTCATAAGATTCCTGCAAGTAGGGAATTCACTGGAAATACAGAGAAGATTCAGAGTGTACGTGAAGTGGATTCAAGAGCTGCAAATGATGGCATCTGTGATGTGCCTTCATTTAACGTTTAGCTGTCATTCCCAGGAACTGCCTCAGTTGCAGAGAGGCCTTGCCCAAAATCATACTTGTTCCCTGGAGCAACTCACTTCTATTAACTGATCTATGTATGAATCTAAACATCAGGCCCTCTCAAGCTAATATTCAGGTCAACTCTGAAGGGGAATTGTAATTTCATGACTCATAATGAGTTTTTCTAAGGCTGTGTATCATAATGGATTTGTCCATGCTATGGGCCTACATGACAACTCAGCACTTCCTTGACCCAAGACTGCTTCCTACTGCCTCCAACTCCCCTCAGTAGTTGTTGATCTCAAGGGTAATCCTAAATATTTATTCTGCACTCTAAACTCCATCTCGGAATCTGTATCCCAAAAAACATAACTGGCTACATGAACATTCTTTGAGGAAATTTCAGTTTTAGTTCTTTCTGCTTCATTTTTTGAATACTCCATATGTAATTGGACCAAGCTAAAATGAAACAATGTTACCTCTTGATGTTTTCAACTATATAATTAACATTTAAGATTTTCCTCAATGACTGACATGTTTAGTCATGACCTCTGTGTATATTCTCTAGGTTTCATTGTCTTCAGCAATTAAAGTCCTATGGTTCTAGTTATTGTTTTAAGAACTTCTGTACCATGATTTTTTCACATATAAATATGTGTATGTGTTTATGTTGGGATATAAATTAAAAAGTCCGAATAAGAAATTATAAAATAATTTTGTTCAGGATAAATTTATTTAGATAAAAAATTATATTTAGGATGAGAATTTCCCACATACTATTATCTACATGATTTCTAAATTTTTATATTTGATTCCATGATTTAATGATCATGCCATAATTGACAGCGACACATTTCAAACTGACTCATAGATACCTATTGACATGGAAATGACTGCCTAAGCTAGTACTTTTCTAAAAAGTCAGCTTTTTATGTAATTCTAATTAATTCAAATGATTTATATTCATTAATGCAAACTATTCTAATAGTAATTTCGTGAAGTTTCAGAAGTACTCCTACTGAGTCTGTAATGATAATTATACTTTTGCTAATATCTGCTTAATTATTTTCTCCTTCCAAGTAAGTGTCTGGTGTGTGTGTGTCTGTGTGTATGTGTGTGTGTGTACCAGGGGGGTAATGTTTTAGATTTTATATGAATATAAATAAGTAAAATTAATTAAACTTCTATATTTATTATGAATTTTTATAGAGAAAAATTGAAAAAGAATAAAAGAATCACCTTTATGCCCCCGATTAAATCCAACTGTTAAAATATTTTATTAACATTTTGCTTCTCTTGACATGTAGAAAGTCCTCAGTTTCCACAGTTACAAGGTAACTAGAATTATATCTGAATTATCACTAAATCTTGAAAATCATAGATTTTGGACAAGCATGTGCTTCAATTAACATGGGTCTGTGCAAAATAAACATTGCTTTTGTGTATGAATTCATACACATCAACAGATATTAAATTGTAGACATCATGACTTTTCACTCCTAAATGCTTATTTCACACCTTTTAAGAAATACTGTATCCTGCAAAATAACTAAAATATAATTATAGCTCTTAAAATATTATTTCTAAAATATAACAATTTTATGCAATATTCAGTTTATATTTTAATTTCCCCATTAATTATTCTTCTTTTAGTCCAGGATCCAATTAAATGTCACATATTGTATTTTACTGTAATTCCACTGTTGTCTATTTCAATATACATTTTATTTATTTGTTTAATGTTTTTTATGACCTTTTTTTGAAGAATCCAGGCCAATAACAATTAATTATCTGACCCCTAAGTTGTTTCTTTCAAATGATTTTTGCCCTTTAAAATAGTTTTAGTGTTAGAAATACATACACAGGCAAACTTTTACAGTTCTATTATCATTAAAAAAGAAACACTGCATTCAAGTCAGTTCATTCATTGAAGCCATTCATAGTTCTCCCTCCCACTTGCTTTGACACATATGGCACATTTTCTGACAGTGACATTCTATTTCTGTGCACGACATATAAAACCCCTATACTGAATAGAAATTGAAATGAATTTTTCTGCTGCTCCCCTAGCAAATGGGAAGACAAGCATTACTGAGATTTTTTTGTTCCAAAGGGTAGAGATCATCATAGGCGTTTTTTCTTCCATTATAAATGTTGCTCTCTTTCCTTTCATTATGTTATCTGAAAGAAGAAAGAAGAAAATAGGACAGTATTAGCAACTCTGTCAGGCACAAAAATAGTATTCTAAGGCCTGGAATATTACGTTTAAGAAGTTTTTTTCTTTTTAATAATTCTAATGAGTTACAACATTTCTCGATAGTTCTGATGCTACTTCACACATAAACTGGGATACGTAGGACAGGTGGGTTGAATGGGTAATTTTGTAACCTCACTCATCTGTACACCTTAGTCCACATGTCACTGGTCACGTATGTGGTTTCTACTGCATATTTATGCCTACATATGCCACATAAAAATGTATAGAAGAAAGGACATGTAGAGGATTTTTCCCTCACATTATTAAGTGTCAGGTAACCAGAGATGTGCAATTAATATGCAGATAACATTTACATATATTTGTTCCCATCAACATAAATTTGTATTTTTATCTTTTTTGTTTATTGAAACAAAATATTTTAACCTTTACGGGGTACATGTGATTACTTGCTACATGTATAAAATGCATAATGATCAATTCAGGGAATTTAGGGTATTTATTACCTTGAGTATTCCTCCTTTCTATATGTTCTTAAAATTTCAAATCCTATCTTCTAGATACTTTGAAATATACAACACATTGTTGCAAACTTACTCTGCTGTTGAATATTAGAGCTTATTTCTTCTACCTAACATATCTTTGCCTGCTCATAATGGCTAGGAATTCTAGCACTAGATGTGGTGAAAAAAGACATATAGATAATATCATGATATTGGAGGCTGAGAAGGGTGTGTAGGTGGGAGTGGGGATTGAGGAGAGGTGTACCCAATAGTCAACCTCTCCTCATTCCCTGCTCCCACCTACACACCCTTCTTAGCCTCTGATATCATGATATTATCTATCTCCATAAAACTAGTTTTCAAGCTCCCAAATATAAGTGAAAAATACATCTGTTTTATCTGTCTCCCCCATAGATGTTGCTTCAAATGACATGATTGCATTTTTTTTTCATGGACAAATATGGCATGTTTTGTTTATCCACTGATCAACTGATGGACACAAGTTGTTTTCATATCTTTGCTAATGTAAATAGTGCTGCAGTAAACATGAGACTACAGGTATCTCTTTGATATACAAATTTCTGTGCCTTTGGATATAAATACTCTATGGTGGTATTGCTAGATTATGTGATTGTTCTCTTTTTAATTTTTTTTGAAAAATATCCATACTGCTTTCTATAGTGGTTGAACTAAATTTTGTTGTCACCAACCATGTATAAGAGCTCCATTTTCTCCATATCCATCCGCATCTGTTATATTTTGTCTTTTTAATAATAGCAGCTCTAAGTAGGTAAGAGGATAACCCATTGTAATTTTGATTTCATTTCCCTGATGATTAGTGATGTTGAGTTTTTTTTTGTTTTTCTTTTTTCATTTATCATTTTTTCATTTATTCAATAGCAGGCCATTTGTATGTCTTCCTTTGAGAAATGTCTACTAATGTCCTTAGCTCACTTTTTAATGAGATTATTTTTTATTGTTGATTTGTTTGTGTTCCATGTATATTCTGGATGTTAGTCTGTTGTCAGATAAATAGTTTGCAAATATTTTCTTCCCTGTATCAGGTTGTCTCTTCGTTCTGTTATGTCTTTTGCTGTACAGAAGCTTTTTAGTTTAATATAGTATCATTTGCCCATTTTTGTTACACTTGTCTGTGCTTCTGAAGTCTTAGCCATGAAATCTTTGCCAGACAGATGTCTTGAAGTGTTTTCCTTATGCTTTATTCTAGTAGTTTTATAGTTTCAGGCCTTACCTTTAAGTTTTTAGTCAATTGTAAGTTAGTTTTTGTATACGGAAAGAGACAGAGGTTCAGTTTCATTCTTTTGCATGTGAATATTCGCTTTTCTCAGCATCATTTAGTGAAGAGGTGTCCTTCCTCCAGCATATAATTTTGGCAATTTATCAAAAATTAGTTGCTTATTAATATGATATAGTTCAAGATATAGTTCAGGACTGAGTATTCTGTTCCATTGATCTATGTGTCTATTTTTATACCAAAATCATGTTGTTTTGGTTACTATAGTCTTATAATATATTTTGATGTCAGGCAATATAATGCCTCCATCGTGGGGGATGGAGTTGGCTATTTGGGCTCTTTTTCAGTTCTAAAAGAGTTTTATAATTTTTTAAAAATTTTGTGAAAAGTGACACTGTGTTTCTATAGGTATTGATTTCAATCTATAGGTTACTTTGGGCAGAATGATCACTTTAGCAATAACTATTATTTCAGTCCCTTAGCGTGGGATGTCTTTTCTAGGTTGGTGTTTTCTTCAATTTCTTTAATCGGTGTTTTGTCTTTTTCCCCATAGAGGTATTTTCTCTCCTTGATTAACTTTATTTCTAAATTTTTTGATTTGTATCACTACTGTAAATGGTATTACTTTCTTGATTTCTCTCTCAGCTAGTTCTTTACCGATGTTTACAACACTACTGATTTTTATATGTCGATTTTGTATCCTGCAACTTTACTGAATTCATTTATCAAATTCGGAAGTTTATTGGTGGAGTCCTTAGGTTTCTCTAGATATAAGAACATATTATTTACAAAGACGGACAATTTGACATCCTCTTTTTCAGTTTGGATATCCATTTCTTTCACTTACATGATTATATTAGCTAGAACTTCTAGCACTAGATGTGGTGAAAACAGGCATCCTTGTCTTGTTCCTGATCTTAAAGAAAAATATGTAACATTTTCCCAATTCAGTATGATGTTTGCTGTGGGTTTGTAATATATGGTCTTTATTATTTTGAGGTATGTTTCTTGTATTCTTACTTTGCTGAGAGTTTTTACTACAAAGAGATAGTTAATTTTATCAAATGCTTTTTATGCACCCATTGAGGTAATCGTATGGTTTCTGTCCTTCATTCTGTTGATGTGATGTATTATGTTTATTGATTTGCCTATATCGGGCCATCCTGCATTCCTAGTATAAATCACACTTGATCGTAGGGTATTATCTTTTTGATGTGCTGTTGAATGTGGTGTGCTATATTTTGTTGAGGATTTTTGCATTTATGGTCATCATAGATATTGGCCCGTAGTTTGTCGTTGTTGTTGTTATGTTCTTGTCCGATTTTGGTATCAGGGTAATACTGACCTCACAGAATGACTTAGGGAGAATTCTCTCATCTGAAGCCAATGTTTTCAAATTGTTCAAGAAGGTTTTACATTAGTTCTTTATATACTTGGTACATTTTGTCTGTGAATGCATTGGGTCCTGGGCTTTTCTCTGTCAGGAGGCTTTTTACTACTGACTGATTCTCACTGTTCAGATTTTCTAATACTTCTGATTCTATCTTGGTAAATTTTATGTTTCTAGAAATTTATCCATTGTCTTTAGGGTTTCTGGTTTATTAGTGTGTAGTTGTTCATAATAGTCTCAGATAACCTGTTGTATTTCTGTAATATCAATTGTAACATCTTTTTCATTTCTGACTTTGCTTATTTGGGTTTTCTCTCTTTGCTTAGTTACTCTTGCTAGTGGTTTATCAATTTTGTTTATCTTACTGAAAATCCAACTTTTCATTTCATTAATCCTTTATATATTTTAAGTCTCTACTTTGTTCATTTCTCCAGTGATCTTTATTATTTTTTTCTTCTAATTTGGGTTTTGGTTTGTTGCTTTTTTAATTTCTTGAGTTGCGCTCTTAGGTTTTATATTTGAAATCTTTCTACCATTTCGATGTAGGTATTTGTTTATTGCTATAAACTTTCCTCTTCTCACTGCTTTTGCTGTATCCTACAGGTTCTTGTAAGTGATTTTTTAATTTTCATTTGTTTCAAGAAATTTTTTGATAACTATCTTAATTTGTTGATTAACCCAGTGATTGTTTATAAGCATGCTATTTAATTTCCATGTATTTGTTTAGTTTCTATATTTTCTCTTGGAATTGATTTCAAGTTTTATTCCATGGTGGTCTTAGAAGATTCTTAATATAATTTTGATTTGTTTAAATTTGTTGAGACTTGCTTTGTGGCCTAATATATTTTCTCTCTTGGAGAACGTTCCATGTGTTGATGAGAAGATAATATATTCTGTAGTTGTTGGATACAATATTTGTAGATATGTGTTAGGTACATTTGTTCCAATGTCCCATTTGAATCCAATGTTTCTTTATTGATTTTCTTTTTAATACTGAGAGTGGGGTGTTGAAGTCCCTGACTGTTGTTTTACTGAAGTCTCTCTCTCTCTTTTCGGATCTAGTAATACATGCTTTATAAATCTGTGTGCTATAGTGTATTTACAAAATATATTTAGAATTGTTCTAATATTCTGTTTGAATCCGAAGTTTCTTACTTTTTTCTCTAATGCTGAGAATAGAGTGTTGAAGTCCCCCACTATTATAGTGAAATAATAAAAGTCTACCTCTTTCTTTGAATCTAGTAATATATACTTTGTGAATTGGTGTGCTCTAGTGTTCAATGCATATATATTTAGAAGTGTTATTTTCTTTTGCTGGATTGATCTCTTCATCATTATATTGTAATCTTCATTTTTATTTTATTTTTTACTGTTTTCGACTTAACGTTTGTTCTAAGTATAGCTCCTCCTGTTCACTTTTGGTTTTCATTTATATGGAGTATCTTTATCTATTCCTTTCCTTTGAATATACATGTGTCTTCACAATTAAAGTGAATATCTTGTTGACAGCATATAGTTCAACCACATTGCTATATCTTCTAAGTGAATGATTTGACCCATTTACATTCAATATTATTATTAAGTTTTGTTCCTATCATATTTTTTATTGTTTTTTGGTTGTTTTGAATATGATTTATTCCTTTCTTTTTTCTTATTGTTTGTTATTGTGAATTAGTGGTTTTCTATAGTGGTGCCATTTGAGTCCTTTATCTTCCTCATTTGTGTGTTTCATTTACCCGAGAGTTTTCCACTTTCATGTGTTTCTGAATGGTAAATGTTATGCATTTAGTCCTAGGTTTAGGACCAACTTGAACATTTCTTGCAGGACTGACCTAGACATAATTTTTCCAGCATTTGCTTGTCTAGGAAAGACTTTCTCTTTCTTTTGTGAAGGATAACTTTGCTAGATATATTATCCTTAGGTGACAGAATATTTATTTTTCTTCTCTCAGCCCTTTGAACATGTCATTCCATCCTCTCCTAGCCTATAAGGTTTCTGCTGAGAAATCCACTGTTAGTAGGGTGGGTGTTCCTTCTTAGGTGAGTAGGACTTTTCTCTTGCTCTTTTTGGAATCTTCTCTTTGTCTTAGGCTTTATCTACTTTGACTATAATGTGTTGTGGAAACCTCTTTGCATTGTATCTCTTTGGAGATCTTTGAGGCTCCTGTATCTGGCTGTGCAATTCTCTTGCTAGATTTGGAGAGCTTTTATCTGTTATTTAGTTAACTAGGTTTTCTATCCCTTTCACATTCTCCTCACAGGGACACTAAACATTTGACTATTTATTTGCTTTATACTTTCCCAAAATTCAAGGTGGCTTTGCTCATTCTTTTCTATATTTTTCTATATTTTTATTTTACTAGATTATTTCAAAAGATCTGTCTTTAAGTTCTGAGTTTCTTTCTTTTGCCTGGCCTAGTCTATTGTTAAAATTTTAAAATTAAAAAATAAATAAATAAATAGAATTTAAAATTTATTTTGTATTTCATTTGGTGAATTCTTCAGTTCTAGAATTTCTGGTTGCCTCTTTTTTAAATTATTTCATTAGTAAATCTCTCATTCACATCCTGAATTGTTTTTCCAATTTCAGTTTATTGTTTTTGAGAAATTTTTTGTATCTTGCTGAACTTCTTTAAAATTGGTAGTTTGAATTATTTGTCTAGGATTTTGTGAATTTCTTTTAGACTGAGATCTGTTCCTGGAGAACTATTGCTTTCTATTCAAGGTGTCATATTTTCTTTTTCACTTTTCCTGGATCCTTTCATTGATATCTGTGCATCTGGCGTGACAGTTGCTTCTTCCAATTTTTTGAATTTGCTTTTGTAGGGAAGGATTTTTTTCCTGAAGATTTATATATGTTATTGGTTAGGTAGGGTACTTTGGCCTTGAATTTGGATGCATGCAGTAATGTAGTTTTTGTATGATTTCTTCGGCTATAAACAATACCAATGGTATCTGTGATTTCTTTAGTGGTTTAGAGTGTGGTAATTAGCAAAGTTTGTGGTGAGTTTTTGCTGGGGACTAGAATGCCAGGTGGGCCAATCTTCAAGCCCTAGTGATGGTAGCTGTAATAGGCTGAGCATACCCATTCTTGAGTTCCAGAGTGGTGTGTGATGGCTCCACTCTTAGTGAGTTCAGTTGAGCCAGTTCTTCAGTTTCCACATGGCTTGCTCTGATGCCAGTTATAGTAGCAGTGGGCTGGGCATGTGGACATGTTCTTGGGCCCTTGGACACTGCATATATGTGGGTAATGTCAGCAGTGGTGGTAAAGCAACCTGCTAGAAGCCTAGCAATCCATGCTGGTGGTGGCAGTGGATATGATAGGCAGAGTGGGCCAGTCTCCTCACCCACAGGTAGATCCTGTAGGTGGTTCTCAGCTGTGGTAGTATCACCCAGTCTAGATCAACACTACCTAAGCCCCTGGGAGGAGTGTTAAGGTGCCAATAGTGGTGGACTAGGCTGGGCGATTCCAAGCCCCTGGATGGTTCACTCGGAGGATGGGACTGGGTTGGCAGACTGGTCTTCAGGCTCCCTGAAAATATGTTCAGGCACTGGTTGTGATAGGCAGGGGTGGGATGGTCCCCAGACCACCAGCAGTCTGCTCATGTGGAAGCAGTGGCAGCTGCATTGCAGGCCTGCCTCCAAGAAGGGCAGGACCATGACTGAGTAGAGGTGGTGAAGGCATACAGCTGTGGGGCATGTGGTTTCCTCACATCATGGTTGCACAACAGTCGGAACAGCAACAGTGGAACCTGTCTTCAAGGTCCGTGGAAGTGCCTGGCCTTCCTTGTGCCTCCTTTGTCAGTGGCAGCTGTGATGACAACAATCCCAGAGCAAAATTCAGACCTCTGTAAGCCTGACTCTAAGAATAGTGCCAGCAGGCTGTGGAACTATTGCCTTTCTGGAGCAATGCCTTGGCTTAGCCCCTAGGCAGCACCCTATTTAAGTCTCACGGCTTTGAGGGCCAAGGGGCTTTCCTGCAGCTAAGATTTTAGAAGTTTTTGGAAAGAAAGTGGAGCCTCAGGAGTCACTCACTTACCCTTTCCTCATGTCTGGGAGTTCTTCTCAGCTGTCAGCATATCCCGGCCAGCAGTGGAGGCTACCTCGGTTCTCTCTCTCTCTTCTGTGCTTTTGGTGCTTTCTCTCACTTCTTTGCTGAATTCTAATGTTCTCTTTTAGATGATCTATTCAGAGTGTAAATATCTACATGATATTTTGTTTCCTTTCTATGAAAGAGGCACTTATTAGATACATCTATCAACCATCTTCAAAAATTGGTATTTTTTATACGCAAACCTTGGCATTTATTTTCTCCTATGCTAAACTGGTGTTTGGCAAATTTAACAAATGTAAATTCAATATTTGCTAAATTGTAGGATAAAACTTGAAAAAATGTAAAGACACCAGCTGAAGCGTTTTAGAACAACCTGGATTTTTAAAGCACTTATTCATGGCAATTTCTATAAGTTGGTTAATATCCACTTAACATTTGCATATTTTTGACGTGTATCAATTCATGTATCATTAAAAAAAAGACCTGTGGAGTTTGTTTGGTTTTTGCATGTAGAGTTTTAAATGTTCAGATTTAAGGCAGATGTATTTTCTATGATAATTTAACCAAGTTTCATTTTTCTATATGTCTTTCTATTAAATTTTTCTGTTTAACCAGATAAAAGCTGCAATAGTAAGAGAGATGTCACAAGTCAAGCTCAGTAGAAGCGCAAATATGAACAGACATGTAAATATGTCCAAATAAAATTATACCTCATGGTTTTCAAGGAGCAAACTTTTTTCCCCATTTCATTGCATTATCGAACTGAAGAGAACATGTATAATATACAAATCATTTTTTTGAAATGTTGTTTTGAACACTTAAATGAGAGACTTTAACAAGTATGATAGTTATTTCTTGTCAATTGTTGAGGAAAATGATGCACTTAATAGAGATATTTTCTATCTTTTATAAACATGACACCATGAAGCGATGAAGCAGAATAGAGGAAAGTTACTATAGAGGAAAAATTCTCTAATAAATTATATTAGAGAAATTATACTAATATAATTTTCAGTGGGCTCAGAAACACTCTACAATGTAAAAAAAGAATACTATTCAAATCCAGCTTAAATATAAGCAATGAAGGAAGAAAGTGCTGTGTATTTTATAGTGACAAGAAAGTTTTTAGCATTGGGAATAACTAATTGTCTTTACAAAACAGCAGGAGTTCACTTGGATAAATAACCGGCATTTACATGTGCTTGTAAAAAAAGTCACATAAACTTACCAGCACAACTACTAATCTAAGAACAAAGACTATCATAATAGCTGTAAACAGTCTTTACTTTTAGGACGCTATCATAAAAATGTTTACTTCTCTACAAACAGAAGTAAAGCAGCTTTTGGTTAAAGGTTAACTCCTATAAAAATGGGTACATAAAGTAGTTTGCTATAGCAATGTGTTTCACTGTATCTTCAAATATAAAGTAGTAAAAATTTGAATATACCATTTCTCAGAGTAAGGTATTAGTACAATATGCATGTAATATACTATAAATAATCTACATTTGAATAAATCTTTCTGCAAACAGGATTCTGTGGTTCTGTGTTAAACTGGCAAATAGATCACTAGTATATTAAGATTTGGCTTCATTACCTCTCAAAAAAGTTTTCAGTATAATTTGAAAATATTTATATAATATGTCAGGATTTAAATAAAATATTAATAAATTCTACAATGAATTCAAGAAATGTATTTATATTCTGCCTTGCTCCAATTTGAAAATGTATGCATACTTTCAGGAATGACTCAGATTGGTTCACATCTATTCCATTGGCCCTGAAATCAAAATAAATTATTAGGCATTAACTTAGTTTCAGCTTTTATCAAGTTAATGTTTATCATCTACGATTTTACATCGCAGATAGTAACCAAAATATATATCACTCTCTAGTTATGTCTTAAGCAATTACTTTAATTCTTTTGCTTTACAAAACTTACATTGTTTTTACATTTCAATTTAGAAGAAAAACTTTTGTCCCAATAGTTTATACAAATAATCAGTCTTTACATATTAGAGAGAAAAAAAATTATTTTTCACCTTTCCCATTCTCTAATAATCTTCTAGAATATAGTATAAAAATTCCAAAATTATTAACTGTAAGAAGAAAAACAAGGACAAATTTATCCAAATATATTGAATGTATCATTCAGAGATATTCTATTTTGAAGAGACAGTGCATGGCATTTAAAAATATATAAGATGAGTAATATTAAAATTGTCACTTCTGCTTTCTTTAAATAGAAATCTCATGATGAAAAAAATCATAGACTTCTATTGTGTTAGGTATCTGCAGTCTTAGTGTGTGCTAATACCCCTGAGCACAGCATAGTGCATTTTACCTAATATTTAATGAAATTTATAAAGTACATAATATATACTAAAATGTATATGGCCTATTAATCATACCAATTATTAACAAAAACATCAACTCAAGTACATAATCCTGAGTAAATATATTTGAGTCAAAATCAAGCTAAAGATAAATTAAAATCCTTGTTTTCCAAGGTGTAGTTTGAATAATGAGTGAGTACATCTAGCTTTCTGCCTGCTGGCTGGAAGTTTTCATTATTGTCTAGATTCACATTGCTAGTTCCCTTTGCTTATTGTTCCCCCTTGGCTAATTGGCTCCTTCCTTCATTTGTACTAATTAGGCTACATTTTGTTTGGCACATTAGCTTGAATTGTGTAACCCAGGTAAAACAACTTTAATAAAGCCTAGCTATGCAACATTGCTGCTAAGGTCATTATCAATCCAAAATGTACTTTCAAAAATGAATTTAAATAAGGTATAATCTAATGATGTATTAAGACATATATTTTAATTTTTTGGAAATTAACCCATTCTTGTACCTTTTCTTTACCTCTTTTAAATATTTTCTATGAAATTTGTGATGTCAATTTTTATTTCTTAGATGTGTAAGAGTTTTTGTGCTCTTAAAATTTTAATCATCTTTTCTGTCTTTTATATTTCTTATTAGATACTATTGGTCCTGTGGTCATCAGAAATTATAATAGAATTGGATAAGATTGCTGCCATTTGGTGCCCAGATTGCTTCAAAAAATTGTAGGAGACTGCCATCCAATAAGTTGACTTGTTCTACAATTTCCCAAGCTGATCATGCTTATGAATTTGTGACCATATGTAGAGGCTCCACTGAATGAGCAAACAGGGAATTTTGCCTCAAGCAAAGAAGTTGAAACTTACTAAGTATGTATCCTTTGTCTGAAGTAGTTCTTTAATAATTCGAGAGTAAAAAAAAAAAAAGATTCCAATTCCATTATATGTTTCTATCAAGATGTTATCTTTGTCCCGAGAGGATTCTGCCCAACTATTGTTGGGAAATGGCCATTTAGTAAGAACAGATGGTGACAACGGGCACAAGAGAATATGGACAGCTTCCAGGTCTCAGAGAAATAGAATCAAGATCTTAGCTTTGAAAACAACTTAAATCCTACAAGAGAGGTAAAGCATATATAATAGATCCAAGGGCAATGAAAAGACAGTGGTAGATCATGACCCAGTTATGGGTTTCCTGCCATCTCCTAACTGGAGAAATCTGAGTTAGGGAGCTGCTGCAAGAAAAACCCAGTAATAAGATGTACATCTGAAGCATGTAAAGTGATTTCATGGATTAAATTATATTAGTAAACTAAGAAAATCAAGATGGCACTATTAAAGTAGAATAATTATTGTGGTGAAAGATAGATAAAAATGCACAGCTTAGTAACGTTGAAGAGTAGTGTTTTATTGAATGAATATACATCAATCCACAATTCATGTTTTTTAATGCATAACAAGCAAATTATCTTCAAAGAATTTGCAAAAAAGAAATTCAATGTAGTATGTTTTAAAATATCATTATATATAGAATTTAGGTAACTAATCTTGTGTTTATCAATTCCTAAGTCACTTCAAATCATATGATGAACAATAAGGATTTCAAGCTTAGATTCTCGAAATGTTGACCATCAGCAAAATGCAGGTAATTTGTTTATATTTGTTTGATTTTACTGCCAGACATAAAAAGTCAATAACTAGAGGTGAGTGAAACAAAGTACAAATGCATGATTTACACAGGATCAAAGTAATATAATAGAATAGTATTGCTAACCTCACCCTCATAGTGGATGGGTCAGATAAATCGAGGAATATATGTATTTAACAATTGTGCCTCAGAGATGTAATTGTAATACTGGAATAATTTTGAACATTGATGTAGATCAGCATTCTAGTGTTTTACTCTAGATTTCACCTTCATTTTAATAACATTAAAATAAGACATAATATTTAATAATTTTTATAATAATGTCATAATTAATAAGACATAATATAATACACTTTTTCCTTTTTCTTTTTTTAATTATAATTTAACCTGGAGCCTGAAGTTTCTAAACACCTTATCAAGCTTGCTAAGTGTCATCCTCTATGATCCATTCTGTCACTCCAATGTGCCAAAATCTTTGTGAGATTCTAATTCAGTCATCTAAAATATCTGTTATTCCAGGTCTCTGCCTAAAACACAGTTCTAGTATTATGCAAGTTACTGACTGCATTTGTAGGGAGAACTGTGGAGGTTAAAGACCCAAATATTATCATAAATTTCTCCCTAGTTTGAAATTAACACATAATTTTATACATATTTCTAAGATCATGTTATGTATGACATGAGAATTATGTAAGTTGTTATTAGGTTCCAATCATATAAACTAAAATACAGCAAACATTTTCTGAATTCATTTAGACTCAGTCCACTTTGTAGTTCTGAAGCCTTTACTCTTGCCTGCAATAGCTTGCGATGAAAGCCAACAATCAGCAGATCCCACAGCCATCCACCTGTTACCCTGGCATCAGGGAATGTACATTGAGGAAATTTAGCTTCTCTTGGGCTCAAAACCTTTTTTTTTTCTGCTACACAGAATAGCCAGGGCACATGGTCAAGTAATTCCCCACTCTAACCTCTGCACAGTGAGCTTCCATGGTGTAATGGTGAGCACTCTGGACTCTGAATCCACCAACTCTAACGTTTACTTCAAGGTGCTAAATGCCTAGAATGGATCTGAAAAGTATAATTTTCTCCCTACATTGTCATCTTAGGATCAACCAAGAGAGTCCATGGCCAGTTGTCTCAAACATGTACTTGACTATTATGAGGGGCTAATCCTGCTCACAGGCTGCCACCTTGATTCATCCTGTCACATTTCCTCTTGTCTGCCTCACAGAAGAATCAAATAGAGAAAAACTGACAGCTGAAAGAGATCGGGATGGAAGTATAAGGTAATAATTGCATGTGAGAGAAAAAGTTGCAGGACTTTGCTGGCAAAAAGAAACCAAGTAAATTATAGGGAGGTCATGGGAGAAGGTTGTTGAAATTTTTCCTTAAATCTTCACAGGGTCCAGGATATATAGACACTTTGTTGTTGTTTTTAAAATATCTTCTGAGATTGTTTTTTGCTTTGTTTTTTTTGTTGTTGTTGTTTTTGGTGGTCTAGTCCTTTCCAATTTCACCAGTAACTGGAAAGCTAAAACTTCATGGAGTTTTTAATCATCATATATAGGCTGTTATTTGAAGGGATCTTTCACACACAATATAACATTGAAGGTCATATTTTATTTCCTCATATAATCTTATAATGTGAAATAATAATAATAAAAACACCTGGATCATGAGCAGAGCAGGTGATAGGAATGGGAATGATTAATATTTATGAAGCTACAAACTTCTATAGGACCATCAGCTAAGGTACCCAGTTCCTTCTATTTCCTCACAGTCAACATTAAATATAGATGTTTTTATTTATGAAGGAAATTGAACCAAAGCTGACATGGAGGTTTTATATCTCTATCATTCATATACTCTACAATACACTATGCACTTATTTAAATAAACAAAAGATAAAGATAAGGCCATTGGTTGAAGAAAGGTATTCTGATGTAAAACAATGTTTCCTAAATGGTTACTGAAATAAATTCTATACAGGAGGGGTATGTAAAAGGGGCTAGGGAAGTTTATTGATGAGTAGTTAATGAAATATGGGGAAAGGGGAATAAAATGCGTATCATTTGGAAGAAAATATCTAAAATGTGGCTTAAAAGTTGATTAGTGCATAGATAGCTATTAGAAGGTAAGGGAACATGTATATTATTCATTTTTAATAACATCATTACATCATTGAACCAACTCTTTTCTACAGCTATTTTTAATAAAACTATTCTGAAACCATGTAAAAATGTTTGGAAGGACATTCATATATTCTGAAAACTAATTTTTTTTAAAATACTAGAAATGATCGGGAAATTAGACTTGTTTTATGAAAAGAAGAATCCAAAACACAATGACACAAGTTCTCAGGAGTCTACTGCCTTTATTATTTCAATTTTGTGAAACGATATAGAGTGAAAACTTCCATCTTCCAGCTCTGCTCTTAAAAGAGTGAGATTTGGCGGATATGATGAGCTGAATTCTAACAATTTTCCTCAAATGTCTGACCCCTAATCTATGTACAAATATAAATAAACTTCGCAGATACAACAAAGATTGCCAACTAGCAGACTTTAACATTTGGATATTACCTTATCCAAGTAGGTACAACACATTCACATGATCCCAAAAGCAGCAGAAAAATGTGAGAGGGAAAAAGCTTAAGAAGTTGGAAAAATATAAAGTATGAGAAGGAATCATCTCCCTCATTGTTTGTTTGTTTATTTATTTATTTATTATACTTTAAGTTCTGGGGTAGGTGTGCAGATAGTGCAGGTTTGTCACATTAGGTATACATGTGCCATGCTGGTGGTTTGCTGCATCCATTGCCCTATCATCGATATTAGGCATTTCTCCTAATGCTATCCCTCTCCAATCCCCCCTACCCCCTGCTCTTCCTCTCCTAGCCCGCCACCCCCCAGGCCCCAGTGTGTGATGTTCCCCTCCCTGTGTCCATATGTTTTCATGGTTCAACACCCACTTATGAGTGAGAACATGCTGTGTTTGGTTTTCTGTTGTGTCAGTTTGCTGAGAATGATGGTTTCCAGATTCATCATGTCCCTGCAAAGGACAAGAACTCATCTTTTTTTATGGCTGCATTGTATTCCATAGTGTATGAATGCTACATTTTCTTTATTCAGTCTATCATTGATGGATATTTGGGTTGGTTCCAAGTGTTTGTTATTGTGAACAGTGCCACAGTAAACATACATGTTCATGTGTCTTTATAATAGAACAATTTATAATCCTTTGGGTATATACCTAATAATGGGATTGCTGGGTAAAATGGTATTTATATTTCCAGAATTGCCACATTGTCTTCCACAATGGTTGCACTAATTTACACTCCCACCAACACTGTAATAGCATTCCTATTTCTACACATCCTCTCCAGCATCTGTTGTTTCCTGACTTTTTAATGATAGCCATTCTAACTGGAGTTAGATGGTATCTCTATATGGTTTTGATTTGCATATCTCTAATGGCCAGTGATGATGAGCTTTTATTCATATGTTTGTTGGCTGCATAAATATCTTCTTTTGAACAGTGTCTGTTCATAAACTTTCCCCACTTTTTGATTGTGGTTGTTTTTTCTTGTAAATTTGTTTACGTTCTCCGTAGATTCTAGACATAGGCATGGGCAAGAACTTCATCAGAAAAACACCAAAATCTATGGCAACAAAAGCCAAAATTGAAAATGGGGTCTAATTAAACTTAACAGCTTCTGCGCAGCAAAAGAAACTATCAATAGATTGAACCGGCAACCAAGAGAATGGGAAAAAATTTTGAATCTACACATCAGATAAAGGACTAACATCTAGAAACTACAGAAGACTCATTGCTTTCATGATGGAGAAAGTACTGCAGGTTGTCTTCAGAAGCTGGGAAGGATCCCTGGCCAATCAGAAAAAAAGATCAGGATCTCAGTCTAACAATCCCATTTAACTAAATTCTGCCAAAACATCCCTGAGCTTAGAAGTGCATTCCTCCATTCAGCCTACAAAAGAGAACACAGCATTCTAAAACCTTGATTTCAAGCTTATGCATCTCCGTCAGAGAAACAACTGGGCTACACTGTGCTCAGACTTCTAATTCACACAAACTGTGAGAAAACAAGTAGGTACTATTTTACCTACTGGTAAATAATTAAATTTGTGACAATTTGTTAAAGCAGCAATAGAAAGGTAATCCACTGATATTAGCAAACTCTCCCCCTCCTCTGTGTTCTCCAACACTGTTTGACTTATTTCCTATTTATCTGAAGAATTACGTTCTAGTGAAACTGAGGAGCCACTATCCTAGACACCTAAGAGTGGGAAAACAGTCAACAGCATGGGCAATATGACCTTGCAATTTATTCTTTTTATCTTCTTGTAGCCATGACAATTACTTTTTATTTGAGGGCAAATAAAATTCAAGTTTAATATGTAATTTTGTTATGAGAATATTAGATCCAGCTTATTTTCTTCTGAAAGATAATAATAAATTATCATTCAAAAAGAGAGTATTAATATCCTCCTCAGGATATTAAAGACTTTCCAGCCAGGATCCTAAACTTTTATATTTGTTTTTTAGATGGAAAAAGTGGCCACAATGTAGGAGCTAGATTTAAAGAATATAGACTTGAGAAAACTTTAACATGGTTTTCTGACAAAGTGTGGATTAGAAACAAGTACTTGAAACATACAAAAATGTGACTAAAGAAAAAATTGACTAAAGAAACCAAAAGCATACAGTTTCAAAAATTCAAAAAGCACAAAATATTTCAAGGAGTTATGAAAAACCGTCCTAAATGTGGCTCCTGAACTTTAATATAAGGAATTGGATTTGATACAGAGGAGCACATTAGTTTTCTTAATTAAATTAAATTTTGCTGGTAAAATTCCGATGTAAGTGTATTGTGTATTAAGAAGTGAGTACAAAAAAAGTGTTAATGAGAAGCTTATATGATAAATGGACAACTGATAGAGATTAACATTAATAGATGAAGTGGTTTAAAACAGAAGAAATTATTTAGAATGGAAAACACTTATGCTTGTTCATAAATGAGAAGAATTACTCAATGAAAGAGATATTTTAAAGATGCAGAAAAAGAGAAAAGCTAAAATAAGTGTAAGTGATTACTAACAATGTAATCAGTCTCTTGGTTTAAGAGAGTAGCTGCCACAACTGGTAATCTGGTAGTATAGGCACAAGGGGGAAATTAAAGGCCTGGTGGTCAACAGGTGTGTCTCACAGGGCTGCAGAGGGAATGTCAATTAGATGAGAAGGTGGCAGGGCACAAGCCAGATACATGTGAGCCTGCAGGTAGCAGCAGGGCACTGATATAGGTGTGAGGATGTCCTTCAAAAGAGTTTCCATTTTTGGCCAGGCGCGGTGACTCAAGCCTGTAATCCCAGCACTTTGGGAGGCCGAGGCGGGTGGATCACGAGGTCAAGACTATCCTGGTCAATTTGGTGAAACCCCTTCTCTACTAAAAATACAAAAAAAAATTAGCTGGGCATGGTGGCGCGTGCCTGTAATCCCAGCTACTCGGGAGGCTGAGGCAGGAGAATTGCCTGAACCCAGGGGGCGGAGGTTGCAGTGAGCCGAGATCACGCCATTGCACTCCAGCCTGGGTAACAAGAGCGAAACTCCGTCTCAAAAAAAAAAAAAAAAAAGGAGTTTCCATTTTCTCAACTTAAGCATCTATTTCTGTTCCTCTAAGCCCAAGAGGCTAGATTTTGAAAGAAAACAGGACTTAAGCACCATGTGCTTACTATTGGTACATGCCCTCGGGGCATGCCAAGTTCTGACTCTTATACTGAGTTTTTCTCTGTTCATGAGGAAATTACCTTTCAGACCTTCAATGTCTTTAAGATTTTTTTAAAGCTATTTTATTGATTATGTTTTCTTGTTTTCAGTGGAAATGTTGACCAGTTCAACTTTCAACTGCTTTTACTGAAAATGAGTACAGGTATAAGTTAAAATTTGACTCGTTTATCTATATCTCTATCTTTGTTCATTCTGGGCTACTATAACAATCCCACAGACTGAGTAACTTATAATTACTAGAAATCTCTTTCTCACAATTCTGGAGGCTGTGAAGTCCACGATCAGGGCACTGCCAGGTTCTTTGCTGAGGGCCCAGTCTTACTTTCAAGCTTGTTGCTGCATCCTCACATGGTGGAAAGTGGCAAAAAGGAATGAAATCTGTGTCCACACATGGCGTGAGATGGAAGGGCAAAAGACCTAGGGTACTCTTTCCAACCTCCTGTATAAGGTCATTCATCTCATTCAAGATGGCTCATCTCTTATGATTTGATTATCTCCTAAAATTCTTGGTAATTAAGCTTTGACATTAAGACCATAGCACTCTTTAAGACTTACGAATTCAAATTTGCAGAAAATTCCTTTGTGCCTTCAATTTCAGTCACATCATTTTAGTAACAGCGTACTATTAAATACATAGCATAAAATTTTTTACATTATACCTTGTAACATTTATATATATGGCATGTCCAAAACTCTTTCTGGCCATTAGAAATTGTAGAATAATAGATAACTTTTGCCTAAAGTTCCCAGTAGTTTTTCTCAGTCAAGTATTAATATTCATTGTTTGAGAAATAGTGAACTTCACAATTATTTTTTTCTTTTTGCTAAATGAAATAATAAGGAAAATTAAGGATTTGCTTGTTTAACATTTTAAAAAGTATTAAAAAACTATAAATAATCTCAATATACCTTTCCATTTTTGCTTTTTCAGGCTATGGACTTGAGTCTACAGATCTTCATCTTGGCTTTGCAATTTGATTCTACTTTCTCTTGGAGTTTCCTTTTTGAATATTTCTGCTGAAACCCAAAATTTATTTCTCTGTTTCTTACTTTGTGTTGTTAACTTTACAAATATGCTTAATTGCTCCCTTTCTGATGCATTTGTGCAAGGACATACCTGACTAATTAATCCATTCATAATATGTCAAAAATAAACAAAAACTCATTTTCCAGTGTCATCCAGATTGCTAATTTTAATTAATTAACTCAACTTACTTAATTTTAAATTAGTTTATTTAATATTTTCAGTATTATCCATATTATTAATTTTCAATATCCATCTTCATATGGTTAAGAGGTTTTTTTTCCTAGTTCTAATATTTAATAGCTTTGACTTTAGCAAGTTAGCATTTTTTGTGCCTTTTTTCTCCTTTGTAATAGAATGGCATTAATGCCTATCTCACTATGTTCTTTTCAAAATTAAAACATAATTCCTACAATTTGAAGGGAACAATAGCTGTACACAGTAAACATTGAAATGCTGTTGTGATTATGATTTTAGTGTGAATTGACTACACATAATCTTATTTTATTATATATTGAATACAGTCCAAATAATATGGTCTTTCTAAATTTGTGTTCTTCTTCCATTATATTACTATCTATATTAATTCTATGATTAAAAATACATGCTCCATATTTTCTTCAAAGTATCTTACTATATAATAGTATATCCTAGACTTGTTAGTTTTTAAATATGAGTGAATAATTTCAGTCCAGTTCTGATAAAAATATGAACTGCTAGTTTTCTCTTATTTTTATTTTAGAAATTTTATTGGCTTATTAAAAAACACAAATATTTTTCTAGATATTGATTTTAACAAAAACCTTTTTAAAAGCTAGGTTAACGTAGATGGTCCATTTAGGAAGAACACATTAGTTAACTCAATTACATGTAGTAGGATGAATCTTTGTATACAGAATCCTCAGTAGAGTCAGTTTTGCTGACCAGGTTGACAAAGCTTATGCCACATCAAACAAATATGGGCATACATATGTTGTGAGTTTGTAAGCACAAACTAATTTTGAAAGCACTATTTTTCTCTGACCAAAAACTTTCTTAAAAATGGTTTAAAACAACAACAAAAACATAATTAGGAGTTTCATTTTTCAAAAGCAATTATTTTTTGAAAAGAAATCACTGCTTATTAAATTGATCTAAAGCATTATTATAAGAGTTTTACTCTGCTGTTTCAAAGAAAGTTTAGTAATGTAATAAACAATTTGAAACACCAATCACAAGTTAACATTTATTAATGGTACTATATTTGTATAATCTGTACAACAAATTTCAGTTTTACTGAGAATTTTATAATTTAATAATTATGGTAAGAAACAAATTAAAAGAAATTTATCATTTGTCATTCTCTAGCCTTAGAGTTTACAAGTATATAAAATAAATCCACTGGCAACTATTTCTGTCTGTACATAATGTGAAAAAAAGAAAAATGCTTAGAGATAAATTTTAGTATAGTATGGTTAATTTTAAAAATTAAAATATTCAACCTTTTGTTTAATTATTTTTTTCTTTTTTAATATATATTTTATTGTGTTTTAGGTTTTGGGGTACATGTGAAGAATATGCAAGATTGTTGCATAGGTACATACATGGCAATGTAGTTTGCTGCCTTCCTCCCCATCACCTATGTCTAACATTTCTCCTTATGTTATCCCTCCTCAACGCCCCACCCCTCGCTGTCCCTCCCCTAGGTCTCCTCCATAGACCCTAGTGTGTGATGCTCCTCTCACTGTGTCCATGTGTTCTCATTGTTCAATACCCACCTATAAGTGAGAACATGCAGTGTTTGATTTTCTGTTCTTGTGTCAGTTTGCTGAGAATGAGGGTTTCCAGGTTCATCCATGTCCCTACAAAGGACACAAACTCATCTTTTTTATGACAGCATAGTATTCCATGGTGTATACATTACACATTTTCCCTACCCAGTCTATCATCAATGGGCATTTGGGTTGGTTCCAAGTCTTTGCTATTGTAAACAGTGCTGTATTAAACATTCTTGTGCATGTGTCCTTATAATAGAAAGATTTATAATCCTTTGTATATATACCCAATAATGGGATTGCTGGGTCAAATGGAATTTCTATTTCTAGGTCCTTGAGGAATCGCCACACTGTCTTCCACAATAGTTGAACTAATTTACACTACCACCAACAGTGTAAAAGTGTTACTATTTCTCCACATCCTCTCTAGCATCTGTTGCCTTCAGATTTTTAATGATCGCCATTCTAACTGGCGTGAGATGGTATCTCAATGTAGTTTTGATTTGATTTGCATTTCTCTAATGACCAGTGATGATGAGCATTTTTTCATATGTTTGTTGGCCTCACTTATGCATTCTTTTGTAAAGTGTCTGTTCATATCCTTCACCCACTTTTGAATGGGTTTGTTTGTTTTTTTTCTTGTAAATCTGTTTTAGCTCTTTGTAGATTCTGGATATTAGCCCTTTGCTGGATGTGTAGATTGCAAAAATTATTTCCCATTCTGTTGGTTGCTGATTCACTCTAATGATTGTTTCTTTTGTGGTGCGGAAGCTCAGGAGTTCAATTAGGTCTCATTTGTCTATTTTGGCTTTTGTTGACAATGCTTTTGGTGTTTGAATCACAAAGTCCTTGCCTATGCCTATGTCCTAAATGGTTTTGCCTAGGTTTTCTTCTAGGGTTTTTATGGTGTTAGATTTTATGTTTAAGTCTTTAATCCATCTGGAGTTAATTTTAGTGTAAAGTGTCAGGAAGGGGTCCAGTTTCTGCTTTCTGCACATGGCTAGCCAATTTTCCCAACACCATTTATTAAACAGGGAATCCTTTCCCCATTGCTTGTTTTTGTCAGGTTTGTCAAAGATCAGATGGTTGTAGATGTGTTGCATTGTCTCTGAGGCCTCTGTTCTGCTTCATTGGTATATATCTCAGTTTTGTTACCAATACCATGCTGTTTTGAATACTGTAGCCTTTTAGTATAGTTTGAAGTCAGGTAGTGTGATGCCTCCAACTTTCTTCTTTTTGCTTAGAATTGTCTTGGCTATGTGGGCTCTCTTTTGGTTCCACATGAAGTTTGGGGTGGTTTTTTTTCAGTTCTATGGAGAAGGTAATTGGTAGCTTTATCCCCATAAAGCTACCCCATAAAGATAGGGGTGAATCACAAAGAGAATAAAACACCTAGGAATACAGCTAACAAAGAATGTAAAGGACCTCTTCCAGGAGAACTACAGACCACTGCTCAATAAAATAAAAGAGAACACAAACAGATGCAGAAACATTCCATGCTCATGGTTAGGAAGAATCAACCTTTTTAAATCATAAAATTCAAATTATATCTTTTAAAACATATTATCTACAGGGTTAAGATTTGTAGTGCAGTACAGATATTTCATACTTAAAATGAATTACTAAACAATTAAACATTTTTAAATGGGAAAATATAGACTGCATTCATGAAATGATATATAATTTAATAACACAGTCATTAATAACACCCAGAAATCATTAGAAAACTTGTACTTAAAAAGCAACCACAGGGTACTAAAAAATATTTTGTAAATATCAATCAAACTTGTATGAGTTCAAAATTCTATTTCCAAAATAACTCAGAGTGACATTGGGGAATTCAGAGAAATATTTTAAATGTCTCAAATAGAAAAGAGATCATTTGCTACTTAAAATAACTAAAACAATTTTACAACACTGTGCAGAATTGCAAATTTGAAAGAATTATTTTCTTTAAAGAAACCAACTTACCACAGAAAGTTATTGAGTAACAGAAATAATTTCAAAATAAATTCTGCATCTGTAAAATCTTACATCATCCTCTGATTTTATAGCAAAAAATTAAAATCATAGCTTCTAAATTACAACATTTAATTTTCACATCACCTTGCTGAAATGGAACCAAGTTATAGCTTTCCATCAGTAGAGTTGTTAGAAATATGGAGACAGCAATTTTATAAAACAAAACAATGAAACTTCCCATATTCTTCTATATCAACAAAAATTTTAACTTCAGGAGGTAAAAATGTAGTTTTTGGTTTTGCTGCAATTGCTTTCAGGGACTTAGAAATTCTTTGCAAAGGCCTATGTTGAGAAGAGTATTTCCTAAGTTTTCTTGTAGGCTCTACAGTTAGAGGTCTTATACTTAAATCTCTAATCCACCTTGAGTTAATTTTCACATATGGTGAAAGGTTAAGGGTCTAGTTGCAGCAACATGGGTGTATCTGGAAGCAATTATACTAAGTGAATTAATGGAGAAACAAAAAACCAAATATCACATGTTCTCACTTTATAAGTAGGAGTAAACCTTGAGTACACATGGACATAAGGAGGGAACAATAAACACTGTGGACCACTGACAGGGAAGGGAAAGGGGTGTGGTTTGAAAAACTACCAATTGAGTACTATGCTTACTACCTGGGCATAATATACCTACACAACAATTCTGCACAAGTACCTCCTACATCTAAAATAAAAGCTAAAACTTTTTTTTAAAGTGTGATTATATTAGTAACAAGTGACTATTTTATGCAGTTTCTCATTCAACATCTAGATTTATATAACACAATTTTTCTATCAGTTCAATTAGTAATTATGTAAAATTTTTATTATGTTTTCTTTACATCTTATCCAAGACCACCCATATTTAATTGTGTAAAGCATGTAAAAGCTAAACTAAACAATTTGGAAGCCGGGCACGGTGGCTCACGCCTGTAATCCCAGCACTTTGGGAGGCCGAGGCGGGTGGATCACGAGGTCAAGAGATCGAGACCATCCTGGTCAACATGGTGAAACCCCGTTTCTACTAAAAATACAAAAAAATAGCTGGGCATGGTGGCGCGTGCCTGTAATCCCAGCTACTCAGGAGGCTGAGGCAGGAGAATTGACTGAACCCAGGAGGCGGAGGTTGCGGTGAGCCGAGATCACGCCATTGCACTCCAGCCTGGGTAACAAAGAGTGAAACTCCGTCTTAAAAAAAAAAAAACAACAACAAAAAAAAACAAAAAAAAAAACAATTTGAAGTAAATTAGTTAACCATTAGGTAACTGTGAGTAATTTAGAATAATTGTGGCTTATAATAAGGGCTATCATATACATTTTCCCAATAAATCTTAACTTTTTCTTACATTTGAATTGTATACATTTATCATATCCCAGAACAAAGCTAATAATCAGAATGCTTTGTTAGTTTTCGTAAAACCAACAAATTTAATATAGAAAGTGCCATTTTAAAGGCTAAAAATTTAATATAGAAAGTGCCATTTTAAAGGCTCATTATTAGAAGTCATTCCACATTTGACAATACCATATTTCCGTGTGTGTGTGTGTGTTTGCACGCATTTGCATATGTATTGTAGCCTAGAAAACCAAACATAAATCAAAATAGGGTGATAGTATAAAGTGCTTATGAAAAGTGGAGAGTAGTTTAATGTAAGAACATAGACTTGTATATGAAAATATATTTTAAAATTAGAGGAAATTATTTTTATCTGTAAAAATTTTAAATTACATTTTTGAATACTTTCATAATATAAAAATAATTTCTTCACAAAAATATCTGAAAATTGTCTTTATATTTTTCTATTATTGAAGTAATTTGACTATAAAATCAGATTCCCAACTGTTGAATTTATTCATGGTTTCTTATCTCATAAATTGTTTGATGAAATAAAAGAAAAAAATAGTCACAAGTTTTTTTTAATCTTCATATCTCATGTTAAATATTTAGAAATGTCCAATTAACTTAATTACTTTAATCCAATTCTATTTCCCAGTTTCCCTCTACTGAGTCACTTCTTTTGCATTAGTTAATGTTTCTCCACAATTATGATTTCTTTTCCCTTAAAGAAGCAGTCAATTTAGCATTTTTATCAACAGTGTATAAAATGAGAGTTCATATTTCTTAAAACACATGAGAAATTAAACTATGTGTTTTTAAATTAGTTATGAAAAAAGGAAGGAAAATATCTTCTTCTGTAATTTCTCCACTTTATCCACCTATCAACCTCTTTCATAAATTCAACTTCTCAATCTTATTTTATTTATTACTGCCTGGGAATACCAAGGCCACAGTTTAACTTCATTGCTCTAGGAAAAAAATATATTTTTTTGAGAATTCCAACAGCCACAGAAAAATACTGCCTAAGAAAAAATGGGGATTGTGTTTTTAAATTAAGTCTGGCTTAAAATTAAAGAAAATATATTGTTTCTTGAAATTACTATCAATTAAAAGTGCAAATAAATATACCAAGAAGAGGAATCATATATGCATACAAATTTGTTTATATTAATTAACAAAAAGTATCAAACTTTTACAAAAGCATAAATTACTATGTTCATAGTGATAGAACTATGTTCATAATTATAGAAATATAACTTACTGTGATACTGTAGAAGAAAGAGGTTTTAGACAGGGACTAGTAGAAAAAAGGAGTTATGAATAATAAACCGTAGTTTTCTGACCAAATACAGAAAGAGGAACAACACAAATCAACCATATTATTTTTGTTTGTGCAAATTTCTATAATGTGTACTGAGTGGTAAAATGTATAATTATAGATTACAAAATATAAAGATAGAACTTGTAAAGATAAGTAAACAATAAAAAAGAATGATGGCATTTTGGTAAAGGCAGAAAATAAATCTGAATAAACTCAGAAACACATTCCTCACTGACATGATTTTGCATTATAAAAATAATTCAAGTTTTTGTCAAATTAATATAATTATATTTGCACAATTTGGAAAGTTATGTTTAAAACTGGTCCCAATAATTTTATAGTTCATATGAAAGAACATTGCAATTTCCAAGAAATATAACATAAAAAATGAAGAAAATGTTTAATGTTCATTAACATATACTATGAGAGTACCCTAATAAAGATCAACATTTATGTGTTAATATACAATTAAATTTAATTATGATGTTTTATTTTAAAATGTTTTGGAGTAATTGAGTATACATTGGGAATAAAACAGAAAATAATTATACAGTCTTTAAATTTGAAATTGATGAGCAAATTAAATGTAAAACAAACTGACAAGCATTTAATTTATTTAAAAATAACTGGGAACTATATGAAAACAAGAGGAGTAGGTTAAGTACTGATTTTAAATGAATAATAAATTTTCTGTAAAGGAAAGACTCCATAAATGGAAACAAAAATAACTCTAAGGTAGGAGAAAATATGTAAAACATGTAAGTCTGAATTTGGATTGCAATGTCAATAAAGTTGTAATCTAACATATAGTATCATGTTGAATTTAAAAGAGTAAGTTCTAGGATAGGTTGCATAGGTTTATTTTTTGAAATAATTTATTTTTGTGATACAATATATTGCAAGTTAGCTGGCCCATCAGTTTTCTCATTTAAGAATGATAAAACTTCAGGTATATACAACTACCTTACAGCTTTATTTATACTTATGAAAATTACCATTGTGCATGACACATTGTAATTGTTCAATAAATGTTAACCTTATTACCTGTAAGTATCAGTACTGTATAGACTACTTATAAATCATTACAAGTAAGAAAGAAAACTCAGAATCTTGAGTAAATGACATGTAAGCAATAAAGAAATAAGGCCACAGTATTTGCAACATTGTCATTAATTAAAAAGACAATACTGAAGGGAAATTTCTACAACTTTCTTTGGATTCTGTATGTATCCATTATATGATTTCTAAAGACTTCTACTAGATAATCATGTTGTCGCAACTCTATTTTATAGTGTTAAATATGTCATCATAGGAGATATATGTATAATTTTTAATGCAGTAGGTATTGATACCCAAAAGCAACTTGAATGAATACCATTACAGAAATGATTAGAATAATCACATTATTGTCACATGTTTATAATGCTTGGCCACATGACTTTGGCCAAAGGAATGTGAAAAATGTTTCCTATGTCTTATCTAAGGAATGCTTTGCATTCAGTTGTTTGATTTCGCTCAGCATCTTTCAAATCTGTCTTTGCTATGTGTACAACACATTTTAGGGGCTTATCCTTCACCCTTGGTCGTAGATTGAGAACATACATGGAACAGACTAGCAGCCAGAAGCAGCGCTGCAGTTGACTGCAGCTTTTGTATAAAATGAGTCTGAAATATAATATTTTGTCGTTGTAATACACAGAGATTCAGTAGTTATTCATTATTACTGTAAAAGCTAATTAATAATTCTACAATAAAATATTGTAAGCCTATTAAAATAATTAGATTCAACTATGTAGTAACATGAAAATAAGCCAGATATACAGATGCAAATGTGTTTATAACATACAACTTAGAGAGTATTTTCTAATTTTAACTTGTTCTCTTAAAAACTGTTCAATGTATTTGTATGTATGTATGTGTTATGTTTGTGTAAGTATGAATAAATTTATGTAGAGTAAAAAACCAAACTTTAATTTTCATTGCCATGATAAAGGGAAAGGAGATGTAATGGTTAGGGTTGGTCAGAAAAACTGGATTAGGGTGATATTATTAATTTTTAATAAGCTATTTTATCAAAATTAGCCTCTGTTTCTTGTGTGATTAATTATAATAATTAAAATAATGTCAAAATGCAATGAACATTCAATACAAAGATATTTTATCCCATTTTATTAAAAAAACATTGAAAATATAAAAATATAAATGCTAACTTCAATTAAAATTGAAATGGCTCTTATTAACTAAAACAATCTAAAACACAGAAAGCTTAAAGCAAATCTTTATTGAAAGCTAAGAAATGATTCGAGCTCTCTCAAACTCTGATTTTTATGTGAATGTTGTAGTGAGTATATATATATGTGTATATATATGTATGTATATATATATATATATACATACATATATATACATACATATATACTTGTTTATGATTCTATTCCCATAGACATGCAAAATAACATGTGACAGAGCTGCAGGAATAAAGCTAGAAGACCTTTTATCATTATTGTCTAAGGAATCATCTGTGTATACTGAGATTTCTTTATCTGAGTACTGTACAGAAAGAAGAGATAGTAGCAATTACATTACAATACTGAGGATTCAGACTAAAGGTTTTTGTTTGTTTCTTTGTTTTCTTGAGCTATATGGAGCCAATGAAAAGAGAAAAATGAGGGAAGATGGCCCATCTGGAATGAAGGATATAATGGATGGGGTCATTAATAAGCAGGACAACAAATGAAAACTGATGAAGTTTCAGCCTACATCTGGTCTTCTCCAAACAAATACACATTAATTATTTTGAAAGGTACTTGCGTATTTAACTTGAAAACAAGAGAAAACCTAGCATATTTACTTAATTTTGAGGTGGAGGTAAGAATTCAAGACATTTTTGTTCTTGAACAGATGGGAAAGCATCAAACAGCACATTTGACTTAAAAAAAAAAAAAAAACTCTGGAGTCAGTTCTTAAAGTTCTGAGGGAGAACAGTTGTGACATATGACATTGTTGTCCAAATTGTCATCCAAATAAAAGTAAAGCAACTAACAGAAATTTTAAATTTTGTAAGATTTTTGGAAATATTTAGACCTTGAATCCAAGTTAATAATAATATATATTACTGGATGGCAATGGTGGCTCATGCCTGTAATCCCGGCACTTTGGGAGGCCAAGGCAGGCAAATCTCCTGAGGTCAGGAATTCAAGATCATTCTGGTCAACACAGTGAAACCCATCTCTACTAAAAATACAAGCATTAGTTAGGTGTGGAGGCACACACCTGTAATCCCAGATACTCAGGAGACTAAGGCAGAAGAATCACTTGAACCTGAGAGGCTGAGGTTGCAGTGAGCCGAGATTGCACTACTGCACTTCAGCCTCAGTGACACAGTATGATTCCATCTCAAAATAAATAAATTTTATATATACATATACATATATATGCAAGAGGCGAATCACAGCAAAAATGAAAATCGAGAACTTTAATATATTAATGGGTACTGGCATTTTATCCATTTAAATACTAAGAAGACACAACAGTTTTGGGGCCTGGACATACAATGATTTTGACCATATAAGTAATAAAATTCTGATATAAAAAATAACAGCATGCTTTCTGTACATATTTAGCAGCAATATAATAATAGAAATAATGTCAATGATAAAAGCAATATATAATCTTATAAATATTTTCATACTACATTTTCATATTTGCAAAATAATAGTTATTTGCTGGAAATTCAAATTTAATTGTGTATCCTAATTTTATTTGGTAATCTTATTGGTGGGGATGCATTTACTGGAGAATCAAAAAACAATGCTAATGCAAAATCTAGTACTGTGCAGAATTGTTTATTATTTAAGGCCAAAAAAAGCTGTTTTTCGAATATTTTTAGGACAATTGGAGAAATGTGAACATGAAATAGGTATTGGAAATGAAAAAACACAGGCATGAAAAACGATGATTGTTAACTAAAAAATGCCTGGAGATATGTGAAGTACAATATCAATTTGTGAAATACTTATGTTTATACAAACATAGAAAAAGATCCTAAAGAATAAACTTTTAATGGTAGTTTTCTCTGAGGGCCGAGAAAATGTACTTAATCATTTTATTTTTGTGCTTTCCCATATTTTCTCTGTATCTAATATATATGTATATATACATACTTATTTGTTCTATTATTTATTGTTCTCTGTTTCTGAAATACTGCATAATAAAATAATATGGGGCTATATGGAAACTCTTTACTTTCTATTCAATTTTGCTGTGAACTTAAAACTTCTCTAAATATATATTTTATTACAAATACGCAAACTATTCTTATTGTCATTTCATATCATAATAATTTATTTTAAAAATGGATGAATTAATTTTGTTTAAGTTAGAGATTCTGGATTACTCATTTTCTCCTTGATCTCCTAATAATATACTTCCAGCCTACAGTATATTATCCTAATATAACATATATTTTGCTTGCCAATTTCTGAGCAACGTATCATACTATGTTATAAAAAAGCTATGCAAAATGAAATTTAGTATATTTAAAATTTTTCCATAAATATTTAAAATATTTATGGACTATAAACTTCTAACTATTCAAGCATCTTCAGAATTAAATCATTACTGAGACTATTATTAAAAGCTAATTAAAATATAACTATATTAGAGACTGATTAAAGTAATAAACACAAATAAGATTATATGGGAAATGCATCAAAAGTGGCCTTTATAGAACTACTCTCTTTCAATTATTTTGTGTTCATGTTCAAATATTATTCATTACTAGAATGATGTTAATTTGTAAACATTCAAGAACAAAAAGTATGTGGCCTCTAGTAAGTGTGAAACTTACAGGAAGTATTTAATGTTTGATATGTTAGTTACCATAGAGGAAAAGCATACTCTGTTATAACCATTTAGTAAGTATGTAAGTAGAATAAAGAAAGACAGAAGTTAATGCATGAAAGCCATTTTCAATCTTTCTTCCCATTGTGTTGTTTTAGGATTACTCCTCAGAAGTTATAAAACCTTTTGTAATATTGGAAGTTGACAAGGCAAGCTCATTAAATAAAATCTGTCAAAAGTCCTGCTCCCTTACGCAATTATGGGTGTACTCAGAATATCCAAACAAAGGTCAAAATCTCATTGCTAGTGCCATGCTTCCATTTTAACAATTATATGCATAACAAATGGGAGAAATTCAAGTCACACATATGTTGGCTTGAGAGAACAGGCTTCTCAAACATCAAAATTTACAATTGTCCCTTTGTTTTAAGGTTTTACCTATTGAGAAATGGATCAAATTAAATCTCAAGAAGAGTTAGAGACAAGGTTTTATTTATTAAGATAAAGATAAAGTTACTTCAGAGGGCCTTCTCAAGCAGAGCAAGTGAGAAAAGAGTAAGTACAAATGGAAGACAAGATTTAAAAGTGATTCCTTACAGATCCTCATGCTTGAGAAACTCCTTGGAAGGTCTTTTTGTACCTCAGGGGTTCTCTTTAACCCAGTTTGGGGAACACTTATAAAGAACAAAAACCATTTAGTTGAAAATGTGGTAGCTGAAAACAAAACCTAGTACATGCGCAACAGTAGATGGAAGTGAATGTAAACATGGAAGCAACAAGAGTGGATATATTTGTCAAATCATGTTGCTTGTGAATAGAGAATAGAAAAATATATTCATAGCAGAAAGAATGGCTATCAAAGTATAATGAGGCCACCATACAAGCTGAAATAGAAAAATCACAAGGATGAATTTATTGCCTCCTATAGTAACATATAGCTATGCTTCTTAGGCATAGTCTCTCTGAGCAGAGAAGACTGCTGAACTTTTATAGGATTATTAGTGATTAGAATTGGGCAGATTTTTCTGGAATCCAAGCAAGTTGGTATTAAATGGAAAAGTCTCACCTCATTTGAGTCTGTTCTTGATTGGTTACTACATAGAGGCAAATTTATTGGAGAGAATACATTCTTGATCAGAGGATTTTCAGAACAGAGATATCCAGACTGAATGGCTTACAAAAGAAAGCTCACTGAGGTAATCTGTTCTTGATCACTTAAAACTTACTAAAACAAATCCTGGTGGATATTTGTTAAGGCCATAGGATAGTCAGTCTCTATTTTAATAGATGCCATACTATTTCTTCACTTCTTTAGGGCAAAATTCAAAAAGATTTTCAACTCTAATTCCTCTCCTTTTACTGTGTCTTACAATTTACTTCAGCCAGATTTTGCTGAGGTAAAATGAGGAAACTGAGGCAAGTATAAAAAAGTGAGAAGCTAATTTATTCAGCTCCTGGGCGGCCTTCAGTGGTCCAAGGGGGGCCAGAGAAGTCACACCCAGTTGTGCAGAGCGTGGGGTTTTATGGGGAGGGCAGGCAGTTGATTGGGTATTGGGGAAACAAAGAGAAGGCATTTCTATTGGCTGTTGAGGAGCAGGAAGTACATGAAGTTAAAGTAGGAAGTACATAAAATGAGCTGCCATTGGTAGGTGAGCGGGAGCCTGGGTAAGTGGGCTTTGATTGACTGACTACTGGGGAAACAAACAGAAGGCATTTCTATTGGCTGTTGAGGGGTAGGAAGTACATGGAGTTAAAGTAGGAAGTACAGGAAACTAGCTGCCATTGGTAGGCGGGCAGTACTTTGGGTACGCAGGCCTGCTGGGGGCGTACAGGGCAGGCTGTTGCTGGGCAGGGTAAGGTGGGGCTTCTTTAAAAAATTTATCTGCAGTGTATTTTAACAGTGGGCTGGAGGTTGGATGCATAATTTAGTGCTGAGTGTGGGGTTGGGCATGGTATGCAGAGGCAGTGCGGGGAAGCTATGTGGAGAAGCCAGATAATGAGCTCCAGTGATGATGCAGTTATCAGGCACACAGAGTGATGAATGTGTCCGTTTGACTCCCGGCAAAGCAACCGGCCTTACAGCCCCTATTTCCCAACACAAATGTTTCCATCTAGGCCCTGGGACATCCATACTGTAATGGATTTTGCCATAAAAAAAGTAGTGGCCAGAACTGCAATTACTTTTGCACCAACCGAATATTTCTAAGGGTCAATTTTCATTCATAATCATGTTAACCCCATTGCATTTACATTAATTAGTTACTCCTCCCTCTTCTTGTTTTTTTTTTAAACTGAGTTTCACTTTTGTTACTCAGGCTGGAGTGCAATGGCTCCATCTGGGCTCAGAACAACCTCCGCCTCCTCGGTTCAGGCAGTTCTCTTGCCTCAGCCTCCCAAGTAGCTGTGATTACAGGCACATGCCACCATGCCCAGCTAATTTTTTGTATTTGTAGTAGAGAAGGGGTTTCACCATGTTTTCCAGGATGGTCTTGATCTCTCTACCTCGTTACCCACCCACCTGCCTCGGCCTTCCAAAGTGCTGAGATTACAGACGTGAGCCACCATGCTCAGCCCTCCCTCTTCTTTAATTATTTTCTTCACTTTGCTTCTACAACAACATGTTTTAAAATTTTTCTTCCTACCTCAGTGTTCTCTTATTCTCAGTCTTTGTTGATTCCTTCTTTTTCTTTGGAGCGAAATAGGGCTCAATTCTTAAAACTGTTTTATTTCTATACTGACACTCTTAGTGAACTCATTCAACCTAATGGCTTTTTTTTTTTTTGAGATGGAGTTTCGCTCTTGTTACCCAGGCTGGAGTACAATGGTGTGATCTCAGCTCACCACAACCTCCACCTCCTGGGTTCAAGCAATTCTCCTGCCTCAGCCTCCTGAGTAGCTGGGATTACAGGCACGCGCCACCATGCCCAGCTAATTTTTTGTATTTTTAGTAGAGATGGGGTTTCACTGTATTGACCAGGATGGTCTCGATCTGTTGACCTTGTGATCCACCCGCCTCAGCCTCCCAGAGTGCTGGGATTACAGGCTTGAGCCACTGTGCCCGGCCCAACCTAATGGCTTTTAGATGCCATTGTGACAACTGGCAGTTGTCACTTTTTGTTTCCCCTGAGCATGATGCATGCAATCATGTATCCATGTATTCCAATTTCTTTCTGAGTATTTCTTCAATGAGTAATAAATACCTCAAAATACCCAAAAGTAAACTACTATCTTATATATCAGATATTCTTCTGTAGCAATCTTTTGCATTTGGGTTTATGATACCTCTGTCTTAGAATTATGTAGACTCCTTAACTCATCTTTTCTTAACATATATCTAATTCATCAGCCAATTATTTGACACACCTACAATATTTAAATACAACTATTTATCACTCTGTCTCCATCTCTGCAATTTTAGTTTTTATCATCTGACTCTATTGTTGCTAAATTCTCCTAATTATTCTCAAGATTGTCATCATTAAACATTTTCATTCTATTCTTTACACAAAAGCCTAAATAATCTTTCAGCCATATTTAAATGCTGGCATTCCACAGCTCAAAATATCCAATCATTTTTCATTTCACGTAAAGCAAAAGTCGACATCCTTACAATGGCTCACAAGGGCCTGTCTCCATTGCATCCTTTACTTCATCGCCTACATCTCTCCCTCCTGTCCACTATTCTCTTGCTATACCCCCTGCTTTGCTGTCCTTTACACTTGTCAAGTGTGTTTCTTCTCTTTGTACTTGTCTTCCTACCCACTTAAGATACTTTTTTTCAAGATACTGTCTTGGCTCATTGCATTAGCTTCTTCAAGTCTTTGTTCAAAAATTATTTTCTTAGTGATGCATCACCAATGATCTTATATAAATAATGCATTTTCCATTCACCATTGTCATTCTTTGTCCTATTTTCCAGATTCTTTTTTCATAATAGAACTTACTGCTTTCTAAATTGATAATAATTATGTATTTTGCCTTTTTCTTTTTTGAGACGGAGTTTCACTCTTGTTACCCAGGCTGGAGTGCAATGGCGTGATCTCGGCTCACCGCAACCTCTGCCTCCTGGGTTCAGGCAATTCTCCTGCCTCAGCCTCCCAAGTAGCTGGGATTACAGGCACATGCCACCATGCCCAGCTAATTTTTTGTATCTTTAGTAGAGACGGGGTTTCACCATTTTGACCAGGATGGTCTTGATATCATGACCTCGTGATCCACCCACCTCGGCCTCCCATAGGGCTGGGATTACAGGCTTGAGCCACTGCGCCCAATATTTGGCCTTTTTTATAAAGAGAACAGAGATTTTTGTTTATTTTATTGATGGATGTATTCCCATGTTGTAGATTATTCTTTCACAAATTATTACGTTTCATCAAATAAAATTTTTTTCTGGAATAAGCATTTCAAATAAATTTGTTGTTACTGACAATTATGCTTTTAAGTTAATAAAAATTCTTATTTAAATATACCAATAGACAGAGAGGAGTTTAAAAGAAAGGAAGAGGTCCTGTTAGAGTAGGGATGTGACAATGCAGGAATTTTTTACATGGAAAGTAGTGGTAGAAAGGTAGCATTAACAAATAGGATAATTTTCTCACTATAACATGATGTTGAAAAAAGGGGATGTAGGTCCATACATCCCCTTTGGTAAATTGGTAGATTTACCAAATTGGTAGATTTAGTGGCATAGTATGGAAATAATTTTTCACTTTTAATTTTATCTTTTTTTCTTTTTACTTTGTCAATGTAGTTACACTCAGATTAGCTAAGAATTAAGAAATCGAATATTTAAGTAAAGAGTAAGAAAATTGAAATAGTTGTAGAAAGTTGAAAAGAGCTGAATAGGCAAAAGTAGATTTATTGAGAAGTATTCAACAATATGCATTACATATTGTAGATTGGTATGCATTATAATGAAATCAGTCCACTACTTCTTTATCTGCAGAAGTATTGAGTGATCTAGAATCCTGGCATATTTATAGTAAGATTTTGTGTGGGCGATTATATTAAGATTCCCTAGAGGGACTAAACTAATAAGATAGATCTATATAAAGGGAAATTTATTAAATAGTTTTAACTCTCATGATCGCAAGGTCCCACAATAGATCACCTGCAAGCTGAGGAGCCAGGAAGCCACTCCGAGCCCCAAAGTTGAAGAATTCAGAATATGATGTTTGAGGGCAGGAAGCATTCAGCACAGGAGAAAGATGCAGGCTGGGAGGCTAAGCTGGTCTGGGCTTTTCATGTTTTTCTGCCTACTTTTATATTCTGACCACAGTGGCAGCTGATTAGATGGTGCTCACCCAGATTAAATATGGGTCTGCCTTTCCCAGCCCACTGACTCAAATATTAATCTTCTTTGGCAATGCCCTCACAGATATATCCAAGATTGATACCTTGCATCCTTCAACTCAATCAGGTTGATACTCAGTATTAACCATCACAGAGATACTATAAGAACACAATGAGAATCCCACTAAAATGGTAGATGTCTCAGTAAAATAATATTTAATAGATCAACCAGGGACTCATACTGTGCAGAATAGAACATCAGACCAAAAAGAGGCTGATAGATTTGAGAATATGTCATTATATCAAAAGATGATAGATCCTGAAATTATTGAACCTTTTGGAAGTTTAGCAGTTTGGAGGTGACGGCGGGTGTTCTAGGTAGATCCAGGAGCAGAAGAGATAAGCTGACATAGAAAATGATAGACCCTGGTATGGAATTGGTCATTTATACAGATCAGGTCTGTTCCTGTGAGTGGGCAGAAAGACTTGATCCATGTGGCAAGACCTTTAATTAGAGACATTGCTACATCTCTTTGAAGATACTGTAAGTAGATGACAAAATATTTTGAAATATTTTTTAGGAAATAGTAGTACAACAAAATGACATGAGCCCAAGACGATTGCTTTTCTTGTTTGTTTTATGTTTAAATTATAGCAATCAAATTGCCTGACTGGCATTTTAGGTTAAGGGTAAGAGTGACTGAAGGCTGAAGAGCTCATCATCAAAACCTAATATACATTTCTGTGGCAAACTTGAGGTATATTTGGTGTAGTCGAAGGGAAGCCTCCTTTTTATTTTTAGTAGGGATCCCTGAGATAATATAGTCTTTAGTGGAACACTAAATTTTATTACAAGCAGAGAAACATTAGAGAAGTAGATGATTTTATGCCTTAATAAGAAGGTGAAGAGGGCACCCTGAAAAGAAAGAGAGACTAAGAATTTTGGTTAAATGAACAAATTAATTGGAGGTGAGAGGGAAGAGTTTAAGACAACCAGAATAGAGGCTTTAATTTGTTATTAAGACTAAGGAAATGAGCAGGAGAGTGTTGATGTATTTAGATTTTTGTCAGGCAAACACAGTTCAGTGTCCTCTGGATGGTTAGAAAGTCAATCTACCTCTGAATTCAGCTGCCGTTGGAATCTCATTTCCCTTGGATTCTCAGGGAGGGAAACTGGCAGGGTTTGAAGACTGAATCTGGTGGCTGCTCAGTCAGTCAGGCCTGACAGGTGCTGGGAAGTTACTCTGTGCTCTGTCTCACTGTTCTGGTGAGGAGTTTTCATAAATATGTGAGAAGCCATATTAAGATCTTTGGAATCAAAAAGGTTAGATTGCTTCCGAATTCTGAAGGTGGGGGTAAAGTCCTGTTTATCTGATCTGTTTCTATCTACGTAAGATAAACTGAGATTAAGTTCACAAAAATTAAAGCTAATTTACAAGTAATATAGATGACTGAAAAGCCTGAACAGTTTCTACTTACCCCTTTATTTTATACAGAAAATTTTAAGTGACAATGTTGGGGGAATGATTATTATGGGCAGATATATGGGGTCCTATTTGTGACCATCATTCTCAGAAGCCTATGTTGTTCCAGAATAATTTTTTTGAACAATAAATGCTTTTTATCATAATGATCACAAAATAAACCTCTATATTTTGTTTAAAATATTGTAATATATAAATATATTAAAATGTAGCATATAAAAAGGAATATAAATCATTAATACATAAAAATAGCATTTCTATTCTTAAATATTCATGCTACATTCTATGTGAACTTTAAAATTCTGTGTTTGTCTTCCAGAAAAAAATTTTTCCTGGAACATTGAAATTGTTTTGCTATTTTGCTTCAATTATTTTTCAAAAAAGTGATTTTATTTTCAGCAAGTTTTTAGAATGGCTGTGATATTTATAAAATAAAATAACTACATTTAATTAGTAATTCAGAATATATTATTTTACTTTTTGCTTTACAAATATTGCTTAAATGTTTTTATAGTAACAATGTTAAATTATCTATTTTATTAATTCTACATTTTTATATTAGTATACTTAAATTTATTTATAATATTTATTACCCATTTGAGTGCTTTGTGTTCTGGATCTTTTTTAGAGTGAGTATTAGATATTTTAGGTTTTATTGCTAGTGTGTTCTGTGTATTGAGTAAGGTTTGAGTATTAGAGTCAAGTGTTATAAAATAGATACTATGGTCTAGCAGGGTGAAGCGATGGAAGAAATGAAAATAAAAATCAGCTCTCCTAGGTTCTATTGTTTTATTTTGCCCCTCAAATAATTTTTTGATCCTTGGCTTCTGACTAGGAAATATCTATTCCATGTTTTCAAAAATGCCTAATGCTTCTCTACCAAAAAGCAAAATGTCCCATTACACAAATCGAATAGTAGACCACCATGGCATATGTGTCCGTATGCCACAATCCTGCCAGATCTGCACATGTACCCCAGAACTTAAAGTACAATAATAAAAGAAAAGATAAATACACAAATCCTTATGCCAGGAAGGAAGTAAGTACTTCTTTAGTGACTAGAGTTCTATTTAGCATCTAGTATTCTTTAAAGAAATCTAAGGTCTAGTGCAGTAACATAGTTAAGTGTAAGAGCTCAATTGAAACACAGTTTTTATTCTGTAATATAATATTGTGTTTCCTATTGCATATTATTTAATATTTTTACAGAAAGAAAAACATTCCACTCAGTTTTCACTGCCTTTAATCTAAATCTGGTCTCTAGAAGGCAGGATACTGCCAGAGGAATGGAATTCACGATAAAGGGAACAGAAGTGGGCTAATACAAAGTTGTTCAACAAGAATTCTCATTGGATTACATAAATAACATTGATGAGTGATTGGCCATGCATTGTTAAACAATAGAGTATAAATTATGGTGTCCAGCAAATAGCATTTTGTGGCTTCTGGGCATCAGTTAGTCTAGATCCCATATAGCTAGTGACTTTAAGAGAATTATTTAGCTTAATGGGAAGTGACACGACTGCTGTTTTATTCCAATGCCTTTCAAGAACTGATCATCTAACAGGGCTCAAATTCCTCAGATAAAAAATGTTTCTTATTTTCTTTTTCCAAATTACTTAAGCTGATTAATTGGTGCCTTACTTAAGGTAGGTTAGGTATACTATGTATTTCATTGTGTTATCATTTTTGTGTATATATATATTTACATGTCTATATTGCTTTTGAATATATATGTGTATGTGTATGTTTTATATATATATATATATATATATATATATATGTATTTCATATGTATGTATGTATGCTTAATCATTTTTGCTTAGTTTGGAAAACAGTACCAATTGATTTCCAGTCTTTTTATTTGTAATAGCTTTTATATGCTTAGGGAATTATTCCAATTCATTCACACTTAACTGGTAAAAATGCTCTTTTGCTAAGACCTATTTGATGTCTGGAAAGCCAGTAGAGTATTTTATTATGAGGCTTTTGTGGCTATAATTTTCCCAGAAAGAAAATCACAATTGCCAAGAAAAAGAGATCTGATCTCACTTTCAGACATGCAGCCCATGTTATTTTAATGATCTCAAATCTGTAGCTTCTTGGTGAGATAGAAGCTTGTACTTTTATTTTGTACTTTTATTTTTGTACTTTTTGTACTTTTATTTTTTCTTAAAATTGTGTTGTCAACACGACAGTAACTTCAATGTCCAAATTTTAGAGAATCTTTAAAAGAATAAAAAATTACTGATGTAAGAATTCTTTCTTAAGTTTTATTATAATATGACAGTGTTCTCAAGGATAATTAATGTATTAATTCATTCTAACACTGCTGTGAAGAAATATTTGAGACTGGGTAACTTATGAAGAAAATAGGTTTAACTGACTTACAATTTCTTCATGACTGTGAAGGCCTCTGGAAACTTACAGTCATGGTGGAAGAAGGGGAAGAAAGGCAGCTTCTTTACAGGATGGTAGGAAAAAGGAGTGACAAGCAAAAGGGAAAAGACCCTTACAAAACCACCAGGTCTCCTGAGAACTCACCCACTATCACAAGAACAGCATGGGGGATAATCACCCACATGATTCATGCCTCCCTTTAAATCCCTCCCAAAACATGTGATAATTATGTGAATTAAAATTCAAGATAAGATTTGGGTGGGGTCACAGCCAAACGCCTGGCACCTCTCAAATCTCATGTCCTCACATTTCAAAACACAATTATGCCTTTCTAGCAGTCCCATAAACTCTTAGCACATTCCAGCATTAACTCCAAAGTCTAAGTCCAAAGTCTCATCTCAGACAAGTTCCTTTTGCCTAGGCACCTGTAAAATCAAAGAAAATTAGTTGTTTCCTAGATACAATACACCCATTCAAAATAGGAGAAATTGGCCAAAACAAAGGAGATGCAGGGTCCCTGCAAGTCTGAAATTCAATAGAGCAGTCATTAAAGTTTCAAAATATTCTTTTTTGACACTCAGTCCCACATTGAGGTCACACTGATGCAAGATGTAGGTTCCAATGGCCTTGGGCAGCTCCAATCCTGTGGCTTTGCAGGATACAGCCTCCTCCCAGCTGTTTTCAGAGGCCAGTGTTGAGTGTCTATGGCTTTTCAAGGCTCATGGAGTAGTTGTCAGTAAATCTACCATTCTGGGGTCTGGAAGAGACTAGTTGTCCTCTGACAGCTTCACTAGCCAGTGCCACAGTGGGTGTGTGTGTGTGGGGGAATCCCAACCTCACATTTCCCTTCCACACTGCCCTAGCAGAAATTCCCCATGATGGTTTGACTCCTGAAGCAAACTTCTGCCTGTACATTCAGACATTTTTATATATCCTCCAAAATCTAGGTAGAGATTCTCAAACTTCAATTCTTGACTTCTGTCCACTCACAGGCTTGACACCAGGATGGAAGCAAACAAGGCTTGGGGCTTGCAACCTCTTAAGCAATGGCCCAAACTGTACATTGTCCCCTTTTAGCCATGGCTGGAGCTGAAGCAGCTGGAATGCAGGGCACCATAACCTGGGGCTGCACACAGCAGGGGAGCCCTGGGCTCAGCAGTACACCACTTTTTCCTCCTAGACCCACAGGCCTGTAATGGGAGGGGCTGCTGTGAAGGTCCCTGAAATGCCCTGGAGCTGTTTTCCCCATTGTCTTGGTGATTAACAGTTTTCTCCTAGCTACTTATGCACATTTTTGCAGGAGGCTTGAATTTCTCCCCAGAAAATGTTTTTTTTCTTTTTTTCTGTTACATCATCAGGATGTAAATTTTCCAAACTTTCATGTTCTGCTTCTTTCATGTTCTGTTTTGCTGCATAGAAATTTCTTCTGCCAGGTACCCTAAATCATCTCTCTCAAACTTAATGTTCCACAGATGTCTAGAATAGAGGCAAAATGCTGCCAGTCTCTTTGCTAAAGTACAGCAAGAGTGACCTTTACTTCACTTCCCAACATGTTCCTAATCTTCATCTCAGCCTCAACTTTATTGTCCATATCACTGTCAGCATTTTGGTCAAAGCCATTCAACAACCCTCTAAAAGTCTCCAAACTTTCTCACATCATCCTATCTTCTTTTGAGTCCTCCAGATATTCCAACCTCTGCCTGATCCCAAAGATGTTTCTACCTATTTGGGTATTCTTATATTTATGCCCCACTCCCTTAGTACTAATTTACTGTATTAGCTCATTCTCATGCTGCTGAGAAGAAATAACCAACACTGAGTAATTTATAAATAAAAGAGGTTTAAGCCAAGTGTAGTGGCTCACACATGTAATCCTAGCACTTTGGGAGGCTGAGGTATGTGGATCACAAAGTCAAGAGATCAAGACCATCCTGGCCAACATGGTGAATCCTCGTCTGTACTAAAAGTACAAAAATTAGCTGGGTGTGGTGGCATGTGCCTATAGTCTCAGCTACTTGGGAGGCTGAGGCAGGAGAATTGTTTGAACCAGGGAGGCGGAGGTGTTGGAGGTTGCAGTGAGCCAAGATTGCACCACTGTACTCCAGTCTAGAAACAGAGTGAGACTTCTTCTCTAAATAAATAAATAAATAAAAGGAAAGGAAAGGAAAGAAAAGAGCTTTAATTGACACAGTTGTTTTGCATGGCTGAGAAACCCTCAGCAAACTTAGACAGCAAAGGGGAAGAAAAGCACCTTCTTCAAAGTGTGGCAGGAAGAAGAAATTCTGAGCCAAAGGGGAAGAGCCCTTATAATACCATCAGGTTTCATGAGAACTCACTCACTATCAGGAGAACAGAAGCATGGTGATAACCACCACCATGATTCAATGACCTCCCAGCAGGGTCCTTGCACGAGATATGGGGATTATGGAAACTACAAATAAAGATGATACTTGGGTGAGGACACAGCCAAACTATATCAATTAAGAAGGCTGCACTTACAAAATATTACTGAAAAGTTATTAATATATTACATTCAAATTCTTGATTATTTCTATGCATGAAATACAGCAAAAGTTTAAGTAATTGAAATCTAGACTGGGTGCAGTGGTTCACACCTGTAAGCCAATCACTTTGGGAGGCTGAGGCCGGCAGATCACGAGGTCAAGAGTTTGAGACCAGCCTGACCAACATGTTGAAACCCTGTCTGTACTAAAAAGACAAAAATTAGCCAGGCATGGTGGCAAGTGCTTGTAGTCCCAGCTACTTGGGAGGCTGATGCAGGAGGATTGCTTGAACTTGGGAGGCAGAGGTTGCAGAGACCCGAGGTCATGGCACTGCACTCCAGCCTGGATGAAAAAGTGAAGTTCTGTCTCAAAAAGAAAAAAAAAATCTAGATGGTATAAGTTACAAATTAATCTTAAAATGCAGTTACCTCATTTGTTGTGATCTCATGTATGCAATAGCAAACACATAATTACTTTAGCAAATTTTATCCTTATATCAGTTCACTTATCATTTCACAGTGTTTCTGACTTGGAATAACTCACTGAATAATTTCTCAGCAGTGAGAGCTAGAAGTGCATCAACAATTATCATTACATCAAAATCTATCTTAATTACAACATTCATAATTATATAATATCTGTAAGTATTTGGCATATCATCTGCCAATCTATGAGCTAAATTCTTAAGTGTGTTAATTTATTTAAGCTTTACCACAACTTGATGAATGAAATAGCATTATTAGTTTCCTTTTATAGATGAAAAAATTGAGTCTTAGAAAGTTTAAGTGAAGAGTTCCAAATTGCACAATAATTAAATATTAGACTTAGAATGTAAACTCAAGTAGTTTCACTTTGAATGACACTCTTAAATATTACTCCTTAATCTTAAATAGACCAGTATTATGATATATTAAAATTATCCCTTTCTTAAGTGATGTCTTTCATCACATCATGAAGTATATTTTCATTTACTCATATTTCTGTGTTGTAGTATGTCATGGTTATTTATTTAAACAGTCACATAGGGAAAAATGGTATGACAGAAATGCTCAGACCAGACATAACCGGCTGGGCACAGTAGCTCAGACTTGCACTTTGGAAAGCTGAGGCAGGTGAATTACCTGAGGTCAGGAGTTTGAGATCAGCCTGACCAATATGATGAAACTCCATCTCTACTAAAAATGCAAAAAATTAGCCAGGTGGAGTGGCATGTGCCTCTAGTTCCAGCTACTCAAGCGGTTGAGGCATGAGCATCCCTTGACCCCAGGAGGTGGAATTTGCAGAAAGCTGTGATCACACCTGCACTCCACTTGGGCAACAGAACAAGACTTTGTATGAAAAAAATTTAAAACAGTTAAAAATATTTAAAAAGAACATAATAACTTACACCATCTATATGAGCTGGAATTTATCTATTTTATTAAACTTTGGATAACAGTATCTGCTTTAAAATTGTATACGGGGGATATTATACAATATTTAAGAAATATTTTATAACCTATAAATTGTATATGCATGTTGATTATCAATCTATAAGCCTATAGTAGTTCAAGTTATGTGAATATAGACATTAAAGGAGAGGCAATTCTCAGTAAGTTTATAAAATTCTTAGAATTTGTTTTCTCTTTCTTAAAAATAAATTTTCTTAAGATGTAGGGTCTTGCTATGCTGCTCAGCTGGTCTCAATCTCCTGGCCTCAGGTGATCCTCCTGCATCAGCCTCCCAAGTAGCTAAGATTACAGACACAATATAGTATGCCTGGCTTTTTCACTTTATTTCTTTACTTTCAATCCACAGTCTCCCATCAAGAGTGAAGTAAATTCATTATTTTATTCTTTTTCTCTCAGTTCCTCTTTCTAACTTTATAAATTTGGGTATCTCACATTATTTGGTGATATTGTCAACATGTTACTTTATTCTCCTGGATAACTGAGTGGTTATTTCTTACAAACAAGGATAATCTTTTATGTAATCACAACAAAACCACCAAATCCAGAATTAACATTGATACTTTACCATTTACTCATCAGACACTGTTAAAATGTTGCCAAATGTCACATTACTGCCTTAGTATCAAACGGATTTACTTTAGAATCATTTCACTAGTCAAAATGCCTCTTTAGTCTCCATATTAATTAATAGGGCTATCTCCTAAAATTTTCTCAATTTTATTATCAGGGCTATTTCCTAAAATTGTTTCCTGGTATTTTTCATATTATATGAGAATTACTTTGTAAAGGTTCACTCAACATGAATTTATTTGATGTTTTCTTATAACTAAATTCAGGTTATGCATCTTTTGTAGAAACACAGAAACAATAATGTGTTATTTTCATTGCATCCTATCAGGTAGTGCACAATTTTATTTTGCCCCATTGAAGATGATGTTAATCTTAATCACTCGACTAAGGTGATTTTCGGCCAGGGTAATCCACCCTAAGTTTTCCCTTCCCTCTTGTAATCAATCAGCACTTTGTGGAGTGGAATTTTGAAACTATGTAAATGCTCATTCTTCATTAATCCTACAATTTATTTGTTTAATACATTATTTAAGAAGATATTCATGGTGCCCTACCTTATTACAAAGATTGTAATCAATTACTACTGTTATTTATTGTGATATTAATTATTTCCCATGTTTTTACGAGTGGGAATCTCTTTGATGACTTCTGTTCCAGCTAACATGCTCCCTGCATTTTTATATACTTTCTTGTACAACCAGCGTTTTCAGAAACTTTTTATAATTTATTGCTTCTGCTCTAGAGTCATCAGGTTCTTAAGGGGAGCCCTAGTTCCTTTAGTAGAGAAAGTTGTTTAGGAACTATATTATGTGCTTTAGGTGGGGTTTTTCTATCAAAATGTATCTGATTGAAGGCCCTCTCAATAAATAGAATAAGAGAATATAACACATGCACACACACACATGCACATGTATAGTTGCATGCTAATTAACGTTTGTATTTATTTTTGTGTCTATCTTTATATATTGCAAATAATGTGTTCAAATATAGCTAGAGAATTTATTATTTTCTTCCTTTATATATTTGAAACTCCTCGGACAGAAGGAAATCAGTCTGTCACTATTTTTGATATAATTATATATATGATCAAATTCCTTATAATTAACCCATCTCATTAGTATTGCAGGTTCTCATCCTCTGCAAGGATGTTTTTACCACACTTGGGCTTTGACAATCCATACCAACAGTTCACTATATATGAGCATCGTCTTTTGGTTCTGAAAGCCTGCACCTAGATACCTGACATGGTTTGACTCTGTGTCCCCACCCAAATCTTATGTCAAATTGTAATCCCCATATGTCAGAGAAAGGATCTGGTAGGAGGTGACTTGATTATGGAGACAGATTTTCTCCATGCTATTCTTGTGATGGTGAGTGAGTTCTCATGAGATGTGATGGTTTAAAAGTGTGGCACTTTCCTTCTCACTCTCTCTCTGCTCCACCATGTGAAAAGTGCCTTGCTTCTCCTTTGCCTTCCAACATGATTGAAATATCCTGAAGCATCATCCCCTGCTATGAAAAACTGTGATTCAACAAACCTCTTTTTCCTAATAAATTACCCAGTTTCATGTAATTTTTGTTTGTTTGTTTGAGACGGAATATTGCTCTGTCACCTGGGCTAGAGTACGGTGGTGTGATCTCGGCTCACTGCAACCTCCACCTCCCAGGTTCAAGCAATCCTCCTGCCTCTGCCTCCTGAGTAGCAGGGATTACAGGCACCCCACCACCACACCTGGCTAATTTTTTGTATTTTTAGTAGAGATGGTATTTCGCCATATTGGCCACGCTAGTCTCGAACTCCTGAGCTCAAATGACCCACCTACCTTGGCCTCCTAGAGTGCTGGCATTACAGACATGAGCCATTGCACCTGGCCTTTAGATAGTTCTTTACGGCAGTACAAAAATGGACTAATACATTCCCTTTCTCATCTCATTCTGGCTTTAACTTCTCATACTGGGCCAACTACATGAGTGCTTGTGCTCCACATCCTGCTCAGACTCTGACACCTCAAGTAGGTTTCCCTCCCAAGTACATGGTTGCTCTGCCCACTTGTTCTCTGATTTCTCACACTGGGCAGCCCTTCCACATAGATGCATTCATTATCTTGCTGGGGTTCTGAGACACTGCAATAGGATAACAGCCTTTCCCCTGGCTACCCCCAGATGTGGACCTATCATGTCTTAATGTTTTTAGGACTCTACTTTTCAGAAAGAGTAGGGAAAAGAGAAGAAAAGGAAGAATCTCAAAGAAAGCAAATCCCAGTATATGAATAGAAAATTATATGTTGATATATATTAAAGTATACAAATTGATAAATCAATACAGCTTCCTGATATATTTGTATTTTACCAGAGGAAAAAAGTCTTTATAAAAAAGAAAGAAATATATAATATTGAACTTTAAGGATAGGGAAAAGGACAAAATAATTTTCTCTCTCATCTATATATTTATTCTGAAGAGACATTAATGACCTTCAGATTTTCTTAACATGGAATCCATAAGGCAGCTGTCTATTCTGCTTACATAAAATATAGTTATAAATAGAAGCCACACTTCAGGACTAAGGAGTTTGGTGATAGAAGAATTACATATACACAGGAAGTGAAATACAATTTTAAGCTGCATGAATCTATAGGATTTTAGAGACTATCCTATTAGTATTAGTTTAGAAACCAAGTATTATTGCAGAAACTAATACTTAGGTACTATTTCCATATGGAAAACATTCTAAACAATTTATATGTAATAACTTATTTAACCTTTACGACAACACTCGGACACAATTTTTCTCTCATTATGCAGGCACAGATATTATTAAAATTGTTCTCAAAACATAAACAACTATGGGGTGAAAGTTGAGATTCAAAACTAAGCACCTGCATTGGTAACCACTGTTCAATGTTGGTTTGGATAATTTAGCAAACATAGTGGCTGTTCTGTCCTGGATCATAAACTTCTGTGATATCCCATCAACATTTTATATTAAAAAAGCAAGTCTCAGAAATGTACTAAAATTGCCATATATGGTAGTTTTGTTATCAATCTTTAACATTTTCTCCTTTGAATCATCAGAGGTGCAATTATCTGTGAACAGAGAAAACAGACCTTTGCTCTTATCTGTCCTTTTAAGGCAATACATGAGATAAGATTTCTTTTCACTGGGGTAACTTGCTTATGTCTGAGTTTTTTAATTTTTTTATAGAATAAGTTAAAACTTGGCATCTTTTATTTCACTGAAGATATAGCTAATTCATCTTCTTTTCTCTTCTGCAGAAGGGTGTGTGAATAGCAATGTGTCATCCTAAACAAACTGTTAGTAAGTAATTCTATCCCAAAGTTCTTAATTTAAATTATTTTTGGACATTTGTCTTGTTCAAACATTTTGATTTTTGAGTTAACAAAATTTTCTGATCTCAGTAAGGAAATATTCATTAGTATTAAAAATATAAGAGAGACTGATAACTGAGTTCACTGTATATTTTTTCCCTTTAAATGTCCTCAACAATCCAGTTTATATTAAGCTGTATTTCAGTAGAACATGCATGTAAAGAACAATAACGTGTGTCTATTTTAATGTTATTTTGTAATAGTTTTTATAATAGTCACTACTCTTGAGAATTTTCTAATATGTCCGTCTATCTTTCTTAAATATAATGCCTTGCATCATCACCAAAGTGCATTATGAATCATCACTTCCTCACACTAATAAGCTGTGCAGTTTCAGTGTCTAAGATAAGAAAACGTGATAACATCTCTTGAAATAATAATATGTCTTCTTCTATAGTGCAGCTTGTCAGAGTATCTCAAAGCAATTAAAAATAAATTGGAAAATACTGTTCTCAGGAATATTTGTTTCATGGTTTTTTCTTACCTTGCTCTAATCTGTTTCTGATAAATCCATTTCACAGCTGAAAATATTGGCAACAGAATCAGATACATGAATTTCCAAAAATACACATTTTGCCAAGAATAATCCATGCTTTCTATAGACTGGTATATTTTCTAATCACTAAAAATGTTTCCTTTCTTTTCTGTAAAATTAAGTCCCTGAATTGACATTTTTATAAACCATTTTACAGTACAGAACAAATGTAAGATTGTTAGCACAATGTAGTATATTAAACTGAATATTAGACTATAGTTTTGGGAAACAAAAGTTCTAGTCCTGTCTCTGTATTTTTTTAGTCATAGAATTCTAAGCAAATATTTTGCATGTTAAAATATTGATTTAAAATATTAACTAAATTAATAGTTTGACACCCAGTCATTGCTAAAAAGTTTTTGGGAAAACAAAAGAAATAAAAAGAATACAGTTTGAAACCACAGAGAATTGCATGAGCAATTTTTTATGATGACAATGATGTTGAAGAGAGTAATATTATTTTTGAAATATCTGATGAATTATCTTTAAGAAATAATCATTAAAAATCTTTCTTCAAGTTCATTAAAGGTACAATGAGCAATCTTGTATAGGCTTTTGTCAAATATATCATGACCCATTCTTCCTGGAACTCCATAAAATGTTGATAACAAATGTCACCCTTATCCCTTTTACAGTATAAAACAAAAACCTTTTAGAATGTATTGCATTCTTTTAGGCACTTAATAAGATTTCTAAGAATAGTTTCTTGTTGTAAAAAGTAAAAACTGTGTTATTTCTGGGCATATAACTTTGAATAATTTAATAATTAATTTTACAAAATTTCCCCAAACTGGGCTCAGAATTACCTGGGGTGGAACCATTCATATAAATGCAGTACGTGACAGCTAATAATATCAACATGCCTTTTAACGTATTGGTATGGTTATTGTAAGTTCAATTTACAAAACCTAACTATGGTAGACCTGTCTCTGTTCCAAAAACAATTTGACATTTATTGTGACAAATTAAAAAAAAATGAAGAAAGGTCAGTGTTATACAGAAATTATGATAATAGCCAAATAGTTAAGGGTTTAATAAAAATAACTATATATACTGAAATAATTAAGATATCACCTATCACTTCAGTAAAATAGTCTCATATGTGGTAAAAATGAAAGATTGGTAGCAACAAAGAATTTTCTTTGACCATCACAATTAACATTTCTTTGAGAATATGCTGAGAGAAAAGTCATTAAAAGTAGAATGATGTCACTGACATCCCTATTTTTAAGTAAGAAATTCAAACCAGTCTATTCATAAAAACAAATATAAAACTGGGAAAAAACTATCAGAATCAACATTATTAAAACTCTGAAGATGAACTGAAAGCTTGACAAAACCTGGCGAGCATTTACTCAGTAAAAACAAAACAAAACAAATAACACTGACTTCGGTTAAGAAAAGCAAATTTTGTGTGATTTAACCATACTCTGTTTCGCAGCTCAGTGGTAGCTTGAGAAATCACAGCTCTCATCATTCCAGGTAATGGTACAGAAAGGAAAAGAATGGAACTTATGCACTAATTATCTGTTGGTCTGTCTAGTGGCATTAAGGAAGACCCACTCAGAAGGCTTGTCTTTACCTCAACTGACTGGAATTTCTCTTTTAATAAAGCTGATCAGCAGGGATGTTTATTGAAAAGATTTATAGGCAAATATTTTAGACACTGCTGCTGAGGAATTGGTTGATAATTGGGGGAAATACTAAACTATCTCAAAAGCTTGAAAGAAAAGACTGCATAGTGGGTTGCTTAGAATAAGGGCTTTGAAGAGCTTTGATATATTATTGGAAATCAAGAAAGATACACGTATGTCCATAGCTCTGCACATGCTTAGAAAACACTTGAAAATACCTATCCTCTCACATCTGTCTGACCTGGAATCTCTGCATTAAAAAAAGTGAAGGCTAAGGAAAAGTTTTAAACTTCCTAATAGATTTGAAAGTGTGTCACAACACACACAGCACCTTTCTGCAGAGACTGGAAGACAGTTTGGTTCCAAGCATTTAATAAATCTATTCAAAAATTAAACACTAAGCTAAGAAAATAGTCAATTCACTGACCACAATGTCAAAGAATATTTACTTTACAAAATTAATTAAGATAAGTAATTAAACAAACAGCAAAAATAAAACGTAGCAAGAACACTCCACAGAGAAGAAAAAATATGATATCCAGATTTTGCGCATCATAACATTCAAACTGTTCCAAATTCGACAATACATACAAGGTCTGCAAAGAAACAAGAAAGCATGACCCATACACAAAAACATTGATCAAAACTAATGGAATGACCAGACATTGAATTTACTCGACAAATACTTTAAATAATTCCAATATGTTCAAATATCTAAAGGAAATATTACCTAAATTACTAAAGGAAAACATTAAGTTGTATCATCAAATACAGAATAATAATAAAGAAGTATAAATTTTAAAAAGAAATCAAACAGAAATTGAGGAGTTGAAAAGTACAACTAATATAAAAATATTTTAAAGGGACTATGCATTAGATCTGAGCATACGAAAGAAAGAATCATTAAAGTTGAAATAGATCAAGATTTTCCAGTTCAAGAAAAATAAAAAAAAAAGATGAGAAAATAAATAACAAATGCTCAAAGACTTGTGAGACACCATCATGCATATGATCATGTGCACAATAGGAGTTTCAAAAGGTGTAGAAATAGGGCAGAAACAAATATTTGAAGATATAATGGCAGAAAACTCAAATTTGATCAAAAATGTGTATCTACACTTCCAAGAATCTCAACTAGCTCCAAGTAGAATAAACTTACAGAGAGCTATGCCTATATATATTATAGTCAAACTGATTAAAGCAGAAACTTTGTTGAACTTGAAAGCAGCAAGAAAGTGACTCCTCACATATAAGGGATTAATACATATAGTAATATTAACCTCTGATTGCTCATAAGAAATTATGGAGGCCAGAAATCAATGGTATGCCATATTGAAACTGCAGAAAGAAAAGAAAATCTGTGAAACATAAATTTTACATTCATAAAAATGATTTTTCAGAAATGAAGGATAGTACATTCTCAGATTTGCAAAACAAAACTGAGTTTGTTGCTAAGATACCAGCAGTACAAAAAATGCTAAAGTCCTTCAGGATGAATTTAAGAGAAACTAAAGAATAACATGAAGCTATGTGAAGGAAAAAGTAGTACTAATAAGGATAACCACATAGATAAAAATAAAGAATAGTATTAACTTTTTATGTCTCTTCTTGTTTTCTATCTTTTATTTTCTATTTGCATAACATAATATTTATAAATATATGTTAATGGGCACACAATTTAGAAAAATGTAATTTGCTATAATAGTAGCATAAACAGAAGTAAAATGATATAAAATATAAAATTTTGTAAATTATTAAAATTAAGTGGATATTACTCTAAATTATATTATTAATCAAATAGGTTATGATAATCTCCAGGAACATATTGAAGAAACTAACTCAGAATACATAGTACAAGGAATGACAAGAGAATAAAACGAATCCCTTGGAAAATAACTACTTAACATAAAATAAGGCAGTTATGGAGAAATTGGGGAGCAAGAAAAAGACAGAAATATAGGAAACAAAGCAAAATGGCAAAAGTAAGTTTATCTTTATAATTTAAGTCCCTCTTTATAATTTAATAGCACAGATATAAATTAACTAAGGTCTCCAAGGAAGAGGTAGAGTTTGACACAATACATTTTTAAAAGCATCCAACTATGCGCTATCTGCAAGAGAGTCAATTAATATTTGAAGACACAAAGATATTGAAAACATAATAAAATATATCTTTCTTACAAATATTAACCAAAAGAGAGTTTGAGTAGCAATACTAATATTAGGCACAAGAAGCTTTGGGACAAAAATTGTCATGAGCGAGAACAATATATTACATAATAAAAAGAATTCAATCTACGAAAAAGATTTAACAGTTATTTTTTAATATACAAAGCAACAGAGACCACAAATACATAAATCAAAAAATGAGAAAATGAAAGAGAAAGATAGGATTCAATAATAATAGTTGGACATTATACTAATCTATTTATAATAATAGATGCAACTGGAGAGAAAATTTTAAGAAAATTTAAGTTTTGAATTATGCTGAAAACCAAATGCAACTAATAGATGTCTCAACCCAACAAGAATAGAATGCACATAATTCTAAAGTGCGTATGGAAAAAAAAATCCATGTGCACCTGAGAATTATGTGCATTCTATTCTTGTTGAGAATTGAATTCTATTAGAATTATAATGGAATTCTATTCTTGTTGATCATGTCTATCTATTGGACACAAAACAAGTATAAATACATTTGGAAAGACTGAGATCTTCTAAATTATGTCCTTCGATCACAATGGAGTAAAATTAGAAATAAGTTAAAACAGAATGTGGGGAAAATTAACAAACGTTTCAAAGATAGGTGACACACTGCTAAATGGTCAAAAATAAAATATATGTAAAATTTCAAAAATTATTTTGAGATTAAACAAAACAAATTAACAACATACAAAATCTTATAGATATAGTGAAAGCAGCATTCAGAGAAAAATTACATATACAAACCATATATAAAAAAGAAAAAAATCTCAAATCAGTAATTTAACATTCCAGCCCAAGAAACATGAAAAAGAAGATCAAATTCAATCTAATACAAGAAATGCAAATAAAATAATAAAGACTGGAGCTAAACATAATAAAGAATGGAAAAAAAGAGAAAATTTAATAAAAGTAATTGTTGATCCTGTGAAAAAAATGGCAATCCTTTAGCTAAACTTACCAATAAAAGAAAAAGGCTCAAATTACTAAATAGTATAAAAGTATGTACATTATATTGAAATTTTAAAAAAGATTATATATAATACGATGAAAACTGTATGTCATGAAATATGATAATGTAGATAAAATGGATACATTTCTAGAAACACTCAAGCTATCAAAACATTATCAAGAGGAAAGAAAAATGTGAATAGCCATACAGTAAGAAAAGCGATTTAATCAGTAATCAAAGCACCTCCAAAAATGCAAAGCCCAGAACCAAATGGATTCATGCGTGTATTCTACCTATAATGAAAACTTAACACCAATACTTCTCAAACTCTTTTTAAATAAACAGAAAAGAAGGAGACATTTTCTGACTGATTCTAAGGGAACAGTGTTAGACTGACCCTAAAGTTAAACATATTACCAGAAAATAAAACTAGAGATCAGTATCCTTTCTGGAGATAAACGCAATATTATACACTTTGGCAATCCAAAATCAGCAGCATATGAAACACATTACACATGTGATTAGGTAAGATTTATCCCAATAATGTTAAAGTTGATTTAACATACGAAAACCAAACTATGTAATAAACAATAATAGAATAAAAGAAAATAAACACATGGTCATAGCAACAGAAAAATCATTTGTCAAAATTCAGCATACTTCCATGATAAAAATACTAAAAAAAAAAAAATGAGGAAAGAAAGGAAACTCCTCAACCTAATAAAGCATATCTGTTAAACAAACAAACAAAAAACCCAACTAACATTATATTAAATGATGAAAGTCTGAAGGTTTTTTCCTTTAAAATCAGGAACAAGATGAGATATCTGCTCTCACCACTTCTATTAAACATTGTACTGGTAGTTCTATTCAGGACAACTAGGCAACAAAAATCAAATAAAATTCATGCAAATATTTATATATTAGAAGACACAATACACCACAAAACTGAGTTCAACAAAGTTGCAGAATAAATGATAAATATAAAAAATAAATTGCACCTATATATACTAGCCTGAACAATCCGAAAATGGCATTAAGCAAATAATTCTATTCACAATAGTATTAAAAATAATAAAATACTTAAAAATAAATTTAACCAAAGAGGTGAAAGACTTGTACATTAAAAATTGCAAAATGTTTTTGAACAAAATTAAGGAAGGCCTAAGTAAGTGGAAAGATACATCATGTTTATGAACAGGAGTAAAAAATATTGTTTAGATTGTAATACTCTCCAAATTAATCTACAGATTTGATGTAATCTCTATCAAAATCTCAACTGCCTTTTTTTGTAAAAATTAACAAGCTTATTCTAAAATTCTTGAGAAAATGCAGAGACTGCAAATAACCAAAAGTATCTTGAAAAATAACAAAGTAAAAGGAATTGCACTTCCCAATTTCAAAACTCACTGCTAAAATACAATAATCAAATAGCGGGGCACTTGCATTTTGATAGACATAGATCAATTAAATAGAATTGAAAGTACAAAAATAAAGACATACATCTATGGATATATAAAGTTACAATGCTTATTTTGGTGGCCACATCCATGTAGCTTCTCATTTTCAGTATTCATCTCAAAGGCACCTGAATGACTTGTCCTGCTCCTTAAGCCTTGTTATCAGCACTGCCAAAAACTGTCAAATTCATTTAATGGGGAAATAATTATCTTCTAACTTATGGTGCTGAAATAACTGGATTTCCATATGTAAAGCATCTGCATTTAGACCCTATCCAACACCATAAACGCACACACACAAAGTAACAAAAAGTTGGTCAAAGATGTAACTGTAAGGAATAAAAGTATAAAACTTAAAAAAAATTAGTGTTAATCTTTGTGACCTTGGATTAGGCAACAACTTCTTTTTATTTTTTTAATTGTACTTCAAGTACTGGGAACATGTGCAGATCTTGCAGGATTGTTGCACAGGTACACACATGCCATGGTGGTTTGCTGTCTCCATCCCCCCATCACCTATGTCAGGCATTTCTCCCTACCTTATCACTCCCAAAACTCCCCACCTCCTGCTGTCCCTAACTGATAGACCCCAGTGTGTGATGTTCCCCTCCCTGCCCATATGTTTTCATTGTTCAACATCCACCTATGAGTGAGAACATGAGGTGTTTGGTTTTCTCTTCTTGTGTTAGCTTGCTGAGAATGATGGTTTCCAGATTCATCCATCTCCCTGCAAAGGACATGAACTCATCATTATTTATAGCTGCATAATATTCCATGGTGTATATGTGCTGCATTCTTTATCCCATCTATCATTGACAGGCATTTGGGTTGGTTCCAGGTCTTTACTATTGTAAACAGTGCCACAATGAACATACATGCACATGTGTCTTTATAACAGAAAGATTTTTAAGCCTTTGGATATATACCCAGTAATGAGATTGCTGAGTCAAAAGGAATTTCTAGTTCTAGTTCCTTGAGATCTAGACAGAATTGCCACACTTTCTTCCACAATGGTTGAATTAATTTACAGTCCCACCAACAGTGTAAAAGTGTTCTTATTTTTCCATATTCTCCCCAGCATCTGTTGTCTCCATATTTTTTAATGATCACCATTCTAACAGGCATGAGACGGTATCTCAATGTGGCTTTGATTTGCGTTTCTCTAATGACCAATGATGATGAGAATTTTTTTCATATGTTTGTTGGCTGTGTGTCTCATTTTGAGAAGTGTCTGTGCATATCATTCCCCCAATTTTGATGGGGTTGTTTTTTTTATTATTCTTGTAAATTTGTTTCAGTTCTTTGTAGATTCTGGATATTAGCCATTTATCAGATGGGTAGATTACAAACAGTTTTTCCCATTTTGTTGACTACCAGTTCACTCTGATTATTGATTCTTTTGCTGTGCAGAAATTCTTAAGTTTAATTGGATCCCATTTGTCTATTTTGGCTTTTGTTGCCATTGCTTTTGGTGTTTTAGTCATGAAGTCCTTGTTTATGCCCATGTCCTGAATGTTTTTGCCTAGGTTTTCTTCTAGGGTTTTTATGATGTTAGGTCTTATGTTTAAAGCTTTAATCCGTCTGCAGTTAATTTTAGTTTCAAGTTTAAGGAAGGGTCCAGTGTCTGCTTTCTGCATACGGCTTGCCAGTTTTTCCAACACCATTTATTAAACAGGGAATCCTTTCCCCATTGCTTGTTTTGTCAGATTTGTCAAAGATCACATGGTTGTAGATGTGTGGCATTGCTTCCAAGGCCTCTGTTCTGTTCTGCTGGTCTATATCTCTGTTTTTGTACTAGTACCATGCTGTTTTGATTACTGCAGCCTTTTGGTATAGTTTGAAGTCAGGCAGCATGATTCCTCCAGCATCCTTCTTTTTGCTTAGGATTGTCTTGGCTACATGAGTGCTCTTTTTGTTCCATATGAAGTTTAAAGTGTTTTTTTCCAATTCTGTGTAGAAGGTTAATGGTAGCTTGATGGGGATAGTGTTGAATCTATAAATTACATTGTGCAATATGGCCATTTTCATTATATTGATTCCACCTATGAGCTTGGAATGTTTCCATCTGTTTGTGTCCTCTTTTATTTCCTTGAGCAGTGGTTTGTAGTTCTGCTTGAAGAGGTCTTTTACATCCTTTGTTAGCTGTATTCCTAGGTATTTTATTCTCTTTGTAGCAATTGTGAACGGGAGTTCACTCGTGATTTGGCTCTCTGTTTGTATTTTATTGGTGTATAGGAATGCTTATGACTTCTGCACATTGATTTTGTATCCTGGGACTTTGCTGAAGTTGCTTATCAGCTTAAGGAGGTTTTCGGCTGAGATTATGGGGTCTTCTAAATATGCAATCATCTCATCTGCTTATAGAGACAATTTGACTTCCTCTTTTCCTAACTGAACACATTTTATTTCTTTCTCTTGCCTGATTGCTCTGTCTAGAACTTCCAATACTATATTGAATAGGAGTGGTAAGAGAGGGCATCCTTGTCTGGTATCAGTTTTCCAATGGAATGTTTTCAGTTTTTGCCTGTTCAGTATAATATTTGCTGTGGGTTTTTCATAAATAACTTTTATTATTTTGAGATATAATCCATCAATACTTAGTTTATTGAGGGTATTTAGCATAAAGAGTTGTTGAATTTTGTTGAAGGCCTTCTGTGCATATATTGAGATAATCACGTGGTTTTTGTCTTTGGTTCTCTTTATGTTATGGATCACGTTTATAGACTTGCATATGTTGAACCAGTCTTGCATCCCCAGGATTGAGCCTACTTGATCGTTATAGATAAGTTTTTTGATGTGCTGTTGCATTTGGCTTGCCAGTATTTTAATGAAGATTTTTGCATCAATTTTCATCATGGATATTGGCCTGAAGTTTTCTTTTTTAGTTGTGTCTCTTCCAGGTTTTGGTATCAGGATGATCTTCATCTCATAAAATGTGTTAGGGAGGATTCCCTCTTTTAAGTTGTTTGTAATAGTTTCAGAAGGAATGGTAACAGCTCCTCTTTGTATGCCTGGTAGAAATCAGCTGTGAACCCAACTGGACCTGGAAATACTTTGGTTGGTAGGCTATTAATTGCTGCCTCAAATTCAGACTTGTTAATAGCCTCTTCAGGGTTTCAACTTCTTGCTGGTTTAGTCCTGGGAGGCTGCAGTTGTCTAGGAATTTATCCATTTCTTCCAGATTTACTGGTTTATGTGCATAAAGTTGTTTATAGTAATCTCTGATGGTAGTTTGTATTTCTGTGGAATTGGTGGTGATATCCCCTTTATCATATTTTATTGCATCTATTTGATTCTCTTCTTTTATATTAATCTGGCTAATGGTCTGTCTGTTTTGTTGTTCTTTTCAAAAAAATAGTTCCTGGATTTATTGATTTCTTGAAGGATTTTTTTTTTTGAGACGGAGTTTCATTCTTGTTAACCAGGCTGAAGTTCAATGGTGCAGTCTCAGCTCACAGCCACCTCCACCTCCTGGATTCAGGCAATTCTCCTGACTCAGCCTCCCGAGTAGCTGGGATTACAGGTGTGCGCCACCATGCCCAGCTAATTTTTTGTATTTTTAGTAGAGACGGGGTTTCACCATCATGACCACGATGGTCACGATCTCTTGACCTCGTGATCCACCCACCTTGGCCTCCCAAAGTGCTGGGATTACAGAAGGGTTTTTTCTTAATGTTACTATCTCCTTTGGTTCTGCTCTGATCTTAATTAACTATTTCTTGTCTTCTTCTAGCTTTTGAGGTTTTTTTTTTGCTCCTCTAGCTCTTTCAATTTTGATGATAGGGTATTGATTTTAAATCATTCCTTGCTTCTCATGTGGGCGTTTATTGCTATAAATTTCCTTCTTGACACTGCTTTAAATATGTCTTTGTTCTTATTGGTTTCAAAGCACATCTTTATTTCTGCCTTCATTTCTGTTTATTCAGTCGTCTTTGAGGAGGAAGTTGTTCAGTTTTCATATAGTTGTGCGCTTTTGAGTGAGTTTCTTAATCCTGAGTTCTAATTTGATTTCACTATGGTGTGAGACTGTTTGTTATTATTTCCTTTCTTTTGCATTTGCTGAGGAGTGATTTACTTCCAATTATATGATCAATTTTAGAGTAGGTTCGATATGGTGCTGAGAAGAATATATATTCTTGGATTTAGTGTGGAGAGTTCTATCAGTGTTTATTAGGCCCATTTGATCCATATCTGTGTTCACATTCTGGAGATAGTAGGGGCCAATATTAAACATCCTTTAAGAAAAGAACTTTCAACCCAGAATTTCATATCCAGCCAAACTAAGCTTCGTAAGTGAAGGAGAAATAAAATCCTTTATGGACAAGCAATTGCTGAGATTTTGTTGCCACCAGACCTGCCTTACAAGAGCTGTTGAAGGGAGCACTAAACATGGAAAGGAACAACTAGTACCAGCCACTGAAAAAATGTGCCAAATGGTAAAGACCAATAAAACAATAAAAAAAATGGAGCCAACTAATGGGCTAAACAACCAGTCACTAACAAAATGGCAGGATCAAATCCACACATAAAAATATTAACCTTAAATGTAAACAGCTTATATGCCCCAATCAAAAGACACAGGCTCGCAAACTTGATAAAAAGTCAAAACGCATCAGTGTGCTGTATTCAGGAGACACATCTCAGGTGCAAAGACACACGTAGTCTCAAAGTGAAGTAGTAGAAGATTTACCATGCAAATGGAGAGCCAAAAAAAAAAAGCAGGGATCACAGCAATCCTAGCCTCTGATAAAACAGACTTTAAACCAATAAAGATAAAAAAGACAAAGACAGCACTATATAATGGTAAAAGGATCAATGCAACAAGAAGAACTAACTATACTAAATATATATTCATCCAATATAGGAGCACCCAGATACATAAAGCAAGTTCTTAATGATCTACAAAGAGGATTAGACTGCCACACAATAATAGTGGGAGTCTAATTTAACACCATACTGAAATGAGACAGAAAGTCAGCAAAGGAGTGACTTCTTAAATATGACATTCTAAAGCATAATGAATAAAAAACAGATAAATATTTTGGACTTTTTCAAAATTAAAAAAACTATTTGCATCAAAATATATTATCACAAAAATTAAAAAGCCTACCACAAAATAAGAGAAAATATTTGTAAATTACATATCTAACATCTATCATCTAGAATACAAATAATGTAAAGAGCTCTTCTAATTCAATAATAACAGACAAAATTTCTAATTTAATAACAGACAAAAGATTTGAACAGATAGATATTTTTTCAATTAACATATATAAGTAACCAATAAATGTGAAATGCAAGAAAATGAATTCCTCATGCATTGCTGATGAGAATGTAACATGTCACATCATTTTGAGATGACTAGCAATTCTTCAAGAAGTTGAACAAATAAATATATTACTCAGCAATTTCAGTCTTAGGTACTTACACACACACAAGGGAAATGTAGTAGGAATTCTCATGGCAGCACTATTTATAGTGGCCAAAAACTGAAAACAAAAACAAAACAAATGTCTATCAACTAATGAATAGATAAAATACATGCCATGTATTCATGTAATAGAATATTATTCGGGCACATAAAACGAGGAAATATTTATATATTCCACAACATGGATGCAGCTAGAAAACATTATGCTAAATGAAAGAAACTAGACAAAAAAGGCTGCCTTTGTCTGATTCCATTTATATGAAATATCTAGAATAGACATATCCATAAAGACAGGAGGCTAATGAGAGATGGAAGTGGGGAAAACTGAAAGTTACTTTTAATGGGTGTCTGGTTTCTGTTTGTGCTGATAAAACTATTTTGATATTCTGATAGTGGTGATGGTTGAAAACCGTTCTGAGTACACTAAAACAATACTGACTTGTTAACTTATGAACATGATCAGGATTTTTATGTTATTAAATTTCATTTAGTTAAAAAGTACTGAAGAAAGTATATAATACAAAAAGTAAGTTATATCCTTTAAATGTTAGAATATGAAAAAATAGCATGATATAAGCTACTAACTTAAATGAGTTTCTTTCTACTAAGCTTACATTCTCTCTCTATCTATGGAGAGTGATATAGAGATAATTATACACACACACACACACACACACACACACACACACACACACACAGACCCCTTGGTTTCTGAGTATCTTAAGAAAGTACTAAGAAAATTTGTGTGTGTAATAATTTTCTATTTTTTGCTTTTAAACTGTTCATATCAAATACATTTTTTATTTTTATAGCAGATATTTAAAATTACTTACAAAATAACTATCAAAGATCAAGCTTTATCCTATCTCTGCTTCTCAAGGTATAGTACCTTCCATTTTCTTTCTTCCTTTTCCCTGCAACTTATCTTCTTCTAATGTAAGGATTTTTATCTCCATCATTATTCAAATGTGTGTTGGTACTTTCTGTATTTAATAAAAGTGTTATTCACATATGCTACATGATTGATTAACATCAGTTGAAATTATGTTCATTTTAGTATCTCAAGATTTTTTGTTGATTTCACCATTGACCTTTACATTGCCAATGTGATCTTTACATTGATCTTTAAAATGCTCAATTTTTAGTTTTGTTTTATTAGATCTGTCAGCAGCATTCTGTACAACACATGCCCTTTTTCTTGTAATACTTTCACTTCCTGATTTAATGACAACCTATACTTTAATTGTATACTGTTTCTCCAGCTACTTTAATTTTGTCAACCTATTTCCTTAACTATACATAATAACAGAAATTATCCAGAATTATGTCTTGAACTTTTTCTCTTACTCTACATATACTTTCTCAGAGAACTCACCCATTCAAATGACTTTAAATAATGTTTCTATTTTAGAACATTGAAATTTAATAATCTAATGTAGATACTTCTTCAGAAATCCAGATTGTATATCCTAATGCCTCCTTGATGTTCATTTGACTATCTTTCAGATATCTTGACATCAAAAAGCTTCAAACTGGACTTTCTCCTTTTGAAACCAAATAAGCATGTTCATTACTGCCTTAATTAATTTAAGGCAGTAACCTATGTTTCACCCACAATATCTTCCTCTCTGCCTTATTATACCTTTTAATCTTAATTATAAAAATTACATTTTGCTTATAAATTATGTTTCAAACTTATCCATTCGTCTTCTTGTTTCTTCCAGTACCTATACAACTCACAATTAAAGGTCCTTTTTTAACAAGAGAATTGCTATAATCTCTTCACTAAGATTCTACTTCTCTTCCTTCCTATAATAAGCTTTGCTATGAATAGAAAGATTTGTTTCTGAAACAACAATGATGACAAAATTTCTTACCAATTACTACTAGATTTTCTGATATATTTGAATCTAAGACTGCTATTCTCCAGGCATAATCATCTACTCTCAAGTTTCTCTATGACATCAAGTATTTTTATTCCCTGAAAACTCTTCCATCCAATTTTTTCCTGGTGCACTCTTTTTCAGATCTTTAATGAAAACCCACTTCTGACACTTGTCTGCCAACTAGAACCTTTTGTAGTTTATTTTTAGAACAAAATTATTTTCCCCTGTAATTGCTACTAGAAGTTATAATTATTTATTTGTGAGATTATTACTTAATTTTTCTCCTTTATCAGACTCTAAGCTCCGTTTTGGGAGAATCTGTGAATATTGTGTTCCAGAATATGTTAATTACTTTAGTGAGAAAAGGAATAAACTGTAGAATGAGGAAGATAAAAATTGACATTTAAGTCAAATCAAAGAGAGGTGGTATAATTTTATATTTAATAATAAATTAAATCAAAGAGAGTGGTATAATTGACAAAGACCTCTGATTTTCCTGTAGCATTACCTAGAAATAATTTTCAGGTCTGAAAGACCCCTGTGTAGAAATTATTCTATCTGCAGTTCATAGTGTATTGGCATCAAGAAGTTGTAGATTAGCAACTTCTATAATTGGTAATTATAATCACCAATATTATTGTCCAAATATAGAATTATATTTTTATTTTGGCCAACATGTTAGATCTTTATTTTGTATGATTCTTCTTTTTTACATAAAAGTTATCAGTCTTAATGTTAATCAGTAATGTAGGTAAAGTTCATGTTATTTCTTTTTACAAAAATAAATTCAACATGATTTTTTAATCTTTCCAAACTGAACGTAGAAATCCTTTCAAAAATTTCAACTGTACAGATACTAAGGACACACAAAATGTGGTATACAATGTGGGCAAAAATGTTTTGTTTTTCTTATGTAAAGCCAAAAATTACTTTTAGACAACTTTTTATATTAAAAATATATTTAAGCTTTGCTTACAATTCTAAGAATTGTAAAACATTTTTATAAGTGTTTGCAACACGTAAAACAATTTTTCATCTTAAATAATTTTCCTAGGCCAAATTGGACTTATTTTTATAAAGATTGGCTTGGCAGATTTAACTAAGTTTATAAATTGCTTTTAATTAATGTTATCTGCAACATGAAAATTGACTGACAACATTGTATAGCAAAGCTACCAAAACTGTAAGTCAGTACAATGTCAATAAAAATTTACATTAAGATAATTTTTTGTAAGAGTTCTAATTGTATTGCTACTGTATGATCAGGCTCAAAAAACACTAAGTATTTATGAAACGATTACCACAGAGTACATACACAATCTTGATTTTATCTATAAGCCTATATGTGCATAAAACTACTGATTTTGAAAAGACTACCCATTGGGTAAAGTGTACACTGCTCAGATGATGGATGTACCAAACTCTCAGAAATCATCACTAAATAACTTATTCATATAACCAAACACCACCTATTCCCCAAAAACCTATTGAAATAAAAAAAACAATTTAAAGTACTAGTTTTAAAAGTAATATTAAAAAACTTATACAAAAATTTACTCCAGATGGATTAAGGATTTAAACATAAGACCTAACACCATAAAAATCCTAGGAGAAAACAGATGCAATACCATTCAGGATATAGGCATGGGCAAAGACTTCATGACTAAAACACTAAAAGCAATGGCAACAAAAGCCAAAATAGACAAATGGGATCCAATTAAACGTAAGAGCTTCTGCATGGCAAAAGAAACTATCACTAAAGTGAACTTCAACCAAAACAATGGACAAACATTTTTGTAAGCTTCCCATCTGACAAAGGGGTAATATCCAGAATTTACAAAGGACTAAAAAAAATACAAGAAAAAAACAAAAAACCCCATCAAAAAGTGGGTGAAACATATAAACAGACACTTTTAAAAGAAGATATTTATGAGGCCAACAAACATATGAAAAAATACTCATCACCACTGGTCATTAAAGAAATGCAAATCAAAACCACATTGAGATACCATCTCATGCCAGTTAGAATGGTGATCATTAAAAAATCTGGACACCACAGATGCTGGCGAAGATGTGGAAAAATATGAATGCTTTTACACTGTTTGTGGGAGTGTAAATTAGTGCAACCATTGTGGAAAACAGTGTGGCAATTCCTCAAGGATCTAGAGCTAGAAATTCCATTTGACCCAGCAATCCCATTACTGTGTATACACCCAAAGGAAAGTAAATCAATCTATTATAACAAACATGCACACGTATGTTCATTGAGACACTGTTTACAATAGCAAAGACTTGGAACCAACCTAAATGCCCATCAAAGATAGACTGGATAAAGAAAATGTGGCACATATACACCATGTAATACTATGCAGCCATAAAAAATGAGTTCACGTCCTTTTTATGGACATGGATTAATATGGAAACCATCATTCTCAGCAAACTGAAACAAGAACACAAAACAAAACACCATGTGTTCTCACAGATAAGTGGGTGCTGAACTTTGAGAACACATGGACACAGGAGGGGAACATCACACACTGGGAGCTTTTGGGGGATGGGGGTCTAGGGGAGGATAGCAGGGAGTGGGAGGCAGCAAACCACCATGGCATGTGTACATCTATGTAACAACCCTGCAAGATCTGCACATGTACCCCAGAACTTAAAGTAAAATAAAAAAGAAAAAGAAAATATAATGGAAATGAAAAAAAAAACTAAAATTATGACTTTATTGTAAAACCTGTTCGTCATGTTTTCTATATACTTATATATGGACCAAACTTAAGAAAAAGACACATTTTGTTTATACAAATGAACATACTGGTATTTCTTCTCTGGTGTGAATATTTAACTGAGTGTCTTGTATTTTATGTGATCAATCTACATCTTCTTTAAATTATCAGTTTCCAACTAATAAAGATCTTTCTTTTCCCTCCAAGTTAAGTTGTGAGGCTTAGCAAAAGTTTCATTGAAAGGATCCATTACCATCCAAACCCTGGTTTTGAAATAAAGGAAAAAATATGGCCGTTTTAATAAAATTTGAGTCTTGGTGGTATCACTTCTCATTTCTAAACCAAAGAAGTGATAAACATTTAAAAATTTCCTTTTACCACATATTTTTTTCCAAAGAGTTAGTTTACTTTTAAATCCCCAAATTATCTCACCTGAAGTCAAAAACATTCTCCAGAACCTTGCAGAGTCAAGTAGTTAATGTGATTATAAAAATTACACTAAGCAGGCTAGTTTGGGCATTCAGATTTTATCTTCAGATAACTCAGCTAAATATGGCCTACAATTACTTGCAAGTACTTTCAGAACTCACCTCCAACTCAAAATCTTGGTTGAAAATGTCCCTACTATATTGACAAATATGTGTATGTAACAGGTCTATATATGCTCTTTGACTATGTTTTCACCAAGTTAAAAAATAAATGAAAGATACATTCTTGAGTTAGTTGATCCTTATGTAATGAAGTTACCCTTAGAATCATTCAGAATTTTATGTTTTAATTCATAAAATTAAGAAAAACTCCAACAATTTTGACATCAGCGTTTCTCTGTGAAAAAAGTAGCTTGTTTTAATGTCAACTTCCTTTTTCTTTATTGCTTGCTTACTTGTGTTCTTGAATTTTTATAAGAGAATTAAAACTTGCATTGAATCAATCATTGATGAAGTCATATTAGTATACATTCTGACACATTTCCTTCCAGATTTATCTTTTGTCTCCAGATAAAAGGAAAAAATATTAAATAAGCTTCAGATTGTTAGTTTGGGACAACTTGATGCTCTAGAAACAGTTTTCTAAATTTTCTGACATTTACAAATGTATACATTTACAAATGTATTTATCAGTAAAAGCTGTTGATTCATCCACTTAGATAACAAGTTATTGTGTAGTTTTTAATGAAAATCTCTTCAACCTAATGTGACATGCTATTGACACAAAGATTTATGCTCTTTGAGTGTGGAAACTTTTTATCTTGTCATAGCCTTTTGCTCACTATAATATTACTTCTCCTCATTGTAAGATTCTCACCAAATGTATGATTTATCTTTCTCTGGGTAATAAGTTCTGTCAACAAACTAGCTCCCTGAGCCTTTTTATTAACAATGTAGTTACAGTTTGATGACATTCCAATAATCACACAAAATAATCAGTACATTTACTTATCAAATGACTCTGATTTTAGGTGTATTTTTAATTTTACACAATAGAAGAGTACCAATAACATAAAATTCACTAAAAACTAGCTTTCACTGTAAAGACATATTTTTGTGAGTGTGTTTGTGTGTGTGTGTGTGTGTGTGTTCCTTTTTATTCTAGAGAAATGACTGAATAATCCTTCCTTATAAACCTCATCAAAATTGTAGGCCTAGGTCTGGATTACTACACTGGTAACAAAGGAAAATCTGATACAAAATCAGAAGGGCATTACCGAAAACTGAATTATTCAATCCCACCATATATAAAAATTTAGCCATATAATTCATATCTAGCTACATAATTTATGCTTTGCAACATTTACAACAGCAAGATTTGATGGGACATTGAATCAAAGAATGTGAAAATATTCTCTTTTAGAATGAAAACATCTTTTGATGTTGTGTTACAGCAGTAGTTTGTTCTCTCTTGCTTGTCAGTTGGTGGCAGTTAATTCAGGAGGGAGAGGATGACATCACCAGCCAATTTTTATCCTCTCTGTACAAAAGTTTACCTTCAGCTGCTGCTATGCCTTAAGTCAAAACCTGAGAATTGACTCCAACAAATGAACATGGTCCTAATTAGTGTGTGCTGCCATGGAAAACCAAAAGACTTGTATCATAGTTGCTGACATCTCTGCACAGTAGAGGTTCATAAGGGCAAGTCCTAGCATTTTGCAGTATGCACAAATCAGAAAATCTGTATTTTTTCAGTCATATTTACTCACAAAATCTGTAATTATAACTCACAGCATGTATGGGATATCTTTGCTGAGAAACCCTGTTTTAAGTAATAGTGTTTTAAAGAGATCAAATATATTAATATTAGACTGAATAGAAATCTTTACACTATATTTTCAGGCTTCTCCTATAACTACATTTAAAAAGGAGAGGCCAGGTTCATTGAATATCTGTGCTTGAATGAATCATGTATTTTTCCAGGTCATGCCATTCACATAAGTGTCCGTTGACCCCAAGTTTGTAAAGTTTGTAGGTAAGCCCTTTAAATCGCAATTGTTAAAGGAATCCACCAAACAGAATGTATATTAGGCATATTACGGTCCGGGACTCTTCAGGTTCAGTTGGAGCTTACTATGGGACAGATGTGAAGATCCCAGTAGGGTATTGCTTCTCTTAGCCTGAGTTGGTGGAATGATTAAATGATTAAATTTGTGGGAGGCCATTGTTTTGACCGAGCTTCTGCACTCAGCTCCAGCAGACTAGACCAAACCAGAATGAAGGTCTTCAGACCAGATGTCACATCATCAAACTGAACTTTGAAATGGGCCTGTTTCTCCCAAAACAATAGATTCACAGCAGCTGATCGGGAGCGCCCAGTCTTCCTGAGCTAGCATGATAAAGAAGTCCCTTTGTTGTATCTCTGCAAGGGATGTCACTTTGAAAGAATCAATGTGCTTTGGTTGCCTATTTCTGCTTTCTTCAGTACTTTATTGCCTACAGACCCTCCTCTGTAGGCAAAATCCACCTGTATTTTCTTTGGTATTCTATTTTTCACCCTCAGTATTTATTCTTAATAGTATTGTGAATATGTTCATTATCTGCCATCTAAAAGTTAATAACAGTTATCTAAAAAGTATAATTTCAGTGATGAGATAAAGAAAACTGATTATGACTGAGGAAATACACTTATAAAATATGAAGTCTTTGTTTTCAAAAGGAAAACACTTGGAAAGTAACTCTAGTTGCATTCAAGGTCAAGTTGAAGGCAAAGTTAGTAGAATTAACCTCATCTTCAACTCTTTTCTATTCCTAAGTAAATATATAACTTTTTTCTCTCCTGAATTATGATTTTCTATCTGTATTATATCAGTCATTTCTGTAAAAATCTGAATTAAGAGTGAATACACTAAACTTCCATTCAGATCATTCACCTCTTTTCTGTTGTTGAGAGGGAGTCTTGCTCTATCACCCAAGCTGGAGTGCAGTGGCACAATCTCAGCTCCCTGCAACCTCTGCCTCCCGGGTTCAAGGGATTTTTTTGCCTCAGCCTCCCAAATAGTTGGGACTGCAGGCCCACACCACCATGCCCAGCTAATTTTTGTATTTTTAGTAAAGACAGGGTTTCACCCTATTGGCCTGGCTGGTCTCGAACTCATGACTTCATCATGATCCGCCCACCTCAGCCTCCCAAAGTGCTGGGATTACAGGCATGAGCCACCATGCCCAGCCTTTCATTCACCTCATTTTTTTACTTGACTTGCCAGCAGATTTTCTCAAACAGGAAAAAGTCATCTGTCTTGTCTTCAAATACTACCTCATGTTCTCTTCTCCAGGTTCTCCAACTAGGTTCTTCTTCTATAATGTCACTGAAAATTCTCACAGCAAACTCGCCAATCACTATGACTCATTGCCAGTTTTCATCTGCTGAATCTCTTAGTAGTCTTGGTATTGTTTAATTGTCATATTTATTGTTTTTATCTACATTTTCTTCTTACAATGCCTCACATTTCCTATGAATTAACATGTCATTTCATACATATTAACCCCAGAATCTCTCTTTTTAACATAGATATTAACTAGTATGTCAGACTCATAAACAATGGCCAAACTGAGATCTCCATTTAGCCAAATGGAGATAGCCCTTTGGATCTAAATTAAATTGGATAGCCTGTGTAAAAGGCATATCCATTTTAACATGATGTAAATAGAATCACTGAATTTCTACATCCCACTCCAAAATTTGCTTTCACCTACTTCTTCCAACATTTTTTTTCTTTTGAAACAGTCTTGCTCTGTCACTCAGGCTGGAGTGTACTGGCAAGATCTTGGTTGACTGTAACCTCCACCTCCTAGGTTTAAGTGATTCTCCTGCCTCAGTCTCCTGAGTAGCTGGGACAACAGGTACCTGCCAACATAACTGGGGAATTTTTTTTTTTATTTGTAGTAGAGATGGGGTTTTGCCATGTTGGCCAGGCTGGTCTTAAACTCCTGGCCTCAGGTGATCTACCTTCCTCAGCCTCCCAAAGTGCCGGGATTACAGGCATGAGCCACAGTGCCTGGCCTTTCTTCCACATATTAATTAGTAAATGCTAGATTCATCTATCCATTTCCCCAGGCTTAACAATAATCCTTGATTATACCTACCTCACAAAAAATAAATCATATCAAATTAATCTGAAAGATCTATTGGTGCTACCTGTTAAATATAACCTAAAATATAAAGTGTTCTCACTACTGCCATTGTTACCATGTGATTTCAAGCCACCCTTATCACTCTCCTGGGATATTTTCTCCCATTCTCCATATGATGTACTCCCCTCTTTTCATTTTATCTTACAGTCCAATCTTTATCTCTAAAATAAGCTTGACAGACAGTCTTAAGCACAAAATCATACCATTCATTCTTCTGATTAAAGCCCTGTAATGCCTTTTCATTGCTATAAAAAATGTATCCCAAACTAAAATCCCCACCTCAAGCCATATCAAAGCCTAGGATGACCTTCCCCTAGATAGTCTTTCTAACCACTTCTCTCCATATCTTCCCTCTCCCTCATAAAGCTGTAATCTTGTTGAACCTCTTTCTTACTGACAACAAACACTAATGTCCTTTCCCAACTTAGACATTTTGCTTGTTTTTCTCAGCTTGCAGTATGTTTAATTTCTATACCACGTATTTGTCTGGCTGAATATTCTTATATTCATATTTCAGTTCAATATCATCTCCCCAGAAAAATCTTCTTTGATTACTCATATTAAATGTTTCGTGACATATCACCATTCTTCAACCAATGTGACCACCAATTTTAGCAGTAAATTTGTTTAGTGTTAGTTAGACAAGCTTCTAACATTCATTATGTGCTTGATAAACAATAGAAAACATGTACGAAACTGTTCTACTTAAAAAATATTTCTCAGCCCCTAACAAGACTTAAATTAAATGTCCACTTTTAAAGAAATAGTCTAATAAAATGGAAGTGTCCAAAATATTGTAATACTGTTAATTACACTAACCTAGCAAGGCCATAATGAGGGGGAAAAAAAGATAAATTAGAAAAAAAGTCATGGATCTAAAGTAGGTGAAACTAACCTTTGAATGTGGCAGTGCTAAAGAAAAGTTATAAAGCAGTAACAATGGTGTTGGTGCCTTTGGGAAAGATACAGAAAATGAGTAAATAGAGGTAGAAGGCCCCAAAATGACTTTTGTAACTTCTCAAGTCTAGACCTGCCTCATCTCCATTTCTTTTGAAAATTAAATTAACTTGCCATGTGACTAAGCGACAAAGCGTTTTTTGACAAAGCATTGCCAAATGTAATATTCTTTCTTAGTATTGATTTTTCTCAGAAGAAAACTGAAAAAGTAAATTTTAGCTCAAGTAAAATAAATTTAAATTTTAGACTCAAGCAAAGTTTGCACATGTGTTCCTCCATTAGAGAGTTCATGATCTCAACCATACCCCCACTGTGCAGGTTTAAGGCTCTTCTTTCTCTGGTTCTTAGCCACACCTCTGACTGGCTATGGCAAAAATAAAACAGTCCACTTTTTATTTATTTATGTTTGTTTTAGAGTTGCAGATCTATTTTTTTTAAGGAGTTGGAGTCACTTTGTCCCTCAAGCTGGAGTGCCGTGGAACGATCTTGGCTCACTGTAACCTCTACCTCCTGGGTTCAAGCTATTCTCCTGACTCAGCCTCCTGAGTAGCTGGGATTACAGGTGCACACCAACCACCAGGACTGGCTAATTTTTTGTATTTTAGTAGAGATGGAGTTTCATTGTATTGCCCAGGCTAGTCTCGAACTCCTAAACTCGGGCAATCCAACAGCCTCAGTCTCTCAAAGTGCTAGGATTATAGGCATGAGCCACCACACCTGGCCTGCAGATCTATTCTAAGTGACAAGCCAGCAGAACTTTAGTGCCTGGTAATACACTATGGTAACAGCAGATATCCCCTAGTTGTTTCTGTTGTTTTAGCTAAGGAATCTTAGAGCAAAGAGAAAGCTGGTCATGAAATCACCTATGGAGTAAGCTCCCATACAAACAACTAGTTGTCTGATTTCACCTTTTAAAATACATATATTAACCTCTGTATCACTTTTGTTGCATTCTAGCATAGGACACATGCACACGAATGTTCATTGCAGCACTGTTTACAATAGCAAAGACCTGGAATCAACCCAAATGCCCATCGATGATAGACTGGACTGGGAAAATGTGGCACATATACACCAGGGAATATTATGCAGCAATCAAAAATGATGAGTTTGTGTCCTTTGTAGGGACATGGATGAATCTGGAGAACATCATTCTCAGCAAATTGACACAAGAACAGAAAAGGAAACACCGTATATACTCACTCATAGGCGGGTGATGAACAATGAGAACACATGGATACAGGGAAGGGAGCACCACACACTGAGGTCTATTGGGGGGAATAGGGGAGGGACAGCGGGGGGGGAGCGGGGGAGGGATGGCATGGGGAGAAATGCCAAATATGGGTGAGGGGGCAGAAGGCAGCAAAACACACTGCCACGTGTGTACCTATGCAACTATCTTGCATGTTCTGCACATGTACCCCCAAACCTAAAATGCAATAAAAATTTAAAAAAAAAATGAAAATGATCCTCCTATGGTTTATGGTAATGTTACTCTCTAGCCTCAGAACATTAAAGAAGTTATAACTTGCTAAGGTACCAAAAAGAAAGAAGTCATTTTACTTGATGCTTTAGCCACTGGGCTGAAATAATGGTATGAATTGTCTAATAAACAATAATGTATTTTTTATAAGGTTTCACTTTCATTTCACAGCAAACTATTTGATCAATATACAGTGAATTTGAATGACTTACTACTTGTAGTGACATTAAAAAGACATCTGTGTATATATATAGTTATGTATGCATATGTATGTATATATATATATATATCTAGGTGTGCATATATATATTCACACATATATATATATACACACATATAGAGAGAAAGAGAGGATGAGTGAGAGAATTTAGAGATGATACAACACTGGTGTAAATTGATTAACAATCTCATTGTTCTTGGGGTAATACAAGAATAACAACACACACACATAAACACATAAGAGAAAGAAAATAAGACAAAAAAAACAGGTATATAGCATTTATTGAATTTGAAGACTAATATTAAGGTGCCAATTTTCTTTAGTTAGTTTCTATTCTTGAACATAGCATTCTACTTAAAGTAGAATTAATATCTTTTTTTTAAGTGTTTTATTTTTTTATTTTATTTTTTTAAATTTTTATTGCATTTTAGGTTTTGGGGTACATGTGCAGAACATGCAAGATAGTTGCATAGGTACACATGTGGCAGTGTGTTTTGCTGCCTTCTGCCCCTTCACCCATATTTGGCATTTCTCCCCATGACATCCCTCCCCCGCTCCCCCCCCCCCCACTGTCCTTCCACTATTTCCCCCAATAGACCTCAGTGTGTGGTACTCCCTTCCCTGTGTCTTTAGGTTAATTTTTTAAGTTAAAGGACGGAGAAAAGGCTTTTATAAATACTCAGTTTTTCATAGATGGATGTGTGAGTTAGCATTCTGCATAAAAAGAGAACCAATATACTATTTATATATAAATGCAATAGAGAAGATTTATTATAAGAATTGGCTCACACAATTATGGAGGTTGAGAAGTCCCATGACCTGCCGTCTGCAAGCTGGAGAACCAACAGTGTATTTCAGTTCATGCACAAAGGCTTGAGAACCAGGACCTCCAGGGTCCAAGGGCAGAAGATGGATGTCCTAGCTCGAGACAAGAGAGAGATAATTTGTCCTTCAGGCCTTCAAAGAACTGAATGATGCCTGCCCAAATTCGTAAGGGATCTTCTTTACTCAGCCAAATGCTAATCTCTTCTGGAACTACAGTCATAGAGGCACCAAGACAAGCTGACACACAAAATTAGCCATCATGAGGTGTAAACGTCATATTTCAAATTAGTTTTTAAAAAGGAAGAAAAAAAGACATTTTTTAAATTAAGAAACTTTTAGCTTATATTTCTGACTTTGTTGCACACAGTCATAAAAGTATTGATAATACTTTTCTTCTGGCTGTATATCCTGAGTTGCATTGCATTTGTGATTGTTAATACTATATGGTATTATATAACTTCTACCGAACTGATAAACCATATTAATTTCTTTATTTCAATAGAAAACCCATTAAACTCACAATTCCTAGTCCAGAGAAAAAGAAGAAAAAGAAAAAAAAGGGAGATAATGAGGACTAACAAAGGAATTACAGTTATATCACCTGCACACATCATGCTTAAGATTCCATTGGGAGCATACCAGGGATGCTCTCTAACATAATCAAGAGAAGGTTCAGTGAAACAAAGTGATTTATCATCTGTAACTTCAAACCTATTTGTGTCTGGACATCAACTCTGTTAACCTTACGTCATCATTTCTTAGAGTCTTTGATAATACAAATAAAATTTTCTTTGTGTTTTAAAAAAAAGAAAACCCATTAAACTCAATGAATCATACATCTTTGTATCGGTTAAATTTACATTGCTTCATGCAGTTTAAGAGGTAGAGTTTTAGTATGGCTGATTCAAAGCAGCAACTTAAGTCAGAAAATAATCCCTGAATTATTTGTAATTCAGGGATAACATGTAATTTTGTAATAATTTCTTAGCATCTTGTAAAAGTTAATATATTAGTGTATTGATGTAAACATTTTGAATTGATAGATTGTAGTTGCTAAGGCAATATTTATGATTTACAGCTATATTACAGAGTATAACATGTTGAGAAGATATTAAATTAAGATTATGATCATCTATATTTCATTGTAAGAAACACTGTATGCATACTGTCTAGAGTTTATAAAACATTTTTATTTTTTAATTTTGCTTTTTTATTATTATACTTTAAGTTCTGGGATACATGTGCAGAATGTGCAGGTTTGTTACATAGGTATACACATGCCATGGTGGTCATTTTTATTTTCAAATAAATGACTGGCATTTGAATTTTCTAGTACCTCATTTAGTACTTTTTCTTTCAATCATTTTTCATTAATGTTTAATGTCTACCTATCATACACACAAAAATATTTGTATTGAGTATCTACTTATTATACACACAAAAATATTTGTAACTACAAAAAATGAAGATAATAAATTTACTACATTTGAGAAATCCACAGTCCAATGTAAGAGATAAACCAGTAAGCAAATAATCTTAGAGATATGCTAGTATTATAGAAAGTTCAAAATGGTAATGGAGTTTGAAGAAAGGTCCAACTTGCAGAGACTTGTGGAAAGCAGAGTGATAAATGAACAGCTGCTCCAGAAGCCTTCATGTTTCTTCTTTTAATTCCTGAAGGACCCACATTTTCTCTGGCAAAACCACAGATTAATCAGTATGTAGCATTTATCAGTTTTGACTAGTACTGACCCTACACTCATGATCAGCAGGACAGCCTGATTGCTAAAAGTTAATTAGTGAGAACTTACCTATCTCACCAAAGTGGTTGGTCCAAATTCGCCCAATCAGAACTGTCATTTACTTGAAATAAGATTTACCTCTGGAGTTTAGGACTTGTTTCAACTATGATATTGCAGATGTTTTCATCTTACTTCTTCAACTAGTTGTTTCTCTTATTCCTGATGTGTAGCTTTTTTTCTTACTCAATGAGTGATGCTCTCTTGCTCTGCCTAAGTCAATCACTCTTGAAATAATGCAGTCACTTATAAAACCATGGACCTTCCTTCATTTGCATCTGTCACAGAGGTAATTTTACATAGAATATTGTGCTTATTTTAGAAATGTCACTCACCCACATAATGCTACCATTTTTTAGTCCAGGAAATATTTCTTTAGGTTTTTATTGTATCCTCGTTATGTAATCCAGCCCTGTGTAAGAGGTTATAGATTAATAGGTATTGCATAATATTATAATTAAAGGATAGATAAATGGATATTTAATACCCCTAGTTTCCTACAGGTAGTACATAGTATGTTCTTCTGTTCTATTTACATCATTGTCCTCAATTAAGGAGATAAATATTTCTAGTTTTTAAAATAAGTGCAGGCCAAATATTCATAAATCTTTTTATTTTTACATTATTTTCTTTTTAAAAATTTTATTTTAGTAAGAACGCAACATGAGTTCTACTCTCGACAACAAATGTTTAAGTGCACACTACATTATTGTACACATACATTGTGGGCAAAATACTGTACAGCAGATCTCTAAAACTTATCCATCTTGCTTAACTGAAACAATGCCTAAAGATTAGTAACCCATAACGTCCCCCTGTCCTCAGGACCCAGCCAGTATTTCATTCACCAATTCTATGAATTTGACTATTTTAGATACCTTGTATATGTAGAATCATGCAACATTCATCTGTGACTGGCTTATTTTATTTAGCATAATATTTTCTAGTATCTCCCATATTGTTGAGTACTGCATATTGTTATTGTTTTTAAGGCTGAATAGTATTCCATTGTAAGTATAGACCAAATTTTATGTACCTATTCATTTTTGATGGATATCTAAGCTGTTTTCACATCTCGGCTATTGTGACTTGTGCTGTAATAAACATGGGAGTATAGCTATCTCTTCAACATCAATTTCTTGGAAAAATGGAAGTAGAATTGCTCGATGGTATAATTTTTATTTTGTGGGGAGGCTTCATACTGTCTTTCATAGGAGTAGTATTTATTTTCAGTTTCAAAGATTGGGACAGTGACTACAAATGTCTATTTTTCAAACAAAGTCTGTCAGCTGTAGCCTTCTGAATTCTTCACTCACATTTTCTAATTGAAAGAACTTTAGTTCTCCTTGGGCAAAAACTTGATTATGCAAGATTATATAGATAACTAAAACTGATGATAAAACCTGCATGTTTTGTAAATACAGTTTCTCATTTGGAAATCCTAATTATGGTCATACAAAGCAGTCTGTCAGTATTGCCTCTACAAGGGAGATGAAATATGGAGTCACAGCTTACACACTTTGATTGTGTTAAGCTAGGCTCTTTCATTATCTAAATGATAGCATTGTTTTCATCTAAAGAATCTCTGGATGTTATGGAGAAACAAAGATTTTCTTAAAAATATTCTAAAATGTTTTCAGATCCTGATGGCAACAGCATGTGAACAAAACTTATTTCGTACCATTTTGAAGCTATAACTAAATAGTTGAACACATTCTAAAGATCAGGTTATGGAGAATGATTCAGAAAGATTCTTAAAAAAACAAGATGGAATTAATTTTCTTCATAACTACATGTCTAGAAAATAATTCTCAACATGTAACATTTTCATAGAGGACACTCAAATGTATTCTGCCTTTTCTAGTAACACATATGCAAGGTGTGGATTGTTAAAGCCGAATAACACCAAGATTTAATTGTGTTATTATCCTTAGCAAACTAATGCAGGAACAGAAAAATCAAACACCACATGTTCTCACTTATAGTTGGGAGCTAAGCAATGAGAACTCATGGACAGATAGAGGAAACAACACGCACTGAGGAATATCAGAAGATGTAGGCTTGGAGGAGGGAAAGGATCAGGATAAATAATGAGTGGGTACTAGGCTTAATACGTGGGTGATTAAATACTCTGTACAACAAACCCCCATGATACATTCACCTATATAACAAACCCTCAAATGTGCCCCTGAACTTTAAATAAAAATTTTAAAAAGTGTTGGCACTGCTACTCTTACATCACTATTTCTCCTTCTGAGTTTCAGCTAGGCAGAAACTCTCCTTCTGAGTTTCAGCTAGGTCATCAGTCTAGAATTATGCATCTCAGGTTTCCTTGCAATGTTGTTTCTTTTTCCCTGTTAGTATGTGAGATTCTGCAATAATGTAAGACATTTCAAAGTCATGCACTGAAAAGCATAAGCATGTTCCTTATTTTGGTCATGTCTAACAGATTAGTTGACAACTGCTGCAGCCATCTTGCAGCCAAAGATGATGCATTAGTCTGTTCTCATACTGCTAAAAAAAGACGTACCTAAGACTGGGTAATTTATAAAAGAAAGAGGTTTAACTGATTCACAGGTCAGCATCATTAAGGGGGCCTCAGGAGACTTACAATCATGGAGGAAAGAGAAACAAACACTTCCTTCTTCACATGGTGGCAGCAAAGAGAAGTGCCAAGAAAAAGGGAGAATAGCCCATTATAGAGCCATCAAATCTTAGGAGAACTTAATATCATGAGAACAGAAGCATGGGAGTAAGCACTGCCATGATTCAGTTACATCCAACCAGGTCCCACCACCACCCTCACCCTAGGAGACATGGGGATTATAATAACTAAAATTCAAGGTGAGATTTGGGTGGGGACACATCCAAACCATAGCAGATGATATTCACCTGCCCCCACATGTCTGCATATGAGCTCTCCAACCACTTTTATGGGGTGGAGTAATAATTTTTCTCTATTTAAGTTATAAAGTTCTCATCTTAATCTTGTAATAATACAGCTTACATGCTACTCTAGTAAAATTAAAAGTTCCAAATATTTTTAAATCAGTGATATAAAGCCAATAATAAACAATTGTGAATACTTTTATTTTCTATATAAGAAATATTGACAGAGAGTCATTTAAAAAATAATTTACTTTGGCTGGGCATGGGGACTCACACCTGTAATTCTAGCACTTTGGGAGGCTGAAGTGGGCGGATCCTTTAAAGTCAAGAGTTCAAAACCAGCCTGGCCAACATGGTGAAACTCTGTCTCTTCTAAAATTACAAAAAAAATTAGGCAGGCATGGTGGCAGGCATCTGGAATCCCAGCTATTCAGGAGGCTGAGGCAGAAGAATTACCTGAACCTGGGGGGGCACAGGTTGCAGCAAGCCAAGTTTGGGCCACTGCACTCCAGCCTGGGAGACAGAGGGAGACTCAATCTCAAAAAAATAAATAAATAAATAATTTACTTTATCATGAACTTTTGAAAAATATGTAAACATGTTAAATATAATAATATTTTCCATTGCTTATATTATAAGTTTTCCTGATTTCATATCAGTGCACATTGCTTTTTCCTTTATGATGGTGATATGAAATTTTCACACTTAACATTTCTTGGAGTAGAAAGTGGGTCAACCTGAATAGCAATATTGGATGATACATTTAATCATATAGATTATACATAGATATAGCAACAATTATAAGTATTGCATAGAAAGTAAACTGCAATAAGCATTTTTGTTAGAAATGTTAATGCTAACAAGAAGCAGCTTGAAAGAATAAGACCTATATGCTTACTACGGCTATGTGACTGAAAAACTTACTCAGACTCTATCTCTCAGTTCATTATTCTGTGAATAAGAGTAATAAACGTTCCTATTCAATAAGATTGTAATGTGGATAAAGTTAGATATAGTTTTGAAATGGCAAAGCATAGTTCCTGGTTCATAGTGAGAACCTTATGGCGTCATGTAGAATAATGTGTTTTCATTAGCTACATTACACATAAATGAGATTCTATCATTTATATAATAAAACTACCTAGACAAAACCAAAACATAGCCACTATAACTGCAAAAACATCTTTCTTTTGCACACTAATTACCACTAATTCACTCAATAAACACATTACTCTACAATAATGTTTAGTTACAAAATAATCAAATGCAACTTTGGAGGATTTCAGAAAAATCTGTAAAATTACAAAATCATGACTTGCTATTACAACTGGTAAAGAGAATAACTTTGTAGAGAAAAATGTAAATGTTACCTAAAATTTTGCTTAAAAAATTTTAAAAATAGGGCCGGGCACGGTGGCTTAAAGCCTGTAATCCCAGCACTTTGGGAGGCCGAGGCAGGTGGATCACGAGGTCAAGAGATCGAGACCATCCTGTCAACATGGTGAAACCCCATCTCTACTAAAAATACAAAAAATCAGTTGGGCATGGTGGTGCGTGCCTGTAATCCCAGCTACTCAGGAGGCTGAGGCAGGATAATTGCCTGAACCCAGGAGGTGGAGGTTGCGGTGAACCGAGATTGCGCCATTGCACTCCAGCCTGGGTAACAAGAGCGAAACTCTGTTTCAAAAAAATATATATACATATATATATGTCTATATATATATATATGTCTCTATATATAAAATAGTTGTAATAAATTTGATATAAAGGACAACGTTGTTTTTTATTGGATTATCAATATCATTCTGAAGTTGAATGATGGCATTTAAACATTCGGCTTAAAGCAATGAGAGTCAAAAGGCTAAAGCACATTTTTATAATTATGGTCGAACAGAATGAAATAATTTTTTTTAGTATTTCCTAGGAAATAAGAAATAATCAGGTCAATTTCACTGTTAGTTTGGCTGAATTTTATTGTTAAAAAAGATATCGTCCCTCTAACTAAAGGTTTCTTATAATTTGATTCTTGGTGAATTCGATTATGTAATTTTCTTAGCCTATATCTCTTGCATTAGAGATTTTAAATAAATATTTTATTTAAAAATCTAATAAAATTCTAATTTAAGGGACTTCAGAGAAGTCTATTTGGCCTTCCTAACATCTACTTGAGAGGACTCCTAGTTTTATGGCAACACCAGTTATTTGATAGATACTTGTTTGGCCAGGTACTGGTTAAGTCAGGCATCACTGCACATCCTAATGCAATTTTACCTTCAATAAAAAGTTAATATTTCTACATTTTAAAATTTCTTTACTTCATTTACTGAGTTTCCCAATTCTGCCTACTGTTTTATTTAACAACTTAATAAAATTTGTGAGGTTTTTCCTTTGGATAGGCTTTAGGGAATAATTTCTTTGTTCCATTTTCTAAGGAAGAGCTTTATGATCCAATAAGAATTATTGCTAACCTGTACTCATTCTTCAGGGAAGGAGCATGCAGCTTGCTTTAATATGAAATTTAATTATTGCTGACATTAATATGTGATGACCACTAAGAGAATAAATCATTGGAAAAAAAAAGCAGAGGAATACTTCATTCACCTTAAAGAAAACAATACTAAAAGTGGCTATCCTGTGAAGTTACTTTGCCCATATTCTGTTTTTCTTTTTCTTTTTAAATTCCTCTAATCTTGCTACTTTAGCTTTACTTTATTATTCCCTAGACCACTTTCTCCATTCCTTTCCTTACACTTTAAAAATATTCCTTTGAGAATTCAAAGTATAGCTTGATATAGCATTTAGGTCACTGTTCTATGTTATATTGAATTTAATCATGAGGTCACTTGAACCAAGCAGCTTTTCTGTTTCTAATCTACTAACTGCACATTTTCTCTGAGATTGGATAGGACCATTCCTATTAGGATTTGTGACACAGAAGGTCAATAATTCTTTATTTCATCCATAATTTTATATTTTATTGTCCTACAACTCTCAAAAGTTTTACAGTTTTTGTGGAGAAAATGAAATCTTCTATCACTAAACCAGATTGCTATTTTCTTGTCTTCTCTATGTTATCATGGGACTTATTATTCTTTTCTCCTCAATTTCAAGTTTTCTACTTGGCAACTTGTCTTTTATCTTTTATCTCTAATATTTAGATATAATATTACATAAAATGCACCCTTTTCTTTATGCAGTTGTGTTTTATATTTTTAAATGACTCAATTTAATTAAGTTATTTTGGCTTTACTAAAAATGTTAAGATTACAAACAATTTACCTAAGGTGTTTTTATTGTGTCTTCTTGATATTTTTAAAGTTACAAGCAATGCTATTCTTACATGATTTGAGTAATTTCATGAAAATATAAGTAAAGTAAAGTTAACCACTAATACAATATGTTTTAAGTTGCATATTTAAAGAGTTGAACATACATAAATTCTAAAATGTAACTTAATACAAATGCATAGGTGTTTTATAATTTTAATTGGGAAAATATTATTTATAGTAAAAGCTAGAAAGACAAAGCTCTTTGTTCTAATGTTCTAGGCCTAATGCAGCCAGTATGTTTTGTGACATTTGGCCAATTGTTGTATTTGGTAGCCATCAATATATGCAAGGTGTTATAGTTCACATTGTATTTCAAACATTATATGAGGCCATTTGTATGAGGTGTCGTGGCAACAAACTCATTAGCAAAGAAAAAATTGAGATTGGAGGGAGAGAGATCCAAGATGGCTGACCACTAGCAGCTCAGGCTTGTAGCTCCCAGTGAAAGTGCAGAGAACGAGAGTATGTCACACTTTCAGACGAATCTTTCTTGCACAGGGACCAGGAGATTCCCAGAGGAAGACCCTCGCGGGTCCCCAACGCTACTCTTGCAGCCAGCTCTGTGGTTTTGCCGGTGCCCCAGCGTGGTGGTTCTTGGTACAGAGTAAACGGGACTGGTTCCCCTTTTGGCCAACGTTTGGAGCTGATTGAAGAAGGGATTCAGGAGGGAAGCCAGACGGGAGACTCCCGGACAGAAAAGCACCAAGAATCTTGATGCTGCTGTTTTAGCCAGTGCAGTGGGTTGCTCACATTTCGGCCCTGGGAATTAACAAGTTGGACATCCACTAAGAGACCTAATTTGAAAGTTGGTAATTACAAAGACGACAGGTGGATAAATTTACAATGATGGAAAGAAACCAGTGTAAAAAGGCTGAGAATACTCAAAATCAGAATGCCTCTTCCTCTACAGAGGATCACAGTTCCTCATCAACAGGGGAAGAAGGCCTGATGGAAAATGAGAGCATTCCAATAACAGAATTAGGCTTCAGAAGATGGATAATAAAAAACTTATGTGAGTTAAAAGAATATGTTCTAGCCCAATGTAAAGAAACTAAGAACTTTGAAAAAAGATTTGACGAAATCCTAACAAGAATAGACAATTTAGAGAGGAAAAAATGTGAATTAATGGAACTGAAGAATATTATATGAGAACTCCGAGAAGTATGCACAGGTTTTAACACTCGAATTGATCAAGCAGAAGAAAGGATATCAGAGGAGGAAGACCAACTTGATGAAATGAAACGAGAAGACAAGAGTAGAGAAGAAAAAGTAAAAAGGAATGAGCAAAGTCTCCAAGAAATATGGGACTATGTGAAAAGACCTA
>CM052650.1:118795205-118817010 GCA_028533165.1 Leontopithecus rosalia
AAGGATATGAACAGACACTTTACAAAAGAATACATACATGAGGCCAACAAACATATGAACAAATGCTCATCATCACTGATCATCAGAGAAATTCAAATCAAAACTACATTGAGATTCCATCTCACACCAGTTAGAATTGCAATCATTAAAAAATATGGAGACAACAGATGCTGGAGAGGATGTGGAGAAATAGGAACACTTTTACACTGTTGGTGGGAGGGTAAATTAGTTCAACCATTGTGGAAGACAGTGTGGCGATTCCTCAAAGACCTAGAAATAGAAATTCCATTTGACCCAGCAATCCCATTACTGGGTATATATCCAAAGGACTACAAATCGTTCACTATAGGGACGCATGCACACGAATGTCCATTGCAGCACTGTTTACAACAGCAAAGACCTGGAACCAACCCAAATGCCTATCAATGATAGACTGGACTGGGAAAATGTGGCACATATACACCATGGAATATTATGCAGCAATCAAAAATGATGAGTTCGTGTCCTTTGTAGGGACATGGATGAATCCGGAGAACATCATTCTCAACAAACTGACAGAAGAACAGAAAATGAAATACGACATATTCTCATTCATAGGTGGGTGATGAACAATGAGAACACATGGACACAGGGAGGGGAGCACTACACCCTGAGGTCTATTGGAGGAATAGGGGAGGGACAGCAGGGGGGTAGCTGGGGAGGGATAGCATGGGGAGAAATGCCAGATATGGGTGAAGGGGAGGAAGACAGCAAATCACACTGCCACGTGTGTACCTATGCAACTATCTTGCATGTTCTGAACATATACCCCAAAACCTAAAATGCAATTAAAAAAATGCTGCCAGAAAAAAAAGAACAAAATAAATATTAGAATAAATAATGGCTAGTGAGAACATTAATTTACATATCTAACATTAATGTACATATCCATAGCATTAATTTACACATCTACCCAATTACATACAATTGGAGGTGTAACATTAATTTGTATGCACAATTATCGAGGTAGCTTTGGTAGTTTCTGCAAGTAAAACAATAAAATTTACCACTTCAATTGACTTTTCGTTTTATGGAAGATTTCTCTTTAGCATTTGATTCTGTTGGATAGCATTTTACCCACATTAGAATTTCTTTCAAAATTAGAGTTCATTCTCTCAAACTCTGGCACTACTTTATCGACTAAGCTTATGCAATATTTAAACCCTTTGTTGCGATTTCAACAATGTTACATCATCTTTACTAGGAATAGATTTCATCTGAGGAAACTTCTTTCTTTGCTCATCCCTAGGAAGCAATTGCTCATCTGTTAAAGTTTTATCACAAGATTGCAGCAATTTAGGCACATCTTCAAGCTACACTTGTAATTCTAGTTCTCTTGCCTTTCCTGCCACATCTGCAGTTACTTCCTGCACTGAAGTCTTGAACTCCTTAAAATCATCCATGAGGATTGCAATCAACTTCTAAACTCTTGTTTCTTTTGATATTTTGACTTCTTCCAATGAATCAAAATGTTCTTAATGGCATTGAGACTGGTGAATTCTTTTCAGAATGCTTTCAATTTACCTTGACCAGATCCATCAGAGAATTCACTATCTATGGCAACTATAGCTTTACAAAATATATTTCTTAAATAATAAAACTTGGGTCAAAATTACTCCTTGATCCATGAACTGCAGGCTGAATGTTGTGTTAGCAGGCATGAAAACATTAATATCCTCTCTATCTCTCTTAGAACTTTTGGGTGACCAGGTACATTGTCAAAGAGCAGTAATATTTTGAAAGGAGTCTTTTCCTTCTGCGAAGTCTCAACAGGAGGCTCAAATATTCAGTAAATGGGCTGTAAACAGGTGTGTGTTCATCCAGGCATTGTTGTTCCTTCTCTTTCTAGAACACAGCAGAGTAGATTTAGTATAAGCTTTATGAACCCAAGGATTTTCAGACTGGTAAATGAACATTGACTTCAACTTAAAGTCATTCACTGCATTAGCTCCCTAAAAAGAGAACCTGCTCTTTGAAGCTTTGAAGCCAGGCGCTCTCTTCTGTCTAGCTATGAAAACTTTATACAACATCTTCCACTAATAAAAAGGCTGTTACGTCTGCATGAAAATCTTGTTGTTTAGTGTAGCCACTTTGTACTTTTATGTTATGGAGATAGTTTCTTCCTGTATATCTGACAAACCAATCTCTGCTAGCACCAAACTTTTCTGCTGCAGCCTCATCATCTTTCTGAGGCTTCAGGGAATGTTGTAGTTGGACTGATATCTATCCAGACCACTAACACTTTTTCCATACCAGAAATAAACCTGTTAACGCCCTTATCATTTGTCTGTTCACCAGAGTAGCACTGTTAATTTTCTCCAAGGATTTTTTCCTTTGCATTTACAACTTGCTAACCATTTGGCACAAGAGACCTAGCTTTCAGCCTATCTTAGCTTTTGACATGTTTTCCTCACTAAATTTACTCCTTTTTAGCTTGTTATTTAAAGTGATAGACATGTGACCCTTTCTTCTCCTTGAACATTTAAAGATCATTGTAAGTTCATTAATTAACCTAACTTCAATATTGTCTTGCCTCAGAGAATAGGGACAGCCAAGGAGAGGGAAGGAGATTGAGGAAATGGTGAGTCAGTGTAGCTGTCAGAAAACACACATTGATTAAGCTTGCTTATAAGCATGATGTTTGGTTTCCCAAAGATATTACAATAGTTAACTCAAAGGTCACTGATCAGAGATAACCAAACAGATATATATCATCAAAATGAAAAATATTTTTCGTAATAATGAAAAATTGAAAATATTGCAAGGATTACCAAAATGTGCCACCAAGACTTGAAGTGAGCACATGCTGTTGGAAAAAATGGCATCAATAGACTTGCTCAGTGCAGGGTTGCTACAAATCCCTAATTTTAAAAAACTACAATATTTGTGAAGCACAAGAAAATTGTAACAACCTTTTGTAAACAACCTTATTTTGTTTGAAGTATGTTTATATTTTATATTTATATTTGTTTGATGCATATTTTTATATTTCACTCCATATACAGTAGTGAAATTACTAACTTGTAGATACTAATTTTTCTTTTTTTGTTTTTAATATGTAAGTAAAAGAAAAGCACTGTTTTTTTTCTCCTTTTTTAAACATAATATTAATTTTCAAAGTAGATCATTCTTCCTTTAAGTCTTGGGTTCAATAACTTTACTGATTCCAAGTTTTTGTATTTTTAATTATAATTTTCTTGAAATATGCTAAGCTCTTTCTGGGCACTTTTTAGTATTCTCTTTAATTTCAGAATAGAAAGTTCATTGTGTTTTCACATTTGAATATCTTTTATTTTTGTATTCCATTTTCTCATTCCAGAATATCGAAACTAAATATGTTGTGTACATTTTATTTGGCCTCAATAACCATGATCATACTACCTATTGCATTTGTCTTTGTCAAATTTGTTTACATATGGGTAATATTTTCACATTTATGTTTCACAAATTATTTTATTTGTATTTCATCATGTTAATTCTCATTTTTGCCTAAGTTATTTTTTTCTGAATCAAGGTAAACTTTGCATACAATAAATGAAAAGATAACTCATGTATAACTTATTGAGCTTTAACAACAAATGTTTGATGTAACCAAAACATCATAAAAAGTAAAGATATTTGCCACTATCAGAGAAACTTCCCTCAACTTCTGGCTATCTTCATAAAATCAGAAACCACCGTCCTGATTTTATTTATAAAAATTACGTTTGCTTTTCTTTGGACCTCATATAAATGAGCTCATACCATAGTTACTCGGATACCTAAATTGTTTTGTGCAATGTAACATTTTTTTAAAGATTCATCAATGTTGTTGCATAATTCAGAAACTTTATAATCTCAAAATTTGGATTAGCATCCAGTGATTTCTGTATATTATGATTTGTTTATCAGTTTTCTAGCTGATGGACATTTATTTCCATTTATTCACTATTGTTAATAATTTTGTTAAAAATATTTTACATGTTTTTTGTTTGACTGTATATGTTTTTATTTCTTGAGTGCCTCCATAGGAGTGAAATGACTGATTCATAGGTAGATGTATGTTTCATTCTAACAGAAATTTTGTTTTCAGTGGAGAGGGCTTGTATGTCTTTCATTAAATTTATTCAGAGCATTTTATATTTTGCAATGCTATGAAAGTTTTTTCCTATATTCACTACATATCCTGTGTAAATACACAATGTTCTTATTAGTTTTTGTATAATTGTAGATTTTTTAGGATTTTCTACGTAACACCATTGTAAAAGGACACTAGAAACAGTTTTTAGAAATGTATATTTAAACTTCCAAATACTCAGATATTTTAAAAATGTGTGTTATTGGTTTCTACTTTAAGTTTGTAGAATGTGCTCTGTATGATTTTCTTTTTTTTTTCAGTGCATTCTTAGCCCATGCTGCTTTATTGCTAAAATATATATATACACAGGTGCAGAGTTGCAGCTCTTTTAACAGTTCCTTTTTACATCAAATAATTACATTTCTTCTTCAAAAACTCCAAAGATGCATAGATAAGGATTGAAACCAAACTGCCTTTTGTAATACTTCAAAAAATATTAAATGAAATTCTTTTTAACATTATACACCAATGGTGCACCAATTCATGCATTAGATTTCATTAATATTTATTTTATTGATAGGCATAAGGTCCATTATATAAACACTCCATTTGCACTTTAAAATAATGTTCATTTCATAATTTGGGGGTATGTATGGTGATACATGAATGCCAAGTTGGTTGTCAGTACTACTGTCTTTTATGTCCTTATGATGCAGGTATTTTTTCAGTCCCTCTGCCAGCCAGGGATCTCCATGGCTGGTGATGGTTCTGCCCAGACATTGCTCAGCCACAGGTCTGCCTCAGGAGGTACTCCTTCCACTTGGCCTGATGGGCTGTGCCTGGCTTTTGCACCACCCAGGATCCTGCACTCATCCAGTAGTTGGGCCTGGCATTCCCCAGCCTGCCTTTGTTACAGCTTGTAACCTGCATTCAGCAATTCCTGAGTTCTTGTCCAGCATCTAAGAAGAATGTGGTTACACTGAAAATCAAGGAGTGAAGAGGGCAGAGAAGAATGTTATTGAGTGATAGAACAGCTCTCAGCAGAGAGGGGACATGAGGGTAGTCCTGAACCTGAAATCAGGTGGTTTCTCCACCAGTATGGCTGGGTCTTGTGCTTTTATGGGCTCAGAATGGGGTAGTGAGTGCTGATTGGTTTGTGAGTATGCAAAGAATAAAAGGCTAAAACCAAGACAACACTCAAAGTTGAGCACAGCAGTATAAAAGAAACAATTAGGGAAGGGTAGGTATATGGAAAATTGGTGAAAAGTGAGGATCAAAGTGCACAAAATGAAGAGACATACTCAGTCCAGTCCATTTCCTAACACTTGAGTTATTGAAATACCCATTTATGACTGTGAATTTGTCTATTACTCTTTTAGTTTTGAAAGGTTTTGCTTTAAGTGTTTGAAGCCTTCTTATTAGGTAAATACACATTGAAAATTACAGTTCTTACAGAATTGATCTTTTGTCAGTCACTATGAAATAGCTTCATGTTTGACAATTTTGTTCTTGTCTTGAAGTCAACTTTATCTGAATGACATAGTCCAAAAATTTATGCTCGTTATATTCATGATATATATTCTTTCATTATTTTAATTTCAATTAATTGGTTTATTATATTTAAAGTACCTTATGTAGAAAACATAGATTTAGTTCTTCTTTATTCAATCTGATAATCTCTACCATTTTAAGTGGAGTAGCTATGGACTGAATCATGTTGAATAAAATTTATACTTTAAAGGACTAGCCACTTACGTGATTGTATTTGGAGATGAGGCCTTTGAGTGGCAATTAGTGTTAAATGAGGGCATGAAGCCCTCGTTGTAAAATTAGCAGCTTTATCAGAAGAGGCAGAGAGACATTGTGTTCTCTTTATGATGTGAGGACATAACTGGAAGGCATCTGTCTGCAAGCCAGGAAGAGTGCATTCCACTAGGAACTGAACTTGTCACCACCTTGAACTTGGACGTTAGTCTCCAAAACTGTGAGAAATAAATGTTTTTTAAGCTACCTAAATTTCATTATTTTGTTGCAGCCTGAGTTGACTAAGGGAAGACTTTAGCATATTAGTAAGTCATTTGGTATGTTTGAGTGTATACATTATCTCATAATTTCTATTCTATTAGACACCATTTTTTGTTTGTTTCTTTCTTTATTTATTCTTTTCTGACTTCTTTTGGTTTAATAGAATTTTTTAATTATTCTATTTTATTTCTTCTTTTTATTGGCTTTTAAACTATGTTTCTTTTTATTATATATCAATTTGCTTTAAGAATTCCAACATTCATACTTATCAAATGTAATCAGAATTAGTAGTGTAGTTTTTCCTCATAATACCTAATACAGTGACAACAGTATACTTTTATTTCCTCTCCTTTTTGTGCTCTTTATTTTAGTCATATAATTTTCTTTTAAATAAGTTTTAATTATCACAATATAATGTTATAATTTTGGCTTTAAATAATAATCTGGTTGTCTTTTACTGAAATGAATAAATATATATATATATGCGTAGTTACATTTATTACATATATACTTTTTGGTATAATTTTCCATTTGTCTAAATATTTCCCATTTAAATCACTTGCAGTGAAATTCATCTGGCACAAATTCACTTCTATTTTGTGTATTTAAAAATGCTTCCTTTTAAAATAGTATTTTCTCTAGCTATAAAATATTGGATTGAAATTTTTTTACCACTTTAAAAACATAATTTATTGCCTTATAGTATGCCCAATTTCTAAATATAAAACAGTTGTCTCTTTTATCAGATAATTTTGATTCTGGAATAATTAATTGCTCTCAATTTGAGAAAATGGAACATGGTTTATGATATCTAGATTATGATTTTTTTTCTCCTCCTTTGTTTCACTTTATCCTAGATCTGCCTGGAGTTTGTATGAGAGAGAGCAGTGTTTTCAAGTTGTATTTTGCTTCCCAGCTGCTATTTGTGCAGTCTACACTGGTGAGAGTTTAATTAGAAATCTATAAATGTCTAGTGTTGAAGCTTGAAATTGACTTTTTGCCCCTCAAAATTGATTGTTAGTTAAACCTGGTCTTCAGACAACAATCTGTCATTAAGAAATCAGAGTCAGAAACAAATAAAGCAATCTTTAGTCCTATCATTCTCTCTTTGTTCTGCCTCTACAACTTCATTCTGTTGAGTAATAAAATAGATCTGAAGTGTTTTCCATGATTATAATATTCAAACCAAACCACTAGTTCTCTATACTTCAATATCCTTTAAGAGTCTACCAGAAACTTCTCTAACAGCATGTAACAGCTTAATTTAAAATATTGTTTGAATGTTATCAGTAGAAAAGTTGAAATTAATTTTCGACAGAATATGCATTTTTTCCATTTTAATTTTTTGAGACATATTTTTAAATTTGTTTTATAAATTTTTAATTTAACTTCTTATTTGAGATAATTTTAGATATACTGACAACTGAAATAAATAATTCAGAGGGGCACCGTTACATTTTCCCCAATGGTAGCATCTTGCAAAAGAATCATACACTATCACAACCAGAAAAATGACAATAACAGGATATGAAATGATTCTATCACTACAATGATGTTTCATTTTCTACTTCCCTTCCATTCTCATTTCACCTTAACCCTGGAAACCACTAATCACTTTTCTACAACTACAATTTCACTATTTTTAGATTTTTGTATAAATAAACTGTTACACATAATTACTCTTGAAAGGCAATCTTTTTATACATTTGTTTGTCAGCCAACATAATTGTCTGGTGATTTATTCTGATTCTTGTATATTAGAATAGTTTGGGTTTTGTGGTTACCGAGCACACTGTTTCTTGGCATATAGGTGCCATTGTTGTTATCCATTCATCTATTAGTGGACATCTTGATTGTTGCCAGTTTTGGAGTATTATAAACAATCTGCTATAACTTTTACATACAGATTTTTTGTCTTTAATTTCTCTGAAATAAATAACTAGAATTTTATGGTAGTTGTGTGGTTAGTATAAGATTTTTTAAGAAACTACCAAATTGTTTTCAGGGTGCCACAGTCCCACTGGAATTTTCACTGGTAAAATTAATCTAGTTTCTCCATATTCTCACAAGCATGTGGTATCCTCATGTTCTTTTTATTTTGACTATGATGACAGTTATGTGGTGATGCCTCATTGTGGTTTTAATATGTATTTTCCTATTGTCTAGTTATGCTGAGCATCATTTTGTGTGCTATGTGTCATCTGTATATATTCTTCAGCAAAATGTTTATGTTTTTATGGAAGTTCTAGTTTATATTTTTACTATTGAATTTTGAGAGTTCTTTATATATTCTACATATTAGTCTTTGTTGAATATATGCTTTACAAATATTTTCCTTCACTGTTTTATTTGTATTTTCATGCTGTTAACATGGTCTTTTGTTGGGAAAATGTTTAATTTTAATAAATTCAATCATATTACATTTTTTCTTTTATGAATCATACTTTTATTATAAAGTATCAAACAATCTTTTCCTCGCTCTAGATCCTGAAGATTTTTCTACCTTTTATTTCTAAAATTTTTGTAGTTTTATGATTTACATTGAAATATGTAATCTATTTTGGGTTAAAATTTGTATGTTTTGTACACATTTTTAAATTTATATATATAGTGTGTTGGCATTAAATCAAAGTTTATTTTTCTTAGTCCATGAATATCCATTTATTCAAGAACTGTTTGTTGAAGGACTGTGTTTCATCACTTCATTGCTTTTGCACATTCTCAAAAATAATTTGATCAAATTTGTTTGAGTCAGCATCTGGGTTGTCTGCTCTGTTTTACTGACTTAAGTGTCTCTCCCTCTGCCAATATTACAAAATATTGACAACTGTAGCAATACAATTAGTTTTGAAATCTGGTAGACAATTATTTTCACTTCATTCTTCTTTTTAGAATTTTTGTTGGCAATTTTTGTTCATTTGAATTTTCTTAAAAATATTAGAACAATTATGTCTGAAACTACAAAACATCATTCTGGCATTTAGTATATATTTTGTTGAAACTATATGCATTTGAGGAGAATTAACATCTGTATTATACTGAAAATTAAAACCAATGACTTTCGGATATAGGCAATACTAACAAAGAATTTTAACTTTAATAGGTTAATATAGTTAATGATGAGTTTGTCTACAGGTACATGCTTAATTTTATACATATGTGAAAACATTTCTATTGAATCAGGAATAAGTTTTTCTCTCAAGAAAAGTTATGAACTTAGCTCAGATGTTTATCTTATCTAACTGGAGAACACTCAAGGACTTCAGTAAGCAAAACTCCATGTGAGAGGCTGAGAGGTTCTTATAAAATGTGAATCGGCTGCAGATACACAACACTTTCTAAGGTGTGGCTGAAGCACAGGTTTTATTGAAGAAAAACAGACGTTTTCATAGAGTTTACTAGATATTGAAGGGGGGAAAATTATTGTTGAAAGTTTTTACTACAAAAGAACACAAGATAAGTTTATGAGTGTTGGAATTGTTCTACATCTTGTTTTTGGTCACAATTATGCAAATGTATATTAGTCAAAACTCTACAGCTGGCAGAATAACAAGCTTCTGACTTTTTTTCCCACCCACAGATGCACCAAATAAATATCTATTTATAAATCAATTCCTTCCGAGAAAAAGTCAGAGACCAGTCAGGAGACTTCTACCCAAAAGGCAACTGAAAAAATATCCACATTAAATGGGTAACTGAAGTCAAAGTATACTAAGGCACGGACCCCACACTGGGAACTTCATCATACAATTGGGAAAGGAATCTCCAATATCCAGTTTTTCTTTCTGGAAAGAAGGATGTGGATATCACATATGGGTCCCTTATCCCAAGTTTTGCACTGGTTTGACTCAGTTTGCCAACTCTGGAAGTGGAAGGAATTAGATATATGTGTCCAACCCCAGACCCTGTATAAAAGTAGTTTCAGGGACTGCATCAGCTTGGGAGCAGTGAAGAGAGGGATCATTAAAAAACATAGCCCTCTGTCTGCCACCAGAGGAAGTGTACAAAACACCCTTCAGCAGCTGTCAGCTGTCTTGGCTTCTAACTAGGACTATAGAGTGAAGGAAATAGTCAATTATTAATGGCCTGGAAGGAGATTGCAACCTCAGCAAGTTCCCTAATTCTTGCAATATCTAAGGGACTATTACCACAAATCTCCTAGCTCTGGAAGCATGAACGACTGGTAAATACATGTCTCTTTACACCTTGGAATAAAACTAGCGGCTTTTACAGTTATAGAGACTCCTTAAGGGACTCTCTATTTCCTTGGGAGTGATTTGAGAAGGGGCTTTAAAAACACAGCCCAGGTGCAGTGGCTCATCCCCGTAATTCCAGTACTTTGGGAGGCAAAGGCAGACTGATCACCTGAGGTCAGGAGTTCAAGACCAGCTTGGTCAACATGATGAAACCCTGTATCTACTAAATAAACAAAAATTAGCCAGGCTTTGTGGTGGGTGACTATGATGCCAGCTACTTGGGAGGCTGAGGTAGGAGAATGGCTTGAACCCAAGATATGGAGGTTACAGTGGGCTGAGATCATGCCACTGCAATCCAGCCTGGGTAACAGAGCAAGATTACATCTCAGAAGAAAATAAAAATGTCACACTGTTGGCCTCCAGAATTGGTTTCCAAAACACATCTTAGGCAGCTAACTAGTAGTCTGACTTCTAAGTAACTTGCATTAGAGAGATAAAGGGCTAGTCAATTATTAACCTGTTACCAGTCTGGGAAACATTTTTACTTGTATCTAGAGCCCCACCTTCTATACCATCCACACAAGAGCTGCATTATAAATATCAGCTCTGGGAGGAAGAGGCACTGGCATGCATACGTCCCCCTAAACAGCAGGGAATATGTAGAGTCATTAAATTGGCATGCAATCATCTCCAGAGACTTAATCATCACTGGAGGGGTACAGAAACCGGGCCTAAAAAATTAACTTCCTGTTTCTCCCCAGCACAAGTTTTGAACACACAGTGAAAGCTGTGATTGTTAGAGCTACCTTCCAAACTTTCATCCTAAAACAAGTATCTCTGGGAACAGAAGGGGCTAGATGTATGTGAGTTTTCCTTGATTCCAGAACAAATAAATAGTTTTAAACCATTATGCAAACACTTCAGGAGCTACACTCCCTTGGAACAGTACAGAAAAGGGGCAGGAACGTGCAGCTCTCCATTTCTCCTTGGAAATGACTTATAGTATACACTCTCTGTGTCTACTTTCTGGCCTGATCTCTAATGAAAGGGTATCAGGGAGTTAAAAGGGGAACAAAAACAATAGACCTTCAGTAGTCTGAGCTAGATATTGGCACTTCACAAAACTGTCCACTGGCTCATCCCAGAGATAAATCCAGGCCAATTTAGTCTTTCTATAATGACATTTACCATGTAGTGAGCATCATAATTTGCATAGCTTTCACCTAAGGGGCTATATCCCTAATGACATTGCTGTAGAACTAAATTGGCCTTTTCAATCCTATGTGACCTGAGACCACAGAAAACAAACAGGTGAATATATAATGGGCCTACTCTCAGAGCCACTCTCCTAGAATTAGAAAGTACAGTCTGTGAGTGTAGGCATTTGCAGAGATCCTCTTTCTGACTTTATCTAGAGAAAATTGAAGATAGACACCTGTACCTAGCCTCATTGTGAAGACAGAAATAACTAGAATTAACATTCAACACTCCAATCTTTCTAGCTATGTCTATAGAGCCTAGCTTGTAGCATACTGATATCAAGGTACTGAAAAGATGTGGTACATTATAAAATGCAAGGGGGCAGGGCACTAAAATCAGAGATAACAGTAACAACAATTAGAGAGACACCTTAAAAAATTTGGCTAGGCAGATTTCTGTCTGTAAAAACAGATTGTAAATCCTGTTTTTACACAGTCCAGACTAACAAGACTAACAACCTCTGTAACAAGACAGAGGTTGATATGATTTGGCTGTGTCCCCACCCAAATCTAATTTTGAATTGTACCTCCAACAATTACCAGGTGTTGTGGGAGGGACCCAGTGGGAGGTAACTAAATCATGTGGGTGGGTCTTTCCCATGCTGTTCTTGGGATAGTAAAGAAGTCTCACAAGATCTGATGATTTTATAATGAGGAGTTCCCCTGCACAAGCTCTCTCTCTGCCTGCTGCCATACATGTAAGATGTAACTTCCTTCTCCTTGCCTTCTACCATGAATGTGAGGCTTCCCCAGCTATATGGAACTGTGAGTCCATTAAACCTCTTTTTCTCTATAAATGACCCATTCTCAGGTATGTCATTTCCAGCAGCACGAAAATGGACTAATACAGAGGAACAAATGTCTTTAATGCAGACAAAACAACAGGGGATCCATAAAAAATATTTAAAAAGAGGAATACATTCTAATCAAAACATCAAGGCAGATCTCCAGAAATCCACCTGAATAAAGTAGAATTTTTTAAGTTTTCTCTTTAGATAATTCAAAATTATGGTCTTAAAGGTGCTAATAAAGGTCAAAAATACTGCAAAAACAAGCTGGGAATTACAGCAAAGATAAAGCATTTAAAATGACAAAAGAACTCATAAGTCTGAAGAATGCTATAGCCAAACTGAAAAATTCAGTCGAGAAGTTTAACAACACATTAGATTAAGAAGAAGGAAAGATTAGTGAACCTGAAAATCAATCACTAGAAATCATCCAATTTTATGAACTAAAAGAAAAAGAATTAAAAAAAAAAACAGTAAAGGTAGCTTAAGAGACTTATTGGACACTATCAAGAAGAATAAGGTACACATATTTTATGTGGCAAAGGGAAAAGAAAAACAAACAGGAAATATGACCAAAGAAATAATGGAAGGAAACTTTCCAGTCTGGGAAGGAAATTACAAAGCCAGATCTAGAAAGCCCATAGTACACCAAAGAGAGTGAACCCAAAGAGACTCACAAAACAATGTATCATAGTCAAGTTGCCAAAGTGAAAGACAAAAAGAGAGAAGGTTGAAATCAGAAGGGAAAAAGCAAATTGTCAAGGATAAGGAAACCTTCATAGGAATATCAGTGGACTTCTCAGTAGAAACCTGAAATTGAAAAACAATACACCTCAAGACAGTAGAAAAGCAAGAACAATTCAAATGCACAAAATATTATAAGAAATAAAAAACTATCAGATCATAAATAAATTGGGACTAAAACACTACAAATTGTTAATGACAGGTTTTTTTTAAAGATAAAATCAACAAATCTTTATCTATACTAAAAAAAAAGAGAGAACACTCAATAAATAAAATCAGAGGCAAGAAGGAGGCGTTGCAACTCATGCTACAAAAATACAAAGAATCATTAGAGATTATTATGGAGAGCTATATGCTAACAAATTCTAAAACCTTGAAGAAACTGATAAATTTCTTACACATGCAAACTATCAAGATTGAACCATAAAAATTAGACAACCTGAACAGACTAATAATGAATAATGGGATAGGATCAGGAATAATATCTTTCAACATTCAAAAGTCCAAGACCAGATGACTTTACTACTGAATTCTACCAAATATTTAAAGAAGTAGCACTAATTCTTCTCAAATTATTCAAAGAAAAAACTGAAGGGAAGGGAATTCTTTAAGCTTATTCTATGAGACCAGCATTACCTGATGCCATAATTAGACAAGAACACAACAAAAACTACAGTACTGTATCTCTGATAAACATAGATGTAAAAATCTGCAACAATATCTAGCAAACTGAATCCAACAGCTCATTAAAAAGATTGTATGCCATGATCAAGGGGAATTTATCCCAATAATGCAGTAATAATTCAACACATGACAATAAATAAATAAATATAATAAATTTCACATCATACAAATTAAAGGACAAAAATTGCACAATCATCTCAATAGACACAGAGAAATCATTTGATAAAACTTGTCATTTCTACATGATAAAAACTGTTCACAAATTTGGTAGAGAGGCAGCATGTCTCAAAATAATAAAAGCCTTCTTTGAAAGACTCAAGAGCTAACATTACACTGAATGGAAAAAAGTTGAAGTTGAAATCCTGAAATTCTTTTCTTTAAAATCTGGAACTGGAAAAGAATGCCCACTTTTACCACATTTATTCAAAATAGTGCTTAAAGTCCTCACCAAAGCAATTAGGCAAAGGAAAAACAGTATTTAGATTGGAAAACAAAACCTTAAATTTTCTCTGTTTGCACAGGACATGATTTTATATTCAGAAAAACCTAAAAGCTCCATGAGAAAAAAGTCAAGACTAACAAATGAATTCATTAAGTTTGCAGGATACAAAATCAACATACATAACTTAGTAGCACTTATATTAAAAGTAACAGCAACAACCACAATTACTTTTGCACCAATCTAATACATGCCTATAGTTAACATTCTGAAAAGAAAAATCAGAAAGCAATTCCATTTACAACTGCTACAAAAAATCAAATACTTACAAATAAATTTATCCAAAGAGGTGAAAGAGTTCTGTAATGAAAATCGTAAAACACTGAAGAAAGAAATTGAAATAAAAATATCACATGCTTATGAATTAGAAGAATTTATATTGTCAAAACATTTATACTCCTCAAAGGGATATAGAAAGTCAGTAAAACAACTTATCAAAATATCAATGTTGTTCATCACAGAAATAGAGAAATCAATTCTAAAGTTTGTATGGAACTACAAAAAATCTCTAAATGTTCAAAGCAATCCTGAACAAAAAGATCAAAGCTAGAGGTTTTACACTACCTAACTTGAAGATATACTACAAAGGTATAGTAACGAAAACAGTGTGATATTATTAAAAACAGACACATTGATCAATGGAACAAAACAGAGCACGCAGAAGTAAATTCACATATTAGCAGCCACCCATTTTAACAGAGATGCCAGAAATATATATTTGGGAAAAAAATAGCCTTTTCAATAAATGGTGCTGGGAAATTAAATATCCATGTGCAGAAGTATGAAAGTAGACCCCAAATTTTAACCATATAAAATCCCAGCTAAAATTATTAAAAACTAAAAGTTAACACCAAAAACTATGGAACAACATGGAGAAAACAGGAAAAATTATTCAGGACATTGATCTTGGCAAAGATTTTTTTGGCAAGACCTGAAAAACACAAACAACACAAGTAAAATTAGTTAAATGGGATTATATCAAGTCAAAAAGGTCCTACATAGAAAAACAAAACAATCAAGTGAAGAGACAACCTGTAGAATGGGAGAAAATATGTGCAAACCGTACATATGGTGAGTGGTTAATTTCTAAAATATGCAATGAACTCAAAGAATAAATTAAAAATTACTAAAGTACTTGAATACACACTTATCAAAGGAGGATATTCAAATGGCCAATAGGTGTATTAAAAATGCTCACTGTCACTAATCATGAAAGAAATACAAATTAAAAACACAATATTATCTCACTGCAGTTAAAATGGATATTATTAAAAATGCAAAACATAACAAATGCTGGCAAGGATGTGGAGATAGGGGAGCTCTTATGCACTGTTATATACTGTTGGAAATACAAGTTAGTATAGCCAGTATGGAAAACAGTGTGGAGTTTCCACAAAACCCTAAATACAGAACTACCATGTGATTCAGCAATCTCATTCCTGAATATATATACAAAGTCAGAGAAAACCAGTATGTCAAAGAAACCTCTGCACTCTTATGTTACCGAAGCACTCTTTACAACAACCAAGATGAGGAACGAACCTGTGTTCATCAGTAGAAAAATGGCTAAAGAAAATGTGGCATAAGAAACCATCATTAGAACAAATGGCCAATGGGAAATATTTTTGCAATCTACTCATCTGACAAGGGGCTAATATCCAGAATCTACAAAGACCTAAAACATATACAATAAAAAACACACAACCCCATTCAAAAGTGGGTGAAGGATATGAACAGACAATTTTCAAAAGAAGAAATATATGAGGCCAACAAACATATAAAAAATGCTTATCATCACTTGTCATTAGAGAAATGCAAATCAAAACCACATTGAGATACCATCTCATACCAGTTAGAATGGTGATCATTAAAAAATCTGGAGACAACAGATGGTGGAGATGATGCAGAGAAATAGGAACACTTTTTCCACTGTTGGTGGGAGTGTAAATTAGTTCAACCATTGTGGAAGACAATGTGGTGATTCCTCAAGGATCTAGAAATAGAAATTCCATTTGACCCAGCAATTCCATTACTGGGCACATACCCAAAGAACTATAAATCATTGTAATATAAAGATACATGCAGATGTACATTTATTACAGCCCTTTGTACAATAGCAAAGACCTGGAACCAACCCAAATGCCCATCAATTATAGACAGGGCAAAGAAAATGTGGTACATATACCACATGGAATACTACACAGCCATAAAAAACGATGCGTTTGTGTCCTTTGTAGGAACTTGGATGAATCTGGACACCATCATTCTCAGCAATCTGACACAAGAACGGAAAGCCAAACACCGCATATTCTCACTCATTGGTGGGTGTTGAACAATGAGAACACGTGGACTCAAGGAGAGGAGCGTCACACACTGGGGGCAGTTGGGTGGGGGGTAGGGGAGAGACAGCAGGGGGTAGGGAGGGAGGGACAGGTAGGGAGGGATAACATGGAGAGAAATGCCAGATATAGTATGCACCTAAAGTAAAATAAATAAATTTAAAAAAATAAGGAACAAGTAAAAATAAGAAAATCCTTTAAACTTCAAAAAAATGTGGTATAGAAACACAATAGAATATTTTTTAAACTTTAAAACTACAAGTGAAATTATATCACTTGAAGCAGCATGAATGCGCCTGGAATACATAATGGTGAGTGAAATATGAGAAGAATGAAGGACAAATACTTGTTCTCACCCATTTGTGGGAGTTTAAAAAGTAGATTGCATAGAATTAGAGTAGAATATTGGTTACTAACATATAGGGGGGTAGATGGAAGGAGAGGATAGGTGGAGGTTGGTACTGAGTGCAAAATTACTTAGATAGGGGAGTAAGTTTGAGTGTTCTATAGCACAATAGGATGACTATGGTTAATAATAGCTTATTGTGTATTTCAAAATAGCTGGAAAAGAGTATTTGAATGTTTTCAACACAGAAATACTAAATGTTTCAGCTGATAGATATTCCAGGTATGTTGATTTGATCATTATTCATTGTATACATGTATCAAAATATCCAATTTATCCCATGTATATGTACAATTATTCTGTATTAGTTACTTTTGAAAGTTTATATAACTGTCCAGAAATTTTACTCTACATAAATTTCATCTGAATAAGTCATACAAAATCATGGGTGTCTGAAACACTTGGCATCAAAATAATACAAAGCATGCAAAATATTATGCCATTTAACTAAAAGATAATCATGACTCTAGCTGCTTAAAGAATCCTAATATGACTCTGAAGTTGTAACATCATCAAGAACCATTTGTTGAACTGCAGAAGAGTAAGATTCAGGGTTGTATCAATTTTAGTCTCAATTTTGTCAAAATTTATCTGATAGGTACTTTGTTTTGAGTATTTTGATGTTTCTCTGGATATTTGGTAACAAGTAGAGTTTATTGAATGTTTAGATATGTCTTCACTATTTATAATTTATTATTTGTGACATTAAAAGTCAAATTTTACAATTTTAATTTATTTGGCAATTATTTGATAGGTCACATTTGAAAATGTGAATATAAATAATTTATCATCAATCTTGAGAACAGAATACCTTTGTGATAAATTTAATCTCTATGATGGTCTTACCCAATTTTTAACCAAATAATACATGAGGGAACAAAGGATTGGAATAAGGTTATAAACACTTTTAATTTAATGCTACCTCCTATACTATCTACACTTAATAAAGAAATATATTTTACATGCACAACATTGCAGCATTTACAAAAACCACAATACATTGTCACCCTAAAATAAATACAAAAAGTAAATAATTAGCATATTACATATGCTTATCATTAGCCAGTAAGTTTTACATAAATAATAAAATGGCTCCGAAAACTTTGTTTTTGTTTTGTGTGATGGAGTCTCTCTCTGTGGCCCAGGCTGGAGTGCAGTGGCTTGATCTCAGCTCACTGCAACCTCCCCCTCCTAGGTTCAAGCAATTCTCTTGCGTGAGTAGCTGGGATTACAGGCATGCACTACCACACCCAACTAATTTTTGCATTTTTAGTAGAGAGTAGTTTTCACCATGTTGGTCAGGCTGGTCTCAAACTCCTGACCTTGGGATCTGCCCACCTTGGCCTCCCAAAGTACTAGGATTACAGGAGTGAGTCATCGCGCCTAGTCTCAAAATGTTTTAAAAAACCATAGTAAGTAAAAGAAGAATAACTCTTATCTTAAAGAGAATATCAATTCTATATACTACGGAGAGGGAAACAGAGCGCAAAACATATACCATATCTAAGCGATACAGAAAAGTTGCACTTAGAAAAACATTTCTAGTCTACATGTAGTTAAGATTAATAAAAAAACGGATAAACTGAGTACTGGTATAAAAATGAGAAAAATAATGACATATAAAGAATGAGGCATATTAATAAAAATTTAAGTTGAATTGAATGAAACAATAGAAAAGTGGAGTATTAATGAATCAATATGAAATCATTATTCTCCCAATTCAGACTTATAACTTGTTAAGGTAAAGAGATTAAAAGAGAAAAATAGATATATTTATATATCCAAATCTATCTATTATATATCTACTTGCCTATCTATAATTAAGAATGGAAAACAGCCATAACTAAGGATACAGAATAAAATCAAGTAGGAATGGGACGTGTAAATGGATCTCATGAATTTCAAACCTTAAAAGATATAGATTAAATTCTAGTAAAATATAATATGTAAATTTAAACAAAAAGAATTTGAATCAATTAATAATAGAGAAGTGTATTAACATATACAGAGGGACTACACTTTAACAGCTAAACGCTGTCTAGACTTAAATAATAAATATTCCATTGATGCTTATAATATTTTAAACTGAAGAAAAATATGTAAAAATTTAGTATAAAACTGTCTTAATTAAAGCAATGAGGTTTTGACATAGAAGAAAAGATATTATTGAAAAAAAGGAATATCGGAAATAGGGACATATGTATCACATTTATTTCTAACAGAAGTATCAAGGCAGCTCAAAAGCTAAATGAATTTTTATCAAATGAATCTGAAATAACTGCATAAATAGATCAAAAAGGAAATGTCAATTCCTGTATTAGAGACTTGTAAATGTAGATTTGAAATGAATATAGAATTAAATATAAAAACAAAGCTATAAAGCTTCCAGAAGAAAGCATAATAAAACATCTTTACAAACTCTTGGTAGTTAAATTTTTTTTTTATAGAACACAAAAAAGTAACTAAATATAAAAGAATAAAAGAGATAAATTTTACAGAACCAGACTAAAAGCATTTTTCACAATATTCCACTATGAAAATTAACAGGCAAGCTACAGTTTCTGAATGTATTTGCACCATGTACATCTGTCAAAAGACTCGTGTCCAGAATACATAAAGAACACTTACATAATTACAATAAAAGAAAAAAATGTCTAAAAGACTTAGACGTTTCACAAAAGAAGGCATGTAAAAGCCAGTAAGTATATGAAAACGTTCTCAGCATCATTGGTGATCATAAATATGTTAATTTTAATCACAAAGACATTTAATTCTCTATCTTCCAGAGTGGCTAAAATTAAACAGCAAGCAAAACAACAACAAACCTGACAGCACCAAATGTTGACAAATATGTGTGTGAACTCAAACCCTCATCCCCTGCTGGCAGATTAGTATAATCAATCAACTACTTCAAAGTTGTGTTAGTTTTACTTTTAAACATTAAACTCAGATTTGCTGTAAAACATATGAAATATACTGCTAGGTATTTACTTAGGAAAAATAAAAGTATATGTCCATAAAATATCTGTACAAAAATGTTTATAACAGTTTATCTGCAATTACCAAAAACTCACACCAATCCTAAAGGCCATCAAATGGAGAGGTGATAGATAAATAATTTCATACTAAGTACAGTGAGATGCTGTTCAGTAATAAACAAAAAACAAAATATTGATACATACAACTACAGTATGAAGCTCAGAAATATTATGTTGACTTAAGGAAGCTTAAGAAAAGTGTACACAGTATATGGTATACCATGTATTGAAATTCAAAAAGAGAAAAAGCAATGTAAGAATGTGCAATATTAATCTCTAATAATAGAAATCAGAACAGCTGTAGCCATATATGGGATGGGAATGATAAGAAGTCATGATTCAATTCTGGGTGATGAAAATATTTTATATAGTGATTAGGATGGTCAATATATGGGTAACCATTTATCAAAACTCATTAAATAAGACATTCACATCTTTGAATTTTGGAATACATAAATGTGCCTTAATTAAAAGCAAATAGTTTTAACTCAGTAATCTATCTAATGCCTGTAAATGTATAGAAAAAAATTTTCAAGGAATATATGTGCAAGGGTATTTATCATATTATTTGTAATCATGAAACCCTGGTAATAAAGTAAACTGTTCTTAGTAAGAAATGGTCAAATAAATCATTCTATGAAGAAATATGTCTCAATGAGAAATCAAACCTGAACTCTATTAAGGTTTTGCTAATGAAAGTTTGTGGCAAAAACCACAAATATATATATATTTTTATATAAATATATATATAAATATAAATATATATATATAGACACACACACACATATACACACACACAACTCTGTATGTCTATATTTAGTGAGATATCTATCCAAATATATAGATACATCTATCCATATGTGTAAATAGATATAGCTCTATCTATCTGTCTATCTATCTATCTACACAGATAGACATAGAACAAAAGTTCCATGGAAAGTTTGGACACAGTACTTTATTCCAGTGAAAAGTTTGCAAACTGAGGAGACACAACCTTCAGTGTAGAATGAAGTGTTGCAGAGAACAAAGGGAAGACTCAGGTTTTACTGCAAATTTCTAACTCAGGTTCCTAATCAGGTCAATTGTTGCAAATGAAGAATTGAAAATGGCTTATTTTTATTGGTTAGTGAAGTTGAGTTCTGATTGGTCGACTTAGATAAATACTGATTGGTTGATACAACCAAACCGTGATTTGTTAATACTTTCAAGCCCTGATTGTTGGTTTCCAAGCTAAAACTAGAAGTTTCTGTCAATTTTTTTGTTTTCCAAATGGAAGGGAAGGGGTGGGGCAGGCAGTGGTTTCTGGCTCCTATTTATCTTGGCACTTACAACAGGAACTGGATTGGTTTGATTAGAGAAAGGTCAGTCCTGTGATGCTTTTACATCTTTCTGAGAGCACAGAGTACTTATATGACTGCTCCCTCACTCAGTTATGACCAGTTAGTTCTAAGTTAGAGAACTACAGTTAGCTGTGGGGAGTCCATTTCTCTCTCCCTCTCTCTCTCTGACCTCTCTCTCTGTGTATGTATATATGTATATACACATATATATGTAAATGTATATCTATATATATATAAATGTAACATCCCAATCTCTTTTTTTTTTAAACAAAAATGCACTAGTACTTAATGTTTAACAAGGTTCTACAATCTGATATCAATATACAAAACTTTTTTTTTCTTGAGACAGAGTCTCTGTCTGAAACCCGGACTGAAGTGCAATGGAATGATC
>CM052650.1:118817510-118889675 GCA_028533165.1 Leontopithecus rosalia
TTCCTTTTTGCACTTTTTTCTCTAATTTTGGCTTCTCATTTTATTTCATTGAGTTGATCTTTGACTTCTGATATTCTTTCTTCTGCTTGGTCAATTTGGCTATTGAAACTTGTGCATGCTTCATGAAGTTCTCGTGTTGTGTTTTTCAGCTTCTTCAATTCACTCATATTACTCTCTAAGTTGTCCATTCTTGTTATCAGTTCGTCAAATCTTTTTTCAAGGTTCTTAGTTTCTTTGCATTGAGTTAGAACATGTTCTTTTAGCTCACGGAAGTTTCTCATTACCCACCTTCTCAAGTCTGATTCTGTCATTTCATCACACTCCTTCTCCGTCCAGCTTTGTTCCCTTGCTGGTGTGGAGTTGTGGTCCCTCATAGGAGGTGAGGTGTTCTGGTTTCGGGTGTTTTCCTCCTTTTTGTGCTGGTTTCTTCCCATCTTTGTGGATTTTTCCACCTGTCGTCTGAGTAGTTGCTGATTTTCTGATTGGGTCTCTGAGTGGATGTCCAGATTATTGATGATGAAGTTATTTCTGTTTCTTAGTTTTCCTTCTAATAGTCTGGCCCCTCTGCTGTAGGACTACAGAGGTCCACTCCAGGCCCTGCTTGCCTGGGGTACACCTGTAGCAGCTGCGGAACTATGAGGGTTACTACCAGTTTCCTCTTCTGCTATCTTTGTCCCAGAATGATGCCCGCCAAATGTCAGTCTGATCAGTCCTTTGTGAGGTAACTCTTTGGATATATATGGGGGTCAGGAAGCTGCTTGAGGAGACTGTCTGTACTTTATACTTGAGGAGACAGTCTTTACTTTATAGGAGCTCAAGTGCTGAGCTGTGAGCTCCGTTGTTCATTCAGGGCTGCTATGCAGGTACGTTTAAGTCTGCTGCAGCAGAACTCATAAAGCCCTGTTTTTTTCCTCAGATGCTCTGGCCTGGGGAGTTAGGGCTTTATTTATGAGTATCTGTTGCACTGTCCTGCCCAGCATGGAGGCAGTCTAATCACTGTCTGCCTGTAGTGGCTATGCTGAGCTGCCTTGGGCTCCACCCTGTTGCTGTGGGCTCCACCCTGCTGCCATGGGCTCTGCCCTGCTGCTGTGTGTAATTCCCTGTATTTCTGTTTATATGGGTGTGGTTAGAGCTGCCATGGTGATGATGGCCCACCTCTGTAGTAGCAGACTCTCCCTTTATGGCGGGTTGTCTTGGCAACAGCAGGCTGTGTCAGCAATGGCAGTCTACCTTCGTAGGGGTGGAGTTCCTCGGAAATGGCAGATGCCCCTCTGCCTCTGAGCTGCACCATCCTGGGTTCAGCTGTGCTTGCCATGAAACTCTCAACCCTGAGTGTTTCCAATTGCTGTTTTGTTTGTTTTTGTGGGAGTGGGACCCGCATAGCCTGATCACCTCGCTCCCTGCCTCAGAGCCCATTTTTTTTTAAGTTGAACGATTGACTCTCTCCCAGGTGTTGCAGTCACCTGCTAAAAGGGCGCTGGTACCTGTATGATTTCCCATGCAGTGACCCACTGTGCTGGCTGGAGCCATGTTGCTGCCTGGTAATCTCCTGGCCTGGCTTTCTGTTTAAGTCCTGTTTAATCAGATGAATGTGCTAATCTGCCTTCTGAAATCTCCAATTGCCGGTTTAACAGGGCAAACAAACCAGTGTATTGTGTACGGAGTGCCACTGCACTGTGGCCCTGGCCCAAACAGCTGCGCCAACCCAAAAAGCCATGCTGGTGGCCTGTGGGACTCCTACACCTGGGAATCTCCTGGTCTGTGTGCAATAAAGATCTGTCTGGAAATGTGGCGTCCACTCACCATCTGTGGTTTCACTGGGAGCTGGAATCCTGAGTTGGTCCTACAGCGCCATCTTCCTAAAGCTCTTATTCTAATATTTATTATTGATGTTTTATTTACTTTCTCTCCTCTGGTACTCCCACTATACTTTCTTTGGTACACTTGAAGGTGTTCAACTGAGGAAGGAGACCCAGGCATCTGGAATCACCTCCCCCTTGACCTCCACACTGCATTTCAATAAATGAAAAAGCTAGGCAACTGGCAGTGCCTCCTGAATTGCCTTCCTATAAGATAGCGGGCATGGTATGGGGGATTCTCTCCAGAAGACATTGTTTTTATTTAAACAAGATCAAACCTCCACCTGGAAACCAGAACCCTTTCAAATGTAATTCCTAAAACTGTAAACCCAAGACCTATTAATATGTAATTTTCTCTCTCTTTTTTTTTTTTTGAGATGAGTTTTGTTCTTGTTACCCAGGCTAGAGTGCAATGGCACAATCTTGGCTCACCGCAACCTCTGCCTCCTGGGTTCAAGCAATTCTCCTGCCTCAGCCTCCTGAGTAGCTGGGACTACAAGCACACACCACCGTGCCCAACTATTTTGTATTTTCAGTAGAGACAGGGTTTCACCTTGTTGACCAGGATGGTCTCGATCTCTTGGCCTTTTGATCCACCTGCCTCTGCCTCCCAAAGTACTGGGATTATAGGCATGAGCCACTGCACCCAGCCTCATATGTGATTCCTAAAGCTGTAAACCCAAGACCCTTTCACTTGTAATTTCTAAGGCTGTAAACCTAAGATCCCTTCACGTGTAATATCTAGAGTGTAAGCCTATATAAAGGCAGAGCTTCTCTTGTTAGGGGAGCTTGGCCGTTTGGACAAAACTTAAAGCCTTGCTCCCAGGCTGTAATAATAAAACCCCTTTCTTTCTAGTTCAGTGTCTGAGAGGTCTGTTTCTCACAGCCGCTCCTGCTTCACTACATTGATCTGAGCTTTTATTTTTCTTTATTCTATTTTCTTTCTACACTTCTGATTGTGTCATCTCTGTTTATCTACCTCCCAATTCTCCTTTCTTCTCCTAGTTTCAATCTGTGATAAGCCTCACTCATAATTTTCTTATGTCAGCTATTGTACTTTTCACTCCAGAATTTCCATTTGATTATGTTCTAATTTGAACACATCTGTAATGGCTACTTCGAAGTCTTTGTTAATCTGGTAATTGATCCCTCTAACATGGCAATTTCTGTTGCCTGTATTATTATTATTATTTCCCTGCAGTGGGTCACATGTTGATGATTCTTAACATGTATTTTCAGTTGGGGGAAACAGAACATTTTAGGTAACATATTATAGCAACCCTGCATACTAATTTTCCTCTCCCACTCTCTGAGGGTTATTTGTTTTGTTGTTGGCTTGCTAATTTGTTTTGTCACTTAATAGGCTACTTCAGTGAAGTCTATTTCCCTCTCAAAATAAAGACTTTGATGTTGCTTCTTTGACAGTGAAGTCTTGGGGGTTCCTATGACCACTCTGTGATGCCAGTCACTTTAGCGTGGCAATCTTTGGATTTCTTTTTCTCTTATATTTCTGGTAAGTGCTCTGTTTTATTTGGTATTACACTCCTATGAAGTTTAATAATTACTGAGGATTATTTAATTTTTCTTGACAATACCCTGGGTCATAAGTAGCTTAGTAGTCTTGTCCAACAGGAGTAGTTTTTAAGGCCAGCCTGACTCCAGAAGGACTCTGGATTTTTACTCCAGAAGGATTCTTCTAAGCTGTCTCTTTCCCTGGTTTCTTTGGTGAAATTCTTGGCCTATGGTTTAATGCACTGCTGTTAATTAAAAGGACTCATTATTTTCAAGAGCATCCTTAGGCTTGCATTTTTAATACTAATTAAATAAAATCAGTCCTTTGAAGGAAAGTTTCAGAGCTTTCTTATTTTATGAATTGCCTTTTACCTGGTAAACTATCTTAGCCACTATTTTGGGATCTAGGCCTGGAGGTAGCCTCTATTCGTATTGGATTTCCTTCCTCTGCCTCTCCAGGTATGGTATCTCTACCCTGTTAGTGACTGAGGATGAGGGAAGTCAAGGCCCCAGTATTCTGAGCCTGTCATATCTGGAGTAGAGCCTCTCTCATCTGGTTAAGAACTGGGTGGAGGAAGGGAGCCCATGCGTCTTAGCTGCACTTATAAAAATTTAACTTCTTCAACTTTTGGTTGCGAGGGGGTGGGAAATGCTGGTTGCCTACTTCTTTGGAAATTTACGGTAATTCTTGATTGAAGCATGAGCAGAAAGCATGGACTGGTTTTTAATCTCTTCAAATATTCCCACTCTCACTTAAACTCCCATCAAGCTGAGCTGCAAGTGAGGCAGGAAGCAGAGATAGCAATAAAGTGGGTGGTGGCTGGAAAGTCACAGACTCTCACTGTTATTACTGACATCAGATCATTTGTTATGCACTTAGGCCAATTTCCAGAGACTTACAATGGTTGTGTTTTTTTTTTGTTGTTTCTTTTGTTTTGTGTGTGTCTGTGTGTGTCTGTGTGTTTGTTTTTAATAGTTTTTGACAGCTTTGTTCATTTTACTTTGAATAGATCCCTTGAGCTAACACTATTATCCTGAAAGTTAACTCAATTTTGCAATATTTTAAAATTCTCTAATATATGAAGAAAAACAAAACTCAAACAACAGAGTCTATATTAATTACAAAATAACCCAGTAGAGTGCTATAAATTTTCAGAGTCTATACTAATTACAAAATAATCCAGTAGAGTGCTATAAATTTTCAGAGCCCATAAAGGTCTACTTAATAAGAGAATTATTGACATGGCCATCCGTTAAAACTGCTTTCCCACTGAAATAGAACTGCCTCCTACCCTGACTGCACTCTCTTTTATATTCATTAAATAGCATTTCTGCACATTAAAATATGTATACACTCTTTTTTGAATCCTAGTTTGTTGAAATGCTTTATCTATTATTCAAAACTAATTGAATCCTGCTCTACAGAATATCATGAAACATTCTAAGCTTGGCACTTTACATTGAAAACATTGTCCTGTAGATAAATTTTCTTAGCTTTTAAAAAGAAGAACCTTACAAATTGAAAATAATTTGATGGTACAGCTCTGATTAAAAAAAAGGGAAAGAAAAACGTACACATATTTAAATTTTAAAGAGTTTATCTGAGTAGTCAGGATTCATGAATTGGGGCAGCATCTTGATTGATTAACCAGGGCAAATGGCTAACACCCCATTTAAAGGGGCAAAAGAAAAAACTTTAAAAAAAATCTGCAGAAACAAAACAAAATAATTTTGATTGGTTTAAGTAAAAAGTCCCTATTTAGAGATCAGTTGGTGGTTTCTGAATGGCTCAGTTACTACTTTCGATTTACTGTTTACATTGATTTTTTAGTTCGTTCACAAAGAAATGAAGTGCCAGAGCTATTCCAATCTAACAGCCTCCCAATTAGAATTTGTTTTAACAGTTTTGAAGAGGCCTTAGTACACATGTATGAGGTAGTTATCAATTAAGAGAAACTGCCTTACCCCTGAATTATTTACAAATGAATTAATATTTAAAGTGTAAAAACTGAAAAATAAATGTAATTAAATAAAATGTAAAGTAACTTGAAAAATGACCCTGTATATTAAGAAATGAGGAGCACCTGGCTAAAAATGGTATAAAAACTGGAAATCATAAACTATAATATATATTTGATTATATAAACACATCTAAAATTGTTTAACAAAAAACACTATGCATAATCTGAATAAAACCACCTGATTATAAAAGATATATACTTTAGTCAATTGTTAATGACACTTATAAATCAAGAACAAATAGGGATTTGAGAAATTTTCATTTATAAATAAATGGAGACAAAATATGATCTTTATAGAGATATTATAATATTTGATAAATTTAGTAAATTTTTAGTCTCCCCTTCAGTGGTGAACTTTAATTAAGATCCATCCGTGGAGACAGACGTGTCTCAGACCAAATGCTTACCTAGCTTCCTACTTGAAGAATTATGGCTTTCTTTATTCCTTCTGCCAGCCTATGTAGTACTCCTTTGCTTTACAGCACCCTAAGTCCCTATCCTCAAAAAAAAGCTTTTTCTTATGGCTAGAGACCTAAAAATACGTAGCATTGAGGATCTACATCCAGATCTCAAGGAGGGACTCTTAGATAACCAGCCTAAGGAGATACATAAGCAAGAAACAAAAGTAAGTGCACATGTCCCTGGTAAAAGAAAATCAGAAAAAATTATCATAGGTAAAGTCTAATTTATAATAGAGTTAGAGAATATATTTTTTTGAATATTTGTTTTTAGAGCAGTTTTAGGTTCACACATTAAAAATTGAGAAGAAGCTTCAGAGGTTTTCCACATATTCTGTCCTTTAAATTAGGCATAGCTTCCCCAACTCTCAGCATCCCAGACCAGAGTAGAGATTTACTGTAATCAGTAAGCTTACATTGATACTTCACTATCACCTAAAGTTTACAGTTCATACTGAGGCTCACTCTCAGTGTTGTACACTCTATGGATTTTGAAAAATGTTCAAGAAAATGTAGTCGCTGTTACAGTATGATATAAAGTAATTTCGCTGCTCTTAAATTTCTCTGTGAACTGCCTATTTATCTCTGCTTTTCACTCTACCAAAGAAACCACTGATTCTTTTACTGTTACCATAGTTTTGTCTTTTTCAGAATGTCAGAGTTGGCAGCAATAAGTAAGTGGCTTTTTCAGATTGACTTCTTTAACTTGGTAACATAAAGTTTCTCCATGTCATTTCATGCTGTAGCTCATTTCTTTTTAGCACTGAATAATATTCCATAGTCTGGTTAAACCACTATTTATTTATTTATTTATTTATTTATTTACTTACTTATGTAATTGCTTTAAGGTTTTGACAACTACAAATGAAGCTGTTATTAATATCCACATGCAAATATTTGTGTGGATATAAGTTAACCCCTGTAAATATTAAAGCAAGTGATTGCTGGATTATATGGAATAAGGGTGATTACTTTTGTAAGAAACTCCCAATCTGTCTTCCAAAGTAGCTATACGACTTAGCATTTCCCCAGCAATGAATGAGAATTTCTATTACTGGACATCTTTGGTGGCAGCATTTGGTGTTGTTAGTGTTCTCAATTCTGCCCATTCTAATAGGTATCTAGTGATGTTTTATTATTGTTTTAATTTCCAATTATCTGATAACATGATGTGGAGCATCATTTCATATGCTTGTTTGTCATGGGTCTTCTTTGATGAGGTGTTCATTAAGGTCTTTGACAATTTTTAGATCATGGTGATTCATCTATTTCTTCTTGCAGTTTTATCAGTTTTTGCCTCACATATTTGACTCTTTTGGCTACATACATATTAAATATTTCTATTTTTTCTTAGATATTTGACCCTTCTGTCATGATGCAATGCCCATTGTCCCAGATAAGTTTCCTTGGTTTGAAGTCTGCTCAGTCTCAAGTTAATATTTCTACTTCCCATGCTTTTATACTTCATGTGAATTTCTTGTGGTCAACATATAGTTTGGTCTGTTTCTTGATCCACTCTGATCACCTTTGACTTTTAATTGTTGTATTAAGATCATTGACATGAATGTAGTTATTGATACAGTTGAATTAATATCTACTATATTTTTTTCTGGTTTTTTAGATTCCATTTTCTCCTTTCTTAGTATTTCAGTTACACTTTTTATTAAAACTTCTCGGCAGTTGCCTTGGCTTTTGCGACATACATTTACAATTAAACCAAGTTCACTTTCAAATAACACTATGCTGCTTCACGAATGCTGCAAGTAATTAAAATAACAGCATAATTCCAATTCTTCCCTTCCATCCTTTGTATCATTGCTGCCATTAATTTCATTTATACATAAGCATGTACACATATACAAGGATATATAATCAAATACATTCTTGGCATTATTATTTTGAATAAAACAGTTATCTGGTAATTAATCAAGAAATAAAAAATACAAGTTTTATTTTACTGTTATGTATTTCTTTTTTAGTGCTCTTTCTTTCTTCACACATATCTGAGTTCAGTATTTCCCTTCTGTGTTAGTGTGTTAGTCTGATCAGGCTGTCATGACAAAATACCACAGAATGAGTGGCTTAAACAACAGAGATTTATTTTCACACTGTTCTGGAAGCTGGAAAGTCCAAAATCAAAGCTACAATAGGGCTTGGTTTCTAGTAAACATTATTTTCCTATCTTGTAGGTTTCTGCTCACTTGGGCTTTCTTCTGAGTACATACAGACAGACATATTGGAGCTGGATCTCATATTTGTCAAATTATTTAACCTTAATTACTTCCTGAATATCCTGTTTTAGTCTGTTTTCTGTTGCTAATAACAAAATACATTAAATTGGGTAATTTCTTTTAAAGCAACTTATTTCTTACAGTTATGGAGGCTGAGAAGTTCAAAGTGAAGGGGCCCAATCTGGCAAGAGTCTTCTTAGTAGTGGGTACCCTGTGCAGAGTGCTGTGGTGGCACAGGACCTCCCATAGCCAGGAAGCTGAACTTGTTAGCTCAGGTCTCTTTTACCTTTTTTATAAAGCCAGCAGGTCCCATTCTTGTGATAATCCATTAACTTATTGACTCATTAATCCAAGAACATATTAATTCATTCATGAGGGCAGAGCCTGAGGACCCAATTACCTATTAGAGGCTCCACCTCTCAATACTGCTACATTAGGGACTAAATTTCAACCTAAGTATTGGAAGGAAAACAAATATTCAAAACATAGTGAGGAAAAGTGTTGTCTTTCCCGGGTCCACAAGGGAGCGAAGTTTTAAGCGCAAGAATTTCCCAGCACCAAGCCCCACTCCTGTTTCTCTCCATCCTGGAGATTTAACAATTTATGTTTAAATTTTGCAGATGTAGAAAGAAACAAAGTCAATCACTCCAGCAGAAGTTCTAAAAAACTCCTTCCATTAGCTTGGGGGTCTTTAAAAAGTTGGGGGTTTCTCCCAGGTTAAAAGCCTCCTTTTGGTCCAGGCACGGTGGCTCAAGCCTGTAATCCCAGCACTTTGGGAGGCCGAGGTAGGTGGATCACAAGGTCAAGAGATCGAGACCATTCTGGTCAACATGGTGAAACCCCATCTCTACTAAAAATACAAAAAAATTAGCTGGGCATGGTGGCGCGTGCCTGTAATCCCAGCTACTCAGGAGGTTGAGGCAGGAGAATTGCCTGAACCCAGGAGGCGGAGGTTGCGGTGAGCCGAGATCGCACCATTGCACTCCAGCCTGGATAACAAGAGCGAAACTCCGTCTCACAAAATAAATAAATAAATAAATAAATAGTCTCCTTCTTTTACACCCCTTCAAACTCTATGTTTAAATACCCTTCCACAAACACTCCCTTCGTGAAAGCTGTTTTTCTCTATCCTAAATTTTCCTTCTAAAGTCCCCTTCCTCACTCTCTCATAAAAGCCTCTCTTCCCCTCCTAAACTCCATCTCTCCTCTCCATTCCCTACCACTCAGAGTGGAAGCTGCTTTCATCTCCAAAATTCCATCTTTCTAAATTCTTTCACTCAGTGTAAAAGTTAGCTGTTTCTTTCTCTCTCCTTCTCCTGTTTCTCTCTCTCTTTAAATAAATCACTTTCTACAAACCCTTTTAAATTCGGAATTTACTGCGCACCGCACTGTAGTCCCCTCTCTCATTCTCAAAAGGGCAAAAAAACATAAACCTAAAAAAAGTCCTCTCGTAAAAGCTAAGGGCACCCTAAATCCCTAAACCTCAATATTACAATAGTAGACCCTATCTCCCAATTAAGTCACATTTGGATATAGGGCTTCACCTATGAACTTGGGGAGAAATAATTCAATCCATAGCATGCCTTCTATAACCTTACTAAATGCATGTTTTTATTGCATGCAAAATATATTCCTTCCATTCCAGCATCCTTAAAAGCCTGAATTCATTCCAGCATCAGCTCTAGTTTCTGAAGTAAAAATTCTGATCCAAATATCATCTAAATTAGTATGGATGAGGCTCACCTCATGATTTTTCCTGATGCAAAATTTATCTCCAGCTGTGAACCTCTGATATGAAACAAGATATATGCTTCTAAAATACAGGCTGGACATGGTGTCTCATGTCTATGGTCCCAGCTACCTGGGGGATTGAGGTGGTAGGATCTCTTGCACCTGACAACGGGAGGTTGGAGCTGCAGTGAGCTGTGATTGCCTCTGGCTCGGACAATTGAGCAAGACCTTGACACAAAAAACAAACAAAACAATGGTGGGACAGGCATAGTTTGACATTCTGATTCCAAAAGAGAAAAATAGAAAAGAAGGGGTGACAGGGTCTAAGCACGTCCAAAGCCTAGTAAAGCAAATTCTGCTACATCTTAAGGAAAAAAATAATGTTCTTTAGTCTGAGGCTCTGCCTTCCAGACCCACTGCTACAGACGTGTCACCCTACAGCCCTATTAAAAGCCTTACCCCCACAGATGTGCCAGTGGGTCCTCCCTACTCCTAAAGATCCAGTGGAGGCAGCCTTGCTTGTTGAAACAGAAGTGATGGCCTCTTTCTTTGAAATTGAAGGGGGTAGCCCTAATGATTCCCGAATCACCTTTACGGTTATTCTCTTTTCTTTAATAATGGTGCCCCATTAAAGCCAAATAACTCTTCCATTTCTATGTAATCTTAGAAGCATATTAAGCCTTCCTTAATTTCATCCCTAAAGGCTTTTTACCTTGTCTTGTCTTTGTGTCCTTTGAAACAAACTGGCTATATCTCTGCTGCTATATTGTATGTTTATTTCTGGCCTCTGCTTAGATGGTTGATTATATCCATGGTTCATACCTGTACTAATCTCCTTATCAAATGATTGTTCAGCCACACCTTTAGTGGTATCTTTAGAACATGCTTTATCATATATATGATAAATAGGCTAAGAATTTTCCAAATCTTCAAGCTCTGGTTCTTTTTTGCTTAACAATTTCTTCAATTTGTCTCTTTCCTCTTGCATTTCACTATAAGCAGAAAAGAGAAGCAAGGTCACCCATTCAACAGTTTGCTTAGAAATCTCTGCATCTAAATATTCAATTTAATTGTGCATAAGTTCCACCTTCTGCAAAATACTAGAGCACAATTCAGTCACATTATTTGCCACTTTATAACAAAATAGCCTTTTCTCCAGTTTCTAACAATGTGTTCCTTATCATCATCTGAGACCCCACTAGAATTGCCTTTAACATTTGCATTTCTATCAACATTGTTTTTAATAATATATGTATTCTCTAAGACTATCAAGGCTTTCTGTATAGTTCTCTCTTTTCTTCCCGAACTCCCACTAGAATTTCCCTTAATATCCATTTTTCCACGTAGTCTTTAGGATTTGTGCAGCACGCAGCTTAAAACTCTTTCAGCGTCTACTCATGAATCAATTGCAAAGCCACTTCCATATCTTAGGGACTTCTTATAGAAACACCCCATTTCTCAACAGCTAATTGTGAATTAGTCTGCTTCAGCTGCCATTAAAAAATAACACAGACATAAAAGAAATTTACTTTCTTACAGTTTTTGAGGCTACAAAATCCAATATTATGGTTCTAGCTAGTTTCAGTTCCTGGTGAATTCTCTTTTTCTAACTTGCATGTTGTGGCTTTGTCCTCATATGGCCTTTCCTCTGACTGAACACTGCAGAGAGCGACTTCTGAAATCATCCTGATATAATGATATTATTATATCAGTATGATTAATTATATTATAATAATGATATTATTATATCAGGATGATTAGATTGGGATTGCATTCATATGACCTCATCTAACCTTAATTACTTACTCCCTAAGGACTCCATCTCCAAATACAGTCCCATCAGGGTATAGGACTTCAGTATATAAATTCTAGGGTGACACATTTCAGTGCATTGTATCTTTTCTCTGAAGAATAGTTTTTAGGTTCACTGGTTCATGTGTAGCTTTCTGCTCAAGGATTTCTGCTCTGGTAAAGTGTAATTCACAGTATTTGTCTATCTTTCCAATTTTAGAGGCAGTAGTTCACCCTCTGATGGCTGTTAAAAGAGTAGTTGTTTCTTCAGTGTTTTGGGAATTTTTCTTATTTTTAGGTTGAAGTGAAGACTGTCAAACTCCTTACATAATTTTAAAATAGTTGATAACTTTAAAAGTCTATATTTATTAAGTAAACATTTCAATTATTTTGGATGAAATTTACTTCTGAGTTTGTTAGAGTTAATAAGTGCTCCTTACCTGCCGGTCTGAAAACCAAAAGTGTGGATTACATTTTTAGATTTTGATTAGTGTGAATGGCACATTACTGCTAGTGGGGAGTTTATTCTATAGTAATAACTGAAAATATGCTTATAGTGCTCAGTATGTGACAAGGTTCTTCTAACCCCTTGGTATTCCCCAACAATCCTGTAAGGCACTGAGCTAGCAAATGAATGCACAACAGAGAAAAGCATGAGACAAGAAAATGAAGGTGTAAATATATTTTTCACAAATGTAGATACATGGAAAACAGTATTTATAACTTATGGCAGAAACCAATGATGGAGATGATATTTCAAGTATTTTGAAAGTATTTAGCTGACAATAGAAAAAAGACTAATTTTCAAGCAGGCAATTGCATTATTTATTTAAATATTTAATTGACAATCATGCTCATGGGATACAATATGACATTTTGATGCATGCATATTGTGGAATGCTTAAATAAAGCTAATTAAAATATCATCTCATATACTTATTATTTTATTTTTTGTGGTGAGAACATTTGAAATATATTCTTAGAAATTCTGGTGTTTATAAAGTATGATTATTAACTATAGTTACCATGTTGTGCAATAGATCTCAAAAACTTATAAAGTTATCCTTTCTGTCCAGCTGAATCTTTGTACATTTTGACCAACATTTCTCCAGCCTCTGATAATTATCATTCTAGTTCTGCTTCTATGAGTTTGTCTATTTTAGATTCCGCGTGTAAGTGACATCATGCAGTATTGGTCTTTGTGTAGTTTTTCAAAATTATTTAAATGATTAAAAGGTGATTTTTAACAAGACCAGTTTGAATAAGACACAACTAAAACTGACAATGTTATACACAAGAAAGAAATGCAAGTGACAGAATTTTCTTTGTTTTTGAGCATAGTCTTCCATTGTGTATATATACCACATTTTCTTTTATTTGCCAAAAAGGTCTGACATTGACGACTAAGGTAAAAGAGTCTCCATACCTCATGTTTCTAGTAGTGTTTATATGACTCAAATATGAACTAACAGAAAGTGGATGCATTGTCACCACTACTGCTCTACACATGCAGTGAGTCTCACAACTACTACTAAGAGTAGTAACAAACAATACTTGTATTTTCTGCACTCCAGTCATTGCTCCAGGACTTTATCCACACTAGCTTATTTTATTCCAGAAACCCTTGGAACAATTATATAGATTTTATATGCTGAAGGACATGTAGAGGGCATATAACCTGTCCAATGTTTCTCAGGAGATCGACAGACCATAAGGAAGTGGATAAGCAGAATTGCTTTGTATGAGGCAAGTTTTCCACCCCTGATGCTAGTCTCAGCAAGGATGAGGAAATGCTAGTTGGATTGGCAAGAGTGTCCATAGCATCTAACAAAATCATGGGCACTTATCCCATATTCAGTATATACTGAATTAAAGATAATAAACTCTGCATCACACATGCTTGTACCTAAATCTTCATGTCAGTTATTAATTATTTCTTTGAAATAAACCTATAAAGAGAAAAAAAGTTAAGGTTATTGATAGTAGCACAAATCTCTTTATGTTACTGACAATGTATCAGAATATAATACCAATTTACGGAGTCATTAGAAATGTTTAAGAGTGTCTCTTTTCCTACTTGAAAACCTGTATGGGTCTAACACACACACACACACACACACACACACAAACACACACACACGTGTTAGACCCATACGTGTGTGTGTGTAATGCTATCAGGTGTTAGAATTGTGTATATATATTAAATATATATATTGACTGTATAATTTAATATTTATTATTAATTATTTTATTTGAAATGAAGATATATCCATTTTTAAAATTTCTACTAGCCACATTAATTTTTCTGTGAATTACCTGCTCATGTTTTTTTTAATTTTACTGGAAATTATTCATATAATTAAATAATCTACCCCAATATTTTTACAGTAGTTGTGATTTGCCATCACTTTCTTGTACATGCCATTAACACTTTTAGTTCTATATCTCAATTTAAATTAGTCTTGTAAAAATCAGCTTTTTTTCTCATTCTCATAATTGTGGAAAGGACTAAAATGCTTGTACACATTTTATAAAACTCAATAGTTTTCTTCTGGCCTATATAAATTAAAAAAATTCTAGATTTTTGTTAGAAATAATCAGAAGAAATCCAGAAAGGCATTGTTATAATATAAATAAACTGAAAGCTTATAAAAAGAAGAACATCACAATCATTTTAAACTATATAAAGATAAAGCTTTGAGCACTAAACAAACAACAATCAAAGAAAGCTTCACAGCACTGGGGAAAAAGACTGGGATCTTCTAACATAGTGTTTCAATATTCTTGCCATTATTAGTGGTTTTCTCACAGAGAAATTTTGAACAAAATACCTTAACTACATTTCTCTGCCAATAAAATTGACAAGACAGTTGCAGAAAAGCTTTCAAATCCATTGCAAAAGCAATTTATATTCAGTTTATATTCATGTATAGTTAAAGAATAACATTGGGATTTTGCTTCTTCTAAGTAGTCTAAGAATAAATTTCACCACCATTGATTTAGTCAGTACAGTAAAAGTATGCTTTTTATGATTTTTTTCTCAAGTGTAGTACATGTTTTACATTATAGCAGAAATGAAAAAAATCTATACGTCTTCTATAGCTTTTTTTTTTTTTGGCATGATATGTGAATATCCTAAATAAAACAAGATCTCAATCTAATGTTATATGGTTAACTCACGAATTTGCTTTAATTTGTGTGAATTGTTAAAATTTACAAAGCTCAAAATTTAAACTAGAACAACAGGAATCCAGGATCTCCTACAGCTATAAATAATACGTGTGAGAGAGAGAGCATGTGTGTGTGTGTGTGCGCGTGCGCGCGTGTGTGTGTTTAGACTTTTTAAGGATAAGTTTAAAAAATTGTATCTAAATTTGTGTCAATTTACATTCCAGAAAAACAGCAAATGATGTCTTCTTGCAATGTCTTCCACCTTACACTGAAAAATGAGATAAAGCCATACCTGACAGGTAACAAGCGCTCATTGAGAGCTCATTTAATCCAATTAGCAGAAAATTGTGTGTGCTGACTGCTTTCTACCAGCAGTTAGTTAAACTAATGAAACAAGCTGGGAGTGGGGGCAGTACAAAGTAATGAATAACTTAAATGTGGAGTATCTATTCTGTATAAAAACAGAATCTACATCATATTTGCCCTGTGATTTATAGTAATTTATAAATAAAACGAATAAGAATTATAATATATACTAATTCATACATAAACATTAAATTTTAATAGGCAATATACATATTTATAGCTTCTATATCAGTCAGGGCTCTTAAGAAGCACAGAGAAGATAATGTATATGAGTATATATTAATTTATTTTAAATTATATTATTTTATGGAATTATTTCTCCTGATTACATGTACTGGCAAGTCTGATATTAGGAAAGGCCCTGAAAAAGGCAAAAGTTGATTTAGTCTTAAGTCTGAAATCTGGAAAGTGGGAAGACAGGTTAAAAAGTCAGGCAAGGCCGGGCGCGGTGGCTCAAGCCTGTAATCCCTGCACTTTGGGAGGCCGAGGCGGGTGGGTCACGAGGTCAAGAGATCGAGACCATCCTGGTCAACATGGTGAAACCCAGTCTCTACTAAAAAAATACAAAAGAAAAGTTAGCTGGGCATGGTGGCGAGTGCCTGTAATCCTAGCTACTCAGGGGGCTGAGGCAGGAGAATTGCCTGAACCCAGGAGGCGGAGCTTTCGGTGAGCCTAGGTCGCTCCATTGCACTCCAGCCTGGGTAACAAGAGCGAAACTCCGTCTCAAAAAAAAAAAAAAAAAAAAAAAAGAGGACCTAACAAAAACTATAATAATCAATATAACTGAAAAGAACCTATAAAGGATATAAACTTTTTCCATGTAAAATATGTTTAAAATCAAAATTATTACCAAATCCTGACATTATTTTGCTTTTGAAATTAAAATAAACCTTCATACACTAGCTCACGTTTTCAAAGTAAGAAAGCATAAACATGGATTTAATCCATTATAAAGTCAGAGAAAATAATGTATTCTTCCTTTGGAAAAATGCATTACCAAATAATCAGTATTAACTTTATCATATTATATATCGTATAGTTTTCATTGTCATAACAATTTCCATGCAAAATTCTCAGGTGAACTAATTTTATTTAAAAAGTCTTTGAATAATTTTCAACTCAAACCACATTTGAAATAGAATTGATTCAGATAAAATAATATTTTACACAATTAAGAGGTCATCTTGTACACCTCTGTGGGAAAACTCTCTGCAATGAAAAAAACTATGATTTCAAGGTAAACAACAGATTCCACTTAGGCAATAATAATTGAATAATTTGAATCTGAGGAAAATCTTCAAAAATTTCACAGATTTGACCTGTTAAATACCTATAGCCATGAGATAGTGTTTTACAAGTATTTTTCTCATTGGGAAAATTCCCCATTCCCCATTTTCTCCTGCTCATCTTCATCAAACCATCACTACACCATTCATTTTGCTGTTTCTATTGTTGCTCAGAAATAGTTGCAATTGATACTGAGATTACTTAAGGGACAGGAAGGCATTTCAAGTGGCATTAAAACTTGATTAACTTTCAAAATAATGTAAAACTATGCTTTATGAATAATTTAAATGTGATTTCAGTTTTAAATTAGATGTTGTGATTACTATAATAATTTCATGAGTGACCAGAAAAATAACATCAAAATAAATTAAACCAGATAAACATAAACTACCTTGCATTTAGAAACAAAACCTTGGGGTTTATGTTTTCGCTGTTACTGTAGTTGTTATTGTTTTCTTAGCTTGTACAAGGTTTCTGTTGAAATGAAGATTATAATGAATATACCTTTTACATTTTTCCTTGGTGTCATGATGTCAAATATGCTACATTTTTCATGACAATTCAAAATTTGCTCCAAACAAAAGAGGGTGGTTACAATAATCTGCATGCTTTTAAATTTGTCTTGGTGTAAAAAAATAAAACACACAAAAAGAAACTGGGCAAAGGCCTTTTTATTCACTCAAATACATTTTAAAATGTTTATGACTGGCTATGTATTTAATACGTTTATGAATACTATTTCAATAATAAATAGTTATATTCATTTCTCTGATTTCATAAAAACAAAGATTTATATCTTGACGCAGTACATTTTTTCCAGAAAATCTTATTCATGTAGCTTGACTTCTTGAAACCAAGTATGATTTGAATTCATGTGAAAACTGCAGCTTATATTCCGTTTGAATCTAATTATTTTGAAACAAATTAACAATTCTCAGAAAGCAATAAAATAAACACTAAGTTAATATTGAAGAGAGTTTTTAAAAACTTGATTTTCTGGCACAACTTTATAATCCATTTTTAAATTACTAACAGCGTTGCACCAAGTTACATTGAAAAGAACTAAAGAACAAAACAAGTGAATCAGCTGAGCTTAGTTGTATTTTTATACTTTCATTCTTCACTTTGCATTATTCAGAGGTCAATATAGGATTGATACAGAGAAGGCAAGTACCCAGATTGTGGCCTAGCCCAGGAGGCTTCTTGTATTTCACCCAGGAGAAAATTCAAGGGCAAGCTGGTGTACAGCAGCACTACAATTTTGTGAAGAGCATGGCTATCCTACAGGCAGTATGCTCAGACTAGCAACTCTAAGCAGTTCTGCACTCATCTTTATATCCACTTTAAATTATATGCAAATTAAGCTCCGTTTATGCAGAAATTTCTAGAAGGATGGTATTAACTTCCAGGTTGTCCAGTTATTGCCGTGCCATGGAAAAGAGCAGTAACTTCTGGATGTTGTCATCGCAGTGGTAAACTGACTAAGCACACTGATAGGAGTGTCCTTTGGGGAGATGCCTGTGCCCTAGACCATACTTGACTAGTCCTCAATTTGGTCCAGTGTCCAAGCCCTACCTCAGAGTAGAGTTCTGCTTCCTACCTCGGGATTATGCAAACTACTTTAGATTGTGATACTCACAATCTTGATAAACAGGCAAATTTTAGGGTGCCACAAAGGCTCAGAGAGTTTTATAGACATAACTTTCCAGGTCTTTTGACTTTCAAAGAGACTTTTCCTAAAACTGCCTTTCCTGAGGCTGTCTATACCTGCTGACAAGGTTCACTGAGTATCTCCTTCCCATTCTATGCCTTCTCAACCTTTCCAACTTTAGAAAAAAATAAGAAAAAAGGCATGCCTCTCATTTTTTTCATGGTATAGATTTGTAGGTCATAAATGTACTAGACTGCTAAATAAATAATAATTTAAAACACGTATAGTGGTGGAATAGCCCTTAATCTCTCTCTTTCACAAATACCACTGTTAAAGGCAATTAAATGGCATATTTTTTCCTATGTGCAGATATTTTGTAAAGTGTGGTGAAAGTCAAAAGAGCTTTTATTTAATGACTTCACCTCTTCTATCCCCTGATGATGACACCTGAATGCAAAAGTACAGAAAGAGAGAATGCAAAAGTACAGAAAGAAATACTGATGTCACCAGCACTTTACTACATTCAGGCTACAACCCATGGCAAGGTCCTAGCCTTGCCTTTCTGTCAGAGTTAGAAATAAGAAAACATAGTTATCACACAAGCATGCCTTAACAGGTTTTTCTAAATTGAAAAATAAAGTGTGACCTTTTGGATAGAAACTCTGTCTGATTTAGTTGATTTGTTTGACTGAATTCTTGACAATTAAGGTTGTATTAGCTAAATGTCACCTCTAAACATTGGAAGAAAAAGTATTTAAATATGTTGACAAAGTTTTCTTTAAATTTAATATTTTAATTTACCTAATCTTAGATTATTACAATGCTTCAATATTACAATAAAATTTGCTTAATTAGGTGGACATATATAAATGGACTTTTTGAGATGTAGTCACATGTACTTTTAAAACATAAAATTAATTAGATAAATGTCACTTTTATTGTCTTGATTTTTATGTGTATAGTACAGCTTTTTAACTGATACCTCATGACAGTACAATTCAGGGGTCATTTTTATGAGCTCTGGTGTGCATATAATACTGACCCATAACTCTAAGACTTTAAAACCAAAATATTGTCTTAAATATCACAGTAAATTAAAATACAATAAGTACATCTTATTGAATGCATATTCTCATAAAATTATTTCTGTGACTCTATCCTTATGATACTTCAGTAAATATTAAAAGGCAGTGTATTATTGTTTTCTTTTTCTTTTATGAGATGGAGTCTCACTCTGTCAAGAACAAAATTTATTTGTAAATAGTTCTTGTTATAATGATCACCATGATTGCATTTTTTCCTGAAATAAAATAAAATATAAAAAGGCCTCATTTGGTCAAGGTTTTAAAGAAATATTTGAGAGGTGGAAAACAAAACAAAACAAAATCCTCGATACTTAAAAACTGTAAAATAGTATCTCATTTTATTCTTTAAATTCTGAGGTAGTACTATTATTATCCGCATTTTACAAGGTGAACCCTAATTTTCACAGCAAAGGTATCTCCTCCAACCTGCAAACCCTGTCCACACCATTACCATTCTATTTTGCCTCACATTTGGAGTAGTATTTCTATGAATTTAATTATATGTATATGTATTTCAGAGTCATGTAAGCATATTTTCTTTATTTCGTAGGAGAGACATTTTGGAAGAGCAGGGTTTTTCTGAAAGGCCTTGTGTCTAGAATGTGATGAGATCAAATAATAAACTTGGCCTCAACATTACTAAAAGAGACATGGGGACAGTCTGGCATTCGTATTGAACAAAGTCCCCATTGCATCACTGATTTGTGTGGTCCCTGCTCCTCTCCCCTGAAAAAATTCGAGAAGGCAACAGAGAGCAGGGGTTAAGAGTGTAGCATTGTGAAACCATATTCTGCCTGGATATTAACCTTGACAATTATTTATATGGCCTTGAGTATATTTTCATGTATTCTAAGCTTCAGTCTGCCTGCTGGTGCTTGTAATAATATTTGCCTCATGATATTGTTCTGTGAATTAAATGAGGTAATCCATTGAAAGCAATAAGTTTAGTGTCTGGTATATGATAAACATACCACAAATGCTAGCTACTAAATGCCACATTTTGGATTTGTTTTCTTTATTGATCTTATATTTGGGTATACTATGTTATTAATTAGGATTTTATTTCAAATAACAGATTATTTTACTTGGTTCTTATAATAAAATGAAAAGTTTTCTTAAGGGAAGTGGTTGAAATTTTTGGCTTATTTTGGATTTTCTCTATGACTTATTAGTGTGATTTCTACAGCCAGTTATCACAGCTAATCAAGAAATAGCTGACTCAACAAATATTGTTAAATCATCACTATATTTAAATTAGTGTAGAAACTAAAAACTAGAAATGTAACAACTGAAAATTCTTTCTTTAATATTCTGCTTAGAAACATCCACACAGATCACAGCTGCTGTTTATCAAGTCAGCCATCACACCTGTCTACACATTTCTTAAATCTCATTTTTTGTAGATTGATGTTTGCTATAAATGCAGTCATCTCTCATTATAAAGCTTTTCAGTTAATGTTTTATGTTTTACAAACCCTACATTATATGCTACATGGCTCATTTGGCAAGAGTTATATTTTGCATTTTTAAGATGATGCTTGATGTTTTGCAGATTATTTTCAGAGAAAAATAAATGTACTCCATGATATAATACACTGTTGAAATTTTATAGTATTGCTTTGTAGAAAATAGGTACACCTAGGCCTGCCCAACTGTGAATCTGATTATTTGCCTTTTAAGATGCAGCTTTGAATTTGTTAATAAAATGATCCCTTTTCAATAAAGTCATTGGGAATATGGTACACACATTAAAGTCCTTACTTATTGCTTTAGTGCTTACTTATCAAAGCAAAACATAACACTCATTTCATTATCAATAATTTTAAATTTAAAGAGCGTTAAATAGTCTGACATAATATTCATGTGATAATTTATTTTATCAAAGATTTTAAATTTAATAATTATGCAGTCAAACTATATACTGTTTATCTACTAAGATTATAAACCCTTTCTCAGATTATCTGTTTAATCACAACCTAATAGGACCTTATGTATAAAGCTTTTTGATAAAAATATTATTTTCTTTAAAAAATTCAAACACATTAAACAATATTCAATTTATATTCCCTTATGTGCTTACTCACTTTTTCATATATGAAGATACTTAATAATGATGTTACCTCTGTTTATACATTATAGATGATTTTTAATTAAATTAATTTTTAATTTACTAGTGCTTATTTTAGAGAAATTATTCATATATAATCATGGCATTTAAAAAAATCCTTTCTGGTAACTTGTTTCCATTGAAAAAGGCTTTTCTTTTCCCTAATCTGGCTCATTTTCACTTTTTTTTTTTATAATGGTCTGGATTATATCAGAACAGGTTTTGTTGTTCAGAATAGGTTGCCTCTAAATCTTCAAATTATACACGTGCAAATACACACACATATAATAAATAAATGGAATGTTCTCCAAGGTAAATTATAAAAATAACTTTGTCATAGAAAATTATTTGCCTTGAAATGCTTGAGTGAAAACAAAGCACATGAATGGAAAGATGGTGTGAAACTATGGTAAAGACCCAGGAGGTCATGAGTTCTGATCTTTGTTCCACAACCTATTAAAATTAGTTGAATTACTTAAATATCATGAACCTCTCTTTCTTAATCTTTAAAAAAGATGAATAAAAAATGAGAATTTCAGGTCTACTAATTGAATAATTTGATTTAAAACTATATCTGCTATATACAAAATATGTTATAGTCCATTAATATATAATAGATATCTAAAATAGATTATAAATTTGACATCTAGATTATGATTATGAAAATGATAAACCCCCAAATAATTCACGAATGACCATGTGCATTTTTTTAACTATAATTTTTTGGCCAAAAAAATATTTCTGCTGGGCTACATGACAGGTTCTATGGCTATATCACATTCTTTGTGATTTTAGACGTACTGAAAATTGAGACACATTTGCCTTCTTTCTATTTACATTCTTAGCTACCCTGTTTTCCCATTTCTTTGGTAACAGTTTTGGCTCATGATATAATAAAATAATTTCTTTGTATCCAATAATACTATAAGTAGGTTTACTGGAAAATTAATTTTTCAAACCCAGAAATTTTTAAAGGGAAATGAGAAGCTAAAAATAATTTAAATTATATAATTTTTGTATTCTTTATTTACTTTTCAAAAGTGGTTTTATTATTTTGGCAAACACATGGAATTGTTCTTCTAAAATCAGTTCCACAATTAAAATTATTTCTAAAATAAAAAAATTTAAAATACTATGAACAAAACAAGACAGTACTTTCTGATTTGATGAACTGAACAATTATAAAATAAGAATAATTACTCAATATATATTCACATGTTAAAATGAGATTCTTTTTTTACTTTAAGTTCTGGGGTACATGTACAGAATGTGCAGGTTTGTTACATAGTCATACATGTGCCATAGTAGTTTGCTGCACCCATCAATCCGTCATCTACATTGGATATTTCTCCTAATGCTATCCCTCACTTGCCCTCCACCCCTGACAACAGGCCCCTGTGTGTGATGTTCCCCTCCCTGTATCCATGTGTTCTAAAATGAGATTCTTAGATAACGTTTTTTTGACATTTTGCCACTTTTGTGTATTTGAAGGATGACTTTATATAGTCTATGTTTACTATTTTAAGGAAATAGCCTGAAATAGACTCAAAGTTGCATTTTATGTTAATTTCAAAATATTGAAACCTCTATTGACTTTTTATTTTAATGTTTTATTTAATACAACAAAATTATTTGTAATTGGCATTATGCTCTGTCTACACATGCTGAAATACCAAGTAAATTCATAGTAATTATTCAGAGTGGAGAATAATCCAACTTTTTTTAGTACAAAAACATGAAAAAATTATATTTGGATAGTTTAGTAAATACTTGCTTCTTCTTTTAAAAGTATTTTACAGGACAAAAACCAATAATTTGTTTCTATGATTTCTTTGAATTATTCACCAAATCAAGGTGCTGCAAGATCATAAGCATGTTCAATGTAAGTAAATTCTGGGGAAAATTGTACATTAATTTAGTTCTAAACTGGAGTTCAGTAAAGTTTTCTTTTCACAAGCCTAAATATTTCAGTGTAGTTGCATAATTTCAAAATAAAAACTTCTACACTTTTTAAGCTCTCATGGTGTAATTCCTTTAGTTTACTCTTTTCATTTTTGCAATATGTTTCAATGTCTTTCTGCTTTCAATTTTTAAAAACATACGGCAACTTGATAAAAACTTCAGATGTTAACATTTTAGTGCTTATGTGACTGAATTTTAGAGATTTTTCAACTACCTTTGAAAAATGAAGTATTTATTTAATTACAATTGTAATGCAAAGCAGCCAGGCAAGGTGGCTCACCTCTATAATCCCAGCACTTTGGGAGGCTAAGAAGGGTGAATCACAAGGTCAGGAGTTCAAGACCAGCCTGGCCAAGATGGTGAAACCCTGTCTCTACTAAAAATACAAAAATTATCTGGGTGTGATAGCGGGCACCTGTAATCCCAGCTACTTGGGAGGCTGAGGCAGGAGAATCACTTGAACCTGGGAGGCGGAAGTTGTAGTGAACCAAGATTGTGCCACTGCACTTCAGCCTGGGATACAGAGCAAGACTCCACCTCAAAAAAAAAAATTGTAATGCAATTTTATAATGCATTTGCTGATAACTGATTTAGTTCTTCATTATCTCAGGCATTCATAATATTCAACTGATAAAGGTAACAGATAAATAAATAACATGGTGTAATGTTAAAAATTCTTTTTCTTCCTAATATCACCTTCTTTTAAAAAATGACAAATTAATCTGTGTGATAGAAACATAATTTTACAGTATTTGGTTACTTTGTCTACTTTGATTAATAAACATTTCAATTATTTTGGAGGAAACTGACTTCTAAGTTCACCACGGTTAATAAATGTTTTGTTAGTCCGTAAGTTCCTTCTTTAGAAGAACATTTTTTGTAACCATATAGTGTACTGCATCAGTTTTTGTAATGTTATAACCAAAAAAACCCAAATATATTTATTTTAATGGGAAGCCTTTTAACAGCATTTACAACAGCAATAATATCATATGTTTCATTTGGGACAAAATTACGTTTCAAGTGCTTTTTTCTGAGCCCATAAATTGGATGAAAAATTTGAACCGTTATTGGAATTAACTGAATTTTTTTACTTGAATCATTTGAAGAAATTGATATATAATTTGTGTCATTTAACTATTTGCCAAGTTATTCTGTTGAAAGAGCCAACAATTAGAATATAGAAAGCTGTAAAGAGTAGCACTTCATTTTACAAAAAGAATAAACAAGATCTACAAAATCACAACTCCCTTTGAATCAGAGAGTTGATTTGCAAGGAAAGCTGTGATTCTGAAATCTTAAAAAGGAAGGCTTTCCAAGAAGAATAAGGTTGCAAGCACCAGTTTCCACTGGCCAGAACCACAATGCAAATGATTAAGAAGCATTAAGTTAAAATTTAACAAATTGCTAAGTCTGGGTATTGGTTAGCCTGAGATTATAGAAACTCACAGATACAAGAGGATGAATGTATCTGCTCAACACTCTTCACAAATCTTCACTGGGAGCTCAGGAGAAAGTACTTGGCGGGAGATGATCCAGTTTTCCCAGTTGGAGCAGACACGGAAGAGGAGAGTGCTTGCCACTGTGGAAAAAGCAGAAACCTTGGTGATGAATCTTTCTCCTACAGAACTAAGGTTTTGTCAGACCAGGGGTCATGTTCCAGCCCATACTGTGGTCCAAGGAGAGTGGGTGGATGGGCAGTGAAGAGCTAAAAGAACACAAAGGGTCTGCTAGCAGGTGAATATGGTTTTATTCAGCAGCTCTCTCAGCTCTCTGCCCCTGTCTCAGCAGCCTGCTGTGGCTCTAACTCTGTGGCTCCTGCCACTGCCACCCACAGCTGTAGGACCCTACAAGGCCAGCTCTCCTTTAGGGATTAGCAATGTAACTCTTTCCCTCTGGGCACAAGCTGGTTCCTGGCGCCCATCTACCTGCCTTCAAGGTGACTGGCTCTCCATTATATGGGTCCATAGCATTCTCTCTCTCTGACCACAAGAGCACAAAACCCTACAGTGTCAGCAGGGCAGTGATACCTTTTTCAAATAATAGTGGCTCCAAGCTAAGTATGAACTTACACAAACAGGTGTATAACAGAAGTATGAGCCTGGGTCCTAAGCTTGCTGAGTCACTCTGGCCCAGATGTCTGCCTTGGCCTGTTCCTTGTCCAAAGCACACCCATGTACCTTACAGGTGTTAAGTTATTTTATTTATTTATTTATTTATTTATTTATTCATTCATTCATTCATTCATTCATTCATTTATATGAGACAGACTCTCACTCCATCATCCAGCCTGGAGAGCAGTGGCATGATGTTGGCTGACTGCAACTTCCACCTCCCAGGTTTAAGCCTTTCTCATACCTCAGCTTTCCAAGCATCTGGGACTACAGATGTGCACCACCATGCCCAGCTGTTTTATTTTTTAGATGGAGTCTCACTGTTATAGCCTGGCCTGGAGTGCAATGGTGCAATCTAGCTCACTGCAACCTCCACCTCCCAGCTTCCAGCAATTATCCTGCCTCAGACTCCCAGGTAGCTGAGATTACAGGTCCCTGACACCTCACCTTGCTAATTTTTGTATTTTTAGTAGAGATGGAGTTTCCCCATGTTGGCCAGGCTGGTCTCAAACTTCTGACCTCATATGATCCTCCAGCATTAGCCTCCCAAAATGCTGGGATTACAGGCATTGAAGGTGTTAAGTTTCTGAGGAAAGTTAACAAACTCTGTTTTTTCCAGGACACAAGTGATGACTAGATGCTGTAGGAGGAAAGGAAAGGGGAAAAACCTCAGCCTAAGAGGAAGTACAAGAGAAGTCCTGAGTCCTAATCATAAGTGATACCCAACAACTAGGGAAGTGAAAACTCACTGTGAGAGTCTAGGGCAACAGGGGGTATCTAAGACTGAGGTTTGTTTAAGACCATCAAGAACACCTGGCCTGAAATGATAGTTCATACCTGTAATCCCAGCACTTTGGGAGGCCTGGTGGGCATGTCACTTTAGCCCAGCAGTTCAAGACCAGTCTGAGTAACGAGAAACTTGGTCTCTACCAAAAATACAAAATTTACACAGCAGGGTGGTGTGCACCTGTAGTTTCAGCTACTCAGGAGACTGAAGTGGGAGAATGCTTGAGCCAAGGAAGTCAAGGCTGCAGTGAGCTGTGACTGACCCACTGCACTGCAGCTTGGGTGAAAAGTGAGACCCTGTCTCAAACATAAACTAAGTAACTAATTAAACTTGTTGCACCCACCAACAGGCTAGCCAGCAAGTGCAAGCAAGAACAGTTTACTAGAGAAGTGACAAGAGTATGAAAAAGACACTCACTGAGGTACTAACTTCATTTAAAAAAAATTTTTTTATTATACTTTAAGTTCTGGGGTACATGTGCGGATTATGCAGGATTGTTACACAGTTATACACATTACATGGTGGTGTGCTGCATCCATCCCCCCATCATCTACATTAGTTATTTCTCCTAATGTTATCCCTCCCCAATCCCCCCACCTCCTGCTATCCCTTCCCTAGCTCTTCCACCCAACAAGAGTCCCCAATCTGTGATGTTCCACTCCCTGTCCATGTGTTCTCATTGTTCAACACCCACTTATGAGTGAGAACATGCCATGTTTGCTTTTCTGTTCTTGTGTCATTTTGCTTAGGATGATGGTTTCCAGCTTCATCTATGTCCCTGAAAGGGACATGAACTCATCCTTTTTTATGGCTGCATAGTATTCCATGGTGTATATGTGCCACATTTTCTTTATTCAGTCGATCACTGATTGGCATTTGGGTTGGTTCCAAGTCTTTGCTATTGTAAACAGGAGGCACTAATTTTCATAAAAAACTTAAGCTAAATGTAGAGTAGAAACATTGAGAGAAAGAAACTAGCAAAACAACTCCTACCCTAAAGCTAAAACACACAATATTAATGAGATGTAAATTTTCTACAAAATTGTCTTCTTGAAGTAAACAGAGGACATAATATCTATACTCTTGATTTAGTTAAAATTTTCTTATATATGATACTAAAATCAAAATAAGCAAAATAAATCATTAATAAAGTCATCATCCACAAACTTTTAAATGCCTTTTCTTTACCCTTTGGAATGAATGAATATCCCACATGTAAGTCAATATGTTTGCAAATCACATATTTAATAAAGAGCTTATATTGAGAATATAAAAGAAATTCTCACAACTCAATATAAAAAGGAAAAAACAAACAAAAAACAATCCAGTACAAAGTGGAGAAAATATTTAAACAGAAACTACACAGATAGCTGACATATAGATGACAAATCAACACATGAAATTATGATATATAGGTGACAGATGACTACATGATTCATTCTACTCATAGCATTTGCCAAGGAAAAAAAATTATACACACACACACTGCACACAAGAATTTAAGGCAACATCTATGTCTTGACTATTCTCTATATGTTGGATAGCAGAACTATTCAGGCTATCCAAAAATTTGTGTGAAAAAAATTTCACACAAATTTTTTTGCCTCTAATCCAACATTTTGCATTTTTGCACAAATATTTTTGCATTAGGTGATTTCTCATGTTTCTCACTGGTCACCCCTTATGGCATGAAACTTTTCAGAAATGTCTGGTATATTACTTGACCACTAGGGGCAAAAGCATCTGATCCTCTCAAATCTACCTGTGGCCCAATGAAGTTGTCTGTCCCTGACCCTGAATATTCAAGTATACTCTGTTTTACCTGTGCGTACTATGCATGCGGTGACGTTAGATATACTATGTTTGTAAAATGTCAAGGAAGGAGGGATGAGTTACTGTTCGTGTCTTTCTGACTTAATCTGTGTTGTAAACAGAATTCTATTCACTGAACATGTTTCATAAAACCCTAACTCAAACAATGGCAAAATTTAAAGCACAAAATGAAATTTTATTAATCTATTGCAGCTTATTTTGATTAACTATTAATAAAAATACGTTGTTAAAAATGGAAATTCAAGGACAAATAAATAGCCAAGGAAATAAGGAAGTTATCTAACACTATAACATCTAATGAGCTATTTGAATACTTTTTCAGCTTTCCATCTCCATTGTTTTGGACCTTGCTTGTTTGGAAGACTTGGCCCCTAAGGGAGAAATAGTCACACTGAGTATACAACAATGGTTACAGTAAAGGAATTGTTGATATGGTCCTGTGGCCATTTAGACACCATATAATCATAATGGAACAGGCAAAACAGGGGTTTGCTTGTAGAATTAATCTTGATTATCAAGGAATTAGAATGGTATAGTTGCTAAGGTGGACATGGAATTATATCTCTGGAATCTGGAAACTGACTATAATTACTTCAATTATCAATGTCCCCTGATAGATGCTAATAGAGAATAACAGTAATGAAATGCATTGAGGACCACCAAGTACTGAAAAAGAAAAGATCTGTGTTGCTCCAAGGGCTGAATATTAACTCTAAAATGCTGGTTGAGGGGAGAAGTAACATGCAAATGAAAGAAAGAAATGAAGATTGATGTAAGTATCAACAACTTCTTCCTTGCTTTTTTATGCATACATTTATATTAACTAAGATTTTCACTTTTTTGATCTAACCAGCCACACTAAGATACTTTTAATCATAATTGCTGGTGTTGTGAAGGTTCAAATTTACTGGTGAGACTATAGATTATCTAAATAAGATTATGACTGAATCATAAGAAAAATCACTTAAAGGGATACAATGAGTTATAAAATATTTGGGGCCCTATTTTCATTTATTGATGCTATTACAATATGATATTTTATGTGCTTATTTTTGTTACTGTTTTCATCAAGAGGCTTAAATATGGAGGGAAGGCATATATATGGAAATTGAATAAATATTTAGTCCCAGAGAGACTGCATATGGGCTCACAGCCCTCCTAGAACAGTAATTTAGAAGGTGAAATGCTCATGACCAACATTTCCCATAACTCCTTACAGACAGAATTTCAGACATTATTAGTACTCTTCCAGTCAGATACATTTTCAAAATTTATTTCATATTAATTTAAATGGAGAAGATATAGAGAAAAAGCCACACTTTTGATGGCAGATGTATTAGTTCATTCTCACTAAAAAGGCATACCTGAGACTGGGTAATTTATAAAGAAAAGAGATTTAATGACTAATGATTCTTTGGACTGTACAGGCTTTGGCTTCTGCAGAGGCCTCAAGAATCTTACAATCATGATGGAAGGTAAAAGGGAAGATGGTACATCTTCACAGGGCCTGTAGGAAAGAAAGAGGAAAGTGGGAGGCACTGCGTACCTTCAAACAATCAGATCTCTTGACAACTCTCACCTCGACAACAATGGGAAGTCCTCTCCGATGATTCAATCACCTCCTACCAGACTTCTCCTCCAACGACACTGGGAATTACCATGGGGCATGAGATTTGGGTAGCGACACAGAGCCAAACCATAATAGCAGGAATCCTTTACCAGTTTGATGAACTTCCACCTGTTGCTGTTACTGATATTACCGCCTCCAGACTACAGCAGTGGTTTGTTGCCTTGTTCAGTTTTGCTGTGTGGCTTGAAGAGTTTTTATTTCTGTAATTCTAAAAATACAAATTTACTTGAACAGTAAAGATCTATTTGTCTCAATAATTAATTATGGACTTCTGCAATTTCAGTTGTTTTCAAAGTTCTGCACAACTCCTTGTTAAAAGTGAAGGAGGCTAATATAACTATCACCAGTGTCAAAAGCCAGAAATAAATGTACTTACCATAGCTTAAAGGCAATTCTAATGACATGAGTAGAAGCATTAGATAAGCTCTCATGAGAATAAATTAATGTCTTCTTATATGAAGTATGTGAAAAAGTGCAATTGCTCTAAGCTTTAGGTATATTTTGAAATGAAAGATACCACGAGACATTAAAGTTAATAATAAAATCAATTTTGTTAACTTCAAATTCAGAAACTATTTCAAAATTGAAAGCAATAATATGATTTCTACAGATATGTTGTGTCAAGATATTGCAGATTTTTAGTTATTTATGCAGGTAGTCATAAAATAACAAAGGATTTTACAACAATATTTAACACACAAATAAACAGATTCTTTATTAGAAAGTTCAAAGGCCTTCTATATTGTTTTATTCTGTGTTTTAAGTATCAGTTAATTGTTAAGTGATTTCCTAATATGAGTTTTTGGTGCTTTCTCATGGAGTTCCTAGTTTGTTACAGCAATGCTGCCTAGAATATTACCTTACTTCATCCCTCATACCATTTCAGGTTAACTCTTACTTTCCTTTCAGACATTTACTCATGGAGTCACCTCCAAGAAAAAAAGACTCGCTTCATTTCCCAAAAGGAATTTTGAGTTGCTGCACCACTTTCAAACTCCTGAAGTACCCTATTTTGTATATTCTGTATATAGTATTCTCCCATTATCTATATTTTTGCTTTTGTAATTTCAGTAACCTGCAGTCAACTGCACTTAAAATATATTAAATACAAAATTCCAGAAATAAACAATTCATAAGTTTTAAATTGCATGTCATTCTGAGTATAATTATTGTATTTTTATTATTATTGTTAATGTTTTACTGTGCCTAATTAATAAAAAAACTTTATTATAGATATGCCTATATAGGAAAATATCCCAGACTACATTAAATTTAGTACTATCTGTGGCGTCAGGCATCTGTGGGGGTGTTAGAATATATCACCTGTGTATGTGGGTAGACTTCTGAACATCTGAAAACTGACTGGTTTACTCTCGTAAGTTCTAACTTCCATCAATTCCAAAACACCAATTTCCTCTTTCCAAGTTTATTTTTCATCTTACGTTCTTCCTTCTACCTCTTCTAGTCAAATTCTGATGTCACCAAGGTTTATATAGTGAGCATGCTGAACTGATTAAAGCAAATTAAACTATGATATCAGGTCTCATTTCACAAGGAGGAGCTTTACAACTCAAATGGTGCCAAAATGATCTTTGACATGGTACCTAAAAAACAGTAATTTAAGTGCAAAAATCTTTTGGTTGTTCTCAATTGACAGAAACCACTATTGCATTATTTAATCAGGTTTACTCATGAAAACAACATATGCAGTCAATATTCAACACTTTACTGAATCTGTGAATACTAATCAAATGTCAGCTACTATAAACTACTAGATAATGAAGTTATGCACTCATTAGATTAATAAAGTATTGGAAAAAACAAACCAATCGATAACCAGACATTATAATAAGGGAATTATATAGAAAATTCAGATAAAAATCACAAAAGTAAGGAAAACCCTGACAATTTGACAATGACTGTGTTATATCAGTCTCAAAGTCTATATTTGCATAAGCAAAGAAGATTGGAATGATAAGAAATAAATTATTGGGAAAGGAAATTCATGCAGCTAATATAAATAGTCTAAATAAAGTAATGTATGCTATTTAATAAGAGAATTCTTAGTATATTTTTCTCACATCCCAGAATTATTGTGGATTAATGTGAATCCTTTTTTTACTCTAAATTCCACTCCCACAAAAGAAATTTGTGAATTAAAAGAGGCTTTATCTTACTAAGGCTTTACTTGCAGAATTTAATTTGGTTTGATTAACTAACCAAAGATACGTTTGTTTTTACCTCTTTGGTTATGGATTTACTGTACTTAAAGTCATTCTTTTAACACATTTTATACAGATTGAGAGAGAGAACATTGGGTGAAGAATATGCCTCCTTAGTTTTAGTTGTTTGACTCTAAATAGCTACTTGGACTTAACACAAATTACTTCACATTTGAAGAAGAATTCACCACATGTAAAATAAAGAAGATGAATTATATGCTTTTTCCATTTCTAAAATTTGATAATTATATTAATTATGTTATTGGATATATTTTAACATTTACATCAATCATAGTAATAGCATGAAAACTTTGATTATTATGTTTTTCTCATGAAGATAAAATCTATGGATAGAAATGCATGCATGACAAATATAATGAAGCAACACTTGGATATTCGCTATAGTATCTATCCCTACATCAATTATTATATTTCCTGTGGCCTCTATACATACCTCTTCTCCATTCTTCACAGAATGAAACTCAAAATCTTTGAGTTGAACACATTGGAATAAAGAATTTCATCTTTAGTTTCCAACAATCTTAGATTTTTTATCGATTCCCTCTGAGAACCTAAGCCAAATACAATTCTAAAGTAAAATTCTAAAAAATAATAATAAAACCAACATTTTTGTGAAATAAATAATTTCTTACAGCAGTCTTGTAAAAATGAGTACCAAATAAGGTATCAATCATATTTTTACCTATTTAACCAAAAGTTGTTACAGAGGTTTATTTTGATCTAAAAGTAGCTAGATAAATCATATTAATTGTAACAAACAGTCACAAAACTTAGAGTTATAAAAAAAATGTACTATTACTTGGGAATCTATTGATCAACTGACTTGTTGAGCTTTTTCAGGCTCACATCATTTTGGCTGGGATCACTCATGCATGTAATGTGTCAACTGGGCATATCTACTGTAAGATAGCTATATCGCATGTGTAGTCGTTGGTTGGCTCTTGGCTGGTATCAATTAGTATAAGCCATCATATCAACACTGCCTCTTAATGCAGCAGCCTATCACTGGTTTCTTTAAACAGGTTAGCATGTGACTGCAAGATTCTCAGAAAGTAAGTGTAAACAAAAAGGACTCTATAAACCTGGGCTAAAAATGGTAATACATCCATTCTCTCCTATTATATTTTTCAATTAAGTTGTAAGGCCAGCTACAATTTGCAACATGAAGGACAGACACCACCCTTTTATTAGCTGCAGCTACAAAGTAACATTGCAAAGACTGTGAATATAGACCATTGATGAATTGAGGCCATTTTTTATAACTATTCACTGCAAGATTAAGAAGAAAATATATAATGCAGAACAAGAATTGTCTATCAAAGATATTAAATAATAGTACAATATTCAATTAAAATAATATTAAATGAAAAAATATATTGTTCTGATATTGGGTTAAAATTTGGAAAACTTAATTTTGTACATACAAGCATGTTATATATAGCATATATTATTTATACATTTATTTATTTACTTCTCTCACAAGAACAAAATAATAGTAATCTAAATTGTAAGGCACCATATTTTTATTTGGAAGAAATTAAAGATGTATGCCATCTCCAAACAACATTGAGAAAAAGAAACAAAGGCTTACACGAGTTTGAGCTTTAGCCAACTCACTCATCTGAAAATTCAAAAATATTAACAAATTTTTCAAAGTTTCAAAATAAATTTACAGCAGGCAAACATTAATAAACTGTTAATAACAAATTTGATTTCCAGTTATTTTTAAAGAGGGACCCACCACCTCAAATTGATACTTTTTTTAATGTTAAAGTGTGCTTCATAACATGACTTGAACCAGATCGCCACAGGTTCTATTGCATTTTAGAAAATTTACATATTTTTATACTCTTCATATTATTAAATATAGCATTTGTTTCACTTCAAAACCGCTGCTAAAACATTTGCAACTCAGTGCATTGGTTTTTCAGACAAAATTAAAATAAAAAGGGATTCAGAAATTTTGCATAAAACTTCTGCAACTGACTCAAAGTATAAAAGGATTGCTATCAAGATGTTTTCTATAATTTGTTGAAAATTAATTGAGGATAAAATACAATTTACTTGAGACTGAATTGAATGACTAAATTCTCCCAGATATTTTACTAAAACAATTCTGTCTAATTCTTATAATGACATTTTGAGTTGATTACTGTCACCTGTACCATTTTGAAAATAAAGAATATGTGTATCAAAGAGCTTAACTAACTTGTCAAGGATCCACAGTTGAGAAGAATTAGGACTTATCAAAACCTACTGTATGAAATATATTTCCTTGTTTACCTTTCTTTTTACATAATCAAATATATGCAGTTACCTTTTGGCTCTTTCCAATATACCATTCACGTAGAAATCCCTTCACCTTATTCATTACAGAAATAATATTCCTAAACATGTCACGTACTTAGATTAACAATTCAAGGTCATAAGAAATGTCACACATTCAGCCATCATTCAGTTATTCAGCAATGAGACCCTATTCAAATTTCATTAATACATAAAGGAGGCAACAATATTTATGGTAGTGCACATTTTAAAAAAATATTGAATAGTACTGAAAATAAATGTTAATTGTCTTCAAGAAATTGAGATTATTATGAACTGAAATATCGCTGTGGAAATCTCAGATCTGAGCCAAATCCAAAAGATATAAACATTTCAAAGATATAGCAAATGTAGAGTTGATGAATTAGTGCCCTTAGTGTTACTGATTTGTTTGTTTTTATAACATCTAGGTAATAATAAAGTAAGTTTTGGTGGAGGAACAATAAGGCATTGAAACTTCATTACTGTCTCTTATTGTGGAGAGAATCTAAGTTGTAGGTTGAAGTCAGAGTATCCTCTTGTGTTGTGATGATTGTTGGTCTAATTTATTTCAGAAAACAAAACTATATAGCTATGTGTATTGAGACAGAAGATTAAGAATTACCCTAGATGCACATGGGAATCTTCTATGCTTCCAAAAGATTAATAAATGATTTCTAAATATATATTTTTAATATATGATTCAATGTTCATATTCACAGATCCTGCCTAATCTGAAAAACCGGTGTCAATACAATTGTATTCTTTATCTTACATCTCAACTTAAGCTTTTTCTTCCATAAAAATATGTTAAAGATACCAGTGTTTTCTAAGAAGATGAGAAATCAATTATAAAATTGTATAAAAGTAAGTGTTGGGATGAGTTCTGCTTGCTCAGACCTTCCTTTTCTTCTTAAGGTGCTTTTGCTTTCAAAGAGCAAGAGTTTTGCTCTTTTCTTACATCTCATAAATTTAAATTGTTGAAGACTATCTTATCAAAAGAGGTCTTTAGTATCTAATAAACTTCTCCCTAAGTGATCCTGCTCAATTGTGGTACTGAAAGAGGAAGCCCAATATTGCCACATATTTAAGTTATAGCCTAGCCTCTGTCAGTTAAATAGAAAAATAATATTTGGATCTTGATCTGCCCAACTCCTGTGTCTGTTTCTTAGTGCTTTAAAACTCAAAGAGAGAAGATAGGTGCTATTTGTTGTATACTTTTAAAATCTACAGACACTAAATGTGTAAATTATTCACTATGTGGTCAGAGATGGAAATTAGTATACAGGTGGATACTAGAAAATTAAACCTTTATTTAAGACTACTATTTGATCCAAGAGATCAGCAGGCAAGGAAGGTAGATACCATTTTGGTCAGAAAAATGGACCTTTATTATCATGAGAAGGAAGGACTGAGGCTACAAATGCCATCAGGAAAGAATGTGTTTGGCACATTGATGATTCTCTGGATCATCTTTTGAAAACTCCTACTCAGGTTTTATGGCAAATGGACCAATAAAGGAGCCACTGACTGGGAAATATATGACCAGGGCCAAATAACCCTCAGGAATAAAAGTCTGGGTAAACAAACATGGTAAGCCATGTAGACTCCCCACAAAATTACCAGGTAAGGGCAAAGAAATTGGGATTAGAAAGTAGAGATAAAAGGTTTGCATGTTAATTCCAAGTCTGAGACCTGCTACAGTGAAGTTTCCCTAGAAAAAGAAACCAGTCAGAATCCTGGAATAACTATTCCGAGATGAGATAAGCATTATATGAAGCCAGCACGTGCTGTGGTATACCACATTATTTCTCAGTTAGTCACAGGGTACTTATTTCTTTTCCCAAGGCTAAGATTAATACCTGAGGTACTCCTGCATCTTGCAAATGACATATGAAGGAATACAGAAGCTTGTCTCCTTGCTTTAATTTGAGAAATATGTTAATATCATCCAAGGTTCATAACTGTCCATGAGATCCACAAAGCCTGTGTGGAGGCCAACGCAACTCCTCCTGCTTCCTCACTCCTTCATAGAGACTGTTCTCTAGAGTATTTTCTAATGTCAGAAATCTGAAGGCTTTGAAATTGTTGCTTGTCATGGTAACGGTTTTTAATTAATTTCATATACAAAGATCATTCTCATATTATTCTGTCTGGATACTAAGTACTGACATTTTTGTTTTCCTCACTTAATACAGAATTGGTTACTCCTTATAGAATGCATTTTAATAAACAAATCATAGAGCATCTATGGGAATCATTATGAGAAAACAATGAAACATCTGTTTAGATAGAAACAGATAATTACAAAGTTTACAGAACTTACAAAACTCAAGAAGGAATGAGGGAAAGAAAAAATAGATTTTATTACATCAAATATATTATACATAGTAGCATACATGTAGATATTATTTATAATATGTTATATAAAACATTATATAGCATTTTATAGAATTAATGCATTATATAGCATTATTATAAAATGTGCATTTGCAGCCAAATAGCTCTATCTCCCATCCTGTGGAATAAAATAAGTCAGACAGTCTTTCTCCATTTCTTCTGTCTCCTCCCTTTTAGTTCAGACTTGCAGCTGAGTTAGCTGATAAGTTCCTGATTTACACTCATGTTAATCATTATCAAACTGTTCCTAGGCCACACTTATTATTTGCAATTGGGATTGACTGATAAATTTTTAAGTCTTTAACTTCTAGTTCTTTTCTGCTTAAAAATACTGGTTTCAAGTTATTTCTCTTGCATCTTACTGCAAGCTGTCCAGAGGGACCAAGCCACTCCTTTAACACTTGGGTTAGAAATGTCCTCAATAAAATATCCCATTTCATCATTTACAAGTTCTGCTTTCCATAAAACACTAAAACACAAATGCAATTCAGACAAGTTCCTTGCTACTTTGTAAAAAGAATAATATTTTTTCATTAGCCAATAATATTTTCCTCATTTTCATTGGAGGCCTCATCAGAATTATCTTTAGGGCTCATAATTACATCAGTATTTGGTATATGATTATTTATGTATTCTGTAAAAGGCTGTAAGTTTTCCCTAAGCTGTCTTTTTTGATGAGCCCTCACCAGTATTGCTTTTAAAAATCACTTTATGACACTCAGTTTCTTCTAGCATGTACTCTTCTCCAATACTCATTATCCAGTTCCAAAATTTCTTTCGTGGTTTTAGATAATGGTTGCAGCATCACTTCCCTTTTGGTACTCATTTATGTCTTAGTTCTAGATGTTATAATAGAATACCAGAGACTGGTTGTTTAAACAACAAATGCATATCTCACAGTCCTGGAGACTGTGCCACATAGAACAAGATGCCACATGATCAGGCTCTTAGTGAAGGCTCTCTTCCTAGTTTACAGACAATCATAATCTTGTTGTACCCTCATATGATGGAAAGGGAACTAGCTAGCTCTACTCTTCTTTTTTAAGAGCCCTAATCCCATTCATGAGGGCTCTACCCTTATGAAGGCAACCTAATTGCTGCCTAAAGGTCTCCCTCCTGCAAAAATCATTACATTGAGATTAGGGTTTCAACATATGAATTTTGGTGGTCACAAACATTCAGTCTATTGAAATTGGTTTACATGAATCACTATCTCCTCTTTCCAACTCATGGACACCCTTCCTGATCACATGGAAGGAATAATGCAAGGACACTGGAAATAAAATGCGGCTTCAACAATGAGAAATAGACAATAAAATAGATCTATATAGGCAAATTCCCTGTCCTCAATAGGGAACATCTTAATATATTGTTAGATGAACTGTTTTAAGTATATTGATTACATTGTTCAAGTCTTCCACACATTTGTAAATTTTTTGAAGGGTATATGTTATCAATCAATTTTTGGAGGAAAGAGAAAGAGAGATTGTGGTGGTGTGTGTGTGTGTGTGTGTGTGTGTATTTTACTGTTATAGATTACTGATTTCTTCTTAGTGTTTTGTCCATTCAATTTTGAACAAATAAAATTTTGTTAGAAATACAAAAGTTATGGTAGCAAGTCTGCCTGATGGGGTTTTTATCATAGAGAGATCATATTCTAATAAATATATCTTTGATTTTTTGTGCATATTTATTTAAGTCACATTTTTTCAGTTAGTCAAAGGCATCTCTATTATCTACAGAGGTAGAGTGATCAATTGATAATATAAAGAATCTGCCAATGTTAAATTATTTGACTTGTGAATTTGTTTTTTGAGAATGAAAATGGAAGGGCTAGAAGCAGCAAAATGTAGTTTTAACAAAACAACAAAATTTGAAAGGAAATATTGGTAGCATTTTTTTTCCTGGGAAATAAAATAAAATACCTGACTTGAGAAATGGGGAAAAAAATGAGACTATTAGGTAGATGTAGAAGGACCCATCCGAAATCGTGTCAGGCAATTCACAAAGTTACAAATGAACATGGTACATCTTAGCAGAATGCCAATCTTATTTGAAGCTCTAAGAGATTATATTAAACAAGTTAACTGCCAGAAATACTCACCTTTTATCAGTATATTAGAAAGAATACCTCATGGATATCATGCAAAATTTAAAGATATTTTTAATGTAAAAGAAAAATATAAAATATTTTAAAATAATTTTTGCTATGATTCAGGTTACTACCATGTCATTAGTATCTGAATTTATAACAAATTAACATTAACCTCATTTAACTTGAGATGCTTGGTATAGTCTGAAATTGGTTTGGGGGTAAAGGGGAGTGCTCAGCTCCCCTGAGAGGATGTTTTTCTAGGCTCTTGGCCTCTCACCTAAGAATGGGAGAGGGACCATGGCAGGTGTGCTCGTAGGAAAATATTGGACCCCAAAGAGTTTTGCACAAAAGTGATTTATTTAGGCAGAGAGAAAGAGAGAGACAGAGAGAGAGAGAGAGAGAGAGAGAGAGAGAGAGAGAGAGAGAGAGAGAGAGAGAAAAGAAAAAGAAGGAGAGAGAGAAAAAAAGAAGGGGAGAGAAATAGCTATCTCTCACACTGAGTAAGAAGAAGGAAAAGCCACTCTCACACTGGGTGAGAAGGATTTCCAGACCAGGAAAACCCAGAAGGAAATCTCCTCTCACACTGAGTGAGAGAATCCAGAAAGATGGAATCAAGGAGAGATAAAGCAGCTTCCCAAAGAGTGGAAGGAAACCCCACAGGGGGAAATCAACCCAGATGAGGGAGACAGGGACTTTTAACCTGGGAGGAATTCCCACCTTCTCCAAGTCCCCTGGCCATTGAAAAGAGTTCCTTTAAACTTCTGCTGGAGTGATTGACTTTTGATCTTTTCTCGTGCCCAAGAAAATTGAAACAAAGACCATTAAGTGTCCATGACGGTGGTGGGGGTGCCTTTGGGAAGTTCTTGCCCTTGAAACTCCGCCCCCTTGTGGACCTATTGATAGAATACATTCCCACATGCTGACTTAGATACCTTCAAAACTATCCCAGTAGTAAGTAACTTAAAATGGTAAATACACATTCTTTTAAATTCAGATGTGATCTCACAATATAGTCAGTAAAATCCTCCTGATTGAAATTTTTTTTAAAAAAAAATCTATCCCTTTTATCAAGGAATAACTACAATAGGAATTCTCCTCCTATCATAAATATATAGAAAACTGAAAAACATATAAAACAACTGTTTTTAGAATGGTCAATATGTAAGTGAAGATGGTGATCTCTGAGAATTAAAGAAGCCAGAGGACTTGGGAATAAAACAGTCCTTTAGTCTCTCTGAGTGAAGAGAGGGATCTTATTTTGATAAATCATATTTTGCTAGACTATGCTGTCCTGTGTGTAAAATAAGAGCTTAAAATCCCCAAGATCCAAGAAAGAACCACCAGTAAACAGAAGGTAAATTCATTCCCAGAGATCCTATGCCATTAGGACACTAAGGAAAGACCTTTAAAGGGTCATGCCCTATTATTGGCGATAGATTAGCATAAAGGAAAAGAGTATTATAGACACACCTAAGCAAGCTTAAAAGATATCTCTAAAAGATAAAAGTAGTCTGCAATAATTTATGTGTATGCCAGAACAAAGTACAATACTCTGAATTGTAGCAGTCAAAACATAATTCCATGATTTACAGCATCCAAACAAAAATAAGGTATGTGAAGCAAGAAAATGTGAAGAAAAAGCAGGATAAAAGTAACTTAATAGAAATTACAGAGAAAATAAATAATCAGATGCAAACTTTAAAATACCTATAAATATTACAATGTTCAATGACATAAAAGAAAAATAAATGGAATTTCTCTATATTAAAATATAATATTTAAAATTTTATAAATGAACAGAGTTTGGTTATTACAAAAAAAGATATTGCAGAATAAAATGTCAGCGAGCCTGAAAGTATACCAACAGAAATTTTTCCAAATGAAAAGGCAAGACTGAGAATAATATTTTTTTAAAACAAGGAATATACTCACAGTGTACATGCACAATTTTGAAATTCTGCAATGAAATGGGGAAAAAATTAAAAAATTAATGATGACCATAAATTTTCTAAATATGTAAATTATAAAAATCCTAGATATAAGAAAGTTAAAAAAATCATTTTAAGTAAAATAAACAAGAGAAACATAAAACAAATCACTCCAAGTGCATCCAAATTGATGAAAATAATAGAGAAAATCTATTAAAAGAGCCAGAAACTAAAAACAAAAACAAACACAGATAGAGGAGAAATGGCAAGAATTAAAATACCCAGAATTCTATACCCAGTAAAAATATTTTTAGAAAAATGAAGATAAAGATCTTTTAGAGACATAAAATGAGAGATTTTTTTTGTCATTTGACCTGTACTATAAGGAAGATTGCAAAAGTTCTTCTGGGAAAAGAAAATAAATGAAAGCCAGACATAATGGCTCATTCTTGTAATTGCAACACTTTGGGAGCTCAAGGTGGGCAGATCACTTCAGTCCAGGAGTTCACGACCAGCCTGGACAACATGGCAAAACTCCGTCTCTAAAAAAAATACCAAAAAATTAGCCAAGCATGGTAGTGTGCGCCTGTAGTCTCATCTATTCAGTAGGGTTAGCTGGAGCATCACCTGAGTCTGCGAGGTCAAGGCTACCATGAGCCATAATTATCCCACTGCACTCCAGCCTAGGTGACAGAGTGAGACCCTGTCTCACAAAAGATAAAAATAAAAAACAAAAAACAACTGTTTTCTTATATGTAAATGATCTAAACCAGAGTCACAAATATAATTTCAAATTTTCTATTACCTGCATTAGGAAACAAAAAGATCATTTGATTTCACTATTATATTCTGAACAAATATTTTAAATATTATTTAAACATATAATCTAAATAAAAATTATTAATAACATGTATTACATTTTTTGTAAATTATTGAACTTGGGAGTATATTTTATACTTAAAGCACATATCTCAGATGTGAATTTAGGCTAGCAATATTTAAAAAGCTCAACATCCACATGTGGCTAGTGGCTATCATATTGAATAGTACTGGTTTAAACACACCAATCCTGTATTGCTAGTGCTATCATAGAATGTTATAGAGCCATTAAATAATATTAATGTATGTAAAATTGTATGCAAAATGTGAGATTCAAAAATGTTAATAAGCATAAATTATGTTTACTGATATATGTTTGAAAATTTAGGTCTATATTGAAAAGAATCAGAAGATAACATGTAATTAACTTCAGTTTAACATTAGGGGTTCTTTATTTTTCTTCTGTTAAATATTGATGTATACAATAAAAAATAAAAGATAAATTGGTAAAGTGGTTTACTGGAAAATAAATAAATAAATAAAAAATAAACATACCAATCCAATACCAGATATAGTTACATTAATTTTTTAAAAAGACAAAACTATGTGCTATTGACAAAAAGTGATTAAAGATATAGAGTTATAGATAGGATAAAACTGATAGATGGAGAAGAGTATAGCAGGCAAAAACCAACTCAAGAATCCTGAAATGAATGTATTAATATCAGAGAAACTAGATTCAGAACAAGAGATGTTACCAGGGATAAAGTGGCACACTTCATAATGATAAAGGGCTTATTCTTTAACAATGTCCAATGAAATAATTTATCTAATTAATAACAAAGCCTCAAATAGATGATAAAGCAAAACCAATAAATAATTCTGAAGCTACTGTGCCTCTTCAAGATATTTAAGATTATACATATTGTATGTATATATATGAGATAAAAGGATTATTTTAAAAACTTCATGTATTAATATAAATATTAAATGAATATGTCAGAAATATTTATTTTACATGTAATGACACCATTCATCTGAAATACTACATAGTCTATGCACTGAAAATAACATGTCTTATACTTTATGACTTTCATAAAGGTACACTTTTAAGTATTTCCATTGTGTAAATTTTCTTTGTCCTGCATACTAAGATATTGTAGTAAAACGTGCTTTTTGCATTTTCACACTTGAGTTTGTCTTCATTTTCCTTTTTCATTATCTATTTCATACATAATAGAACAATTACTGATACACATGGATTTTAATGAAAAACCCTATATAGCATCAAGTTATTCATTATATTTCAATTATCTGCTTGGAGGTTGTTTCTACCAATATATTATTTTGTTAGGTATAGATGAGAAAATGAAAGAAAGTGTAAGCTAAGCATATATTATCATGAACTGCAAATAGCAGTTGATGATATAAAAATAAATTAGGTCCTTGGGGATTTTTATTTATAAAATATATTTTATAAATAATAATTCGATAATAAAAAATGCAATAAGAAATGATAAAGAAATAAATAAGTGAAAATTAAAGATTTATTGAAGATGCTAGAATTGTGATTCTTAGAACTTAGTCAAGTCAAAGAATACAGATAAGACCACAAGCAAGGCAATTGAGTAAGGCATATGTGGGAACTGTCCACCTTTCCTCACCTAAAATGATGAAGCATGATTCATTTTGACAGTGGTGTTACAAGTTTCCTCTAACAGCTTCTCAGTTACAGATATATCAGTTAGATTACCATCTTGCATCTAATAAATTAAAAAACCAAGACTTGATAATTTACAAATAAAGTACAGCATAATAGATGGGCTTTCTTCATTTGCTTCTTAAATCCTGAGAATGTTTATAAACGGTAATTCACAGTTTATTTTAAATTTGTCAACATCTTTACTCATTTATATTGCATAAAAACAAAGTAACAACAATTTTTCTGGCATTCCTCATTACATAAACTGTTTTCAAATGTTTAATAAGATTGTTATGACTATAAATATATTTTGAACATTACTATATAAAATATCAATTACAACTATTCACCATTGAAATATTTGACATCTGACGTGAAAACCTCAAATAGCTAATATCTTTTAATGAAAAGTGGGGACAAATTGGTTGATAGAAATTATATCAGAACAGAAATATTCTGAGTCAAACCATAGGTCTGGTGCTATAATAAATTATCTTACTAAAGTATCATAATAAACTCTTGTAGAGTATATCAATGTTCCTTTTACATGTGAGGTGACTCACTGAATGAGTTAAGGTAACTTGCACAAAATCACACCCTTTTTTTCTAAGAATAATTGTCATTTATTTTAACTCTGTATGTCTTCCTTACTAGCCTTAATCATTAATCTTAAATATAATTAATAGTTGGCTTCATATCCTGAAACATTTCAGTGATCTTGGATGAGAGAGTTTCTTGGTTGATGGTGTACCTAGAACAGGGTCCAGGTTCAGTTGTGTGAATGATGCCTCTACAGTTACCAACGTCCATCTGTGACGCCTTAGGCAGAGGTCTTGGTCATTTGACCCCTAGCAGCTACGTATTTAGGTGTTTCAGTCATGCCTCATCCAAAAAACAAAATAAAACATAAAGAAGCAGGTGTGTTGAATGACAGATATCAATATTTACGTGGAATAGCTGAAATTCATTAAATGAATTATAACATAAAAATAGTAAGTATTGCATTGCTTTCAGTGTTACATTTGAAGATGTTATTTTTGGAGCGTGATATCATTATTTGAAGAAAATTACCTCTTACAGGTTCATTTTAGAAAGGTAACCTAAGATTGGATTTTGTAGCATAGGTGTAAGATGTATTAACTATCTTATTTTAATTCCACAAGTCTTATTCATTCCAAATAATAGGTTCCACTGATGGAAACTCATTTTCTTATTTCATACATTTGAAATATAATAATACCTGACACCATGTTCTGTTATACACAAATCAATATTTTCAACTGTAAATGTCATTTTTCCCTATAGGTTTTGCTACTTTTGATTTAAGAGTTATCATGGTTCAAAGTACAGGTTTATTCTTTAGAGAAGCAGGTTATTAGCTGCAAATAATCAGCAAGTCATGAGTCAGTGAATAACTGTCCTTTTAGGCAGCTGTGTGTTAATAGAGACCTATGCAACATTCCCATAAAAATGGCTTATTTACTAGGGACATAAAGTCATTAAAGAGAACTAACAATGAATTCAAATGGAGAGAGCAAATGAGCAAAATATTGTATAAGCTCCTAGAATGTCAATGTTATGATAACGCTATGCTCTGTTTGGAACAGTTAATCTTGCATTTCCAAGGGTACAAAGCAAAAGATATGCTTTCCTTGAGTACTAATTATGAGACATTTTAATAGTTTGAATTCTCCTCTATATCTTTACAATAAGACCATTATATAAAAATAAAGATAGCAACATTTTTTAAATGGCGTCAGCAGTTATTTATCTCACCATCTTAGTGAGCAAATTATCCTGGCCATGGAATCTCATTGAAATGTTAAAACATTTGATTACACCATATGGAGACTATTTTATAATAAAGCAAGTTGATAGGTTCTCTGAAGCGGAAGATTACAAATTTGCCTGATTTCTGACAGGTGTTTGCTCATAGTTATAAACACTGTCTTTTGGAAAAAATATGAGATTAGGCAAGAAGATGGTAAATTTCACCACTATTCTTGTCTGCCTTCAGAAAAGCCCAATTTACGGTGAACAATCATCCTGACTTTGCTCAGGACTAAAGGGACTCCTGGGACTGGAAACATACAGTATTAAAATAAATGATGTCATCCCTCCCAGTGTCCATGTGTTCTCATTGTTCAACACCCACTTATGAATGAGAAAATAAAATAAAATAAAAATAATAAATTATGTCCTTGACAAACTAGGATGAGCTGGTTATCCCAGTACCCCTCATGCTTATTTGTATTCACTTGAACCAGACAAATCATGAAAGCATGAGAGGCCCCCTGTATCAGTCTTTTCTCACACTGCAACAAGGAACTACTTGAGATTGGGTTATTTATGAAGAAAAGAGGTTTAGTTGACTCACAGTTCTGCAGGCTCTGCAGGAAAAGTGAAGGCCTCAGGAAAGTTACAATCATGGAGGAAAGCAAAGAAGTATATATACTTCTTATATATATATATATAAGAATATATATATTATATATATATAAGAAGAATATATATAATATATATAAGAATATATATAATATATATAAGAATATATATATTCTTCTATTCTTCTTATATGTATAAGAATATATATAAGAATATATATATTATATATATATAAGAAGAATATATATAATATATATAAGAATATATATAATATATATATATAAGAAGAATATATATAATATATATAAGAATATATATAATATATATAAGAATATATATATTCTTCTATTCTTCTTATATGTATAAGAATATATATATTCTTATATATATATAAGATGTTCTGTCATCTTATAATGACAGAACAGTAGACAGAGAGTGAGGGTGGAAATGCTGCACATTTTTGAACAGTCAGATCTTGTGAAAACTCATCATGAGAACAGCAAGGGGGAAATCACCACCAAGATCCAATCACTGCCCACGAGGCCCCTCCTTCAACGGGTTGGGATTACAATATGACATGAGATTTGGGTGAGGACATACAGCCAATCCATATTACCACCTTTCTGTTCTTGTAGAGTGTCATTGTCATTAAAGAAAATAGACCCACAAATGGTAAACTGATAGTCTCTATTGGTATTCTCCATTCTCTACAGGGCCCAGAGACTCTAACTACTGAAGCTTTACTGTTTTGTGTTATCAAGACAGAGCTGTGCTGTTTCTCTATCCACTTAATACCTATTCCCCACTTGGATGATAAATTCAGTAATGCCTCCGAAATATATTATTTATCTTTTTAAGCAAGTTTCAACTTATATAGAAAGAGTGACTACAATGGGAACCTATTATAATATGGAGAGCCCTCTAAATCAGAAGCCAAAATATGCCACTAATAGCACATTGTATTTAAAACCCATTCCTCCCAGAGGCTGAAGTCTCTTCCCTGTGTGGCTGAGGAAGGCCACCGGGTGGCCCAGCTGCCTTCTTTCCCAGTCAAGCCTAAGACCCCTCCAACCCCTTCTCCCAGCTTTGCCCCTTCCTGGAGTGAAGGAGCCCATGCCTCACCAGGGCCAGTGGTGGCAGCGCCAGGCAGGGTGTGTGAGTTGTCAGGAATTATTTGGGCAAGAAAACTTCCTACTTTAGCACGTGCTTAACTTCAGAGATTAGAATAAGTAATTAACTGTAGGACATTTTCCTGTGATTACATATTCCTGCTTCACGATTTATTTTCAATAACTTAAGAAAAGTATAAAGAAGACTTTCAAAACAGGTTCTGGAGCTAGACTCTGTGAATTGAAATTTTGCTATTTGATCTTGAACTAGCGGACTTTTCCTGGTCCCAGTTTTTTCATGGTTAAAATATCAATAATAAAAAATACATATTTCATAAGTACTGAAGACAATTAAGTGAATTAACATTTGTTGAGGCCTGAGTAAACTGCCAAGTAAAGAGGAAAATGCTAAATATGTGCAATTGTTTTCAAGGTTGCCTTTGAGCCATTAGATGATATATCAGTGCACCAACTGTGGTCAAATAGAGAAGCAGTGAAAAGCATGGTCTGAAAAGCAGCCATCCTGGTAGAATCATGGCTCTATCACTTAATATCCTGAAAAAGTAATTGGTGTCTCAGTTTCCTTATTTATAAATTGACATTAATACTAAGGCCACTAACAAGGATTGGTAGAGAATATGCATATATTAGTTGTTATTATTGCTATTATTTTTCTTTGACTTGGAAGGAAGTGAAAGGATGTACAAGCTTTCCTAACTCAAAAATATATGTAACCCCCAATGCAAGGGATAGGGTGGCTTTTTTTGTCTAGGACACTCTGCTTTTGCAGTTCTCCTAGTAATTATTTACTTCCAGAAAAGAGGGGTTTCAGAGAGAAGTACCAAATGCAAATAAATACAGGGTTCAAAAAGCAAACACAAATGAGCAAAGCTTATTAGAACTGGCAAATTAGAATTAAGAAAATAAAGAATGATTCAAACTAGAATATTAAAATACGTGCTTAGTCTAAAATAATTAAAACTGAAAACCAGCAGATTCTTGATCTGTACAAACCAAATAAATCTCTTTGAGGAGCTGTATTCAGACTGCTTGCCAACATTTTGCAGCCTCTGTTGATAGCATCTGCATATGATTTGTTTCTTGTTTCTTAGATATTTTCAAGTTGCATTTCAGAAAACATAATAGCAGAACCCCACTTTTGAAAATTGACAGCCCTTTTAAAAACCATAAGAATTAAATTACTTATTTTAATTCCATTCATGGAATACATCATTCTTCAAATATAGAAAAGAATCATTTAAGTATTAACTATTTAATGTAAACATTAAATAATGCATTTATTCAAAAGCATGGGTCATTAGGTTTAAAATAATGTATTTAAGTAGTACCTTAAAGAATAAAGAAACAGGCTGGGCACAGTGGCGCACTCCTGTAATCCTAGCGCTTTAGGAGGCCAAGGTGGGTGGTTTCACCTGAGGTCAGGAACTTGAGACCAGCCTGACTAACATGGTGAAACTCTGTCTCTACTAAATACAAAAAATTAGCCAGGAATGGTGAGGCATGCCTGTAATTCCAGATACTGGGGAGGCTGAGGCAGGAGAATCACTTGAACCTGAGAGGCGGAGGTGGCAGTAGCCAAGATCATGCCATTGCACTCCACCCTGTGCAACAAAAGCAAACTCTGCCTCAAAAAAAAAAAAAAAGAAAGAAAAAGAATTCTAGATAAGGATTCATATTTATACGATCAACTTTTCTAGTCATTGAGGAATATAATATTTTTAAATTTATAGATATTCTTAGGTTAATTAGAATAAAATCACAGTTAACAGATATCATTTCCTATGTACGTTATTTAATTTATAAACTGTTTTTTTGTTTGTCCTGCACATACATGATTCATATGATTCCTCATTTCTCTCACAGGGCAACTTCATTTAACAGGATATTTTGCTGGTTTGGGGCATCACAATTCCCTTACACAATTTTTTGTAATGTCTTATTACCTGTTGTATTGTTATTTCATTAATATTTTTATGCCATAACCTTTATTTTCTGTTTACTTATTTATTTTAAATTTATTTTTAAAAACATTTCAATAGATTTTGAGGAACAAGTGGTGTTTGGTTACATGAATAACTTCCTTAATGGTGATTTCTGAGATTTTGGTGCACCATCACCCAAGCAGTGTTCACTGTACCCAATGTGTAACTTTTTTATACTGAACTTATTATATAAAAATTAAGACCTTAGCAAAACACAGTAATTTCAAATCTATATCTATCACCTTCTCACTAAATTTAAGTCATTTGGTCTAGTTTTCACCCTTGAGATTCCAGCTTACAGTGCGCAATGCCCAGCTTAATGTAGCGGAGAACTGCCAGAAAGGATGGTCTCTAGTGATGCAAGTCCCTTTATCTTTCATAGGAGTTTGCATCCCAGACTAAAAGCATTTTCTATACTCACACCAATGTAAGCTCTCAGCAAACTATTCCTTCATAATTAAACTTACCAGAACATTGCACATCCCTACAGGACAACATGTATTTGAAAAAGTTGTTAGGGAGAAAGTGTGGGCAGTATTTTTAATTGATATTGACAAATAAATAGCTTCCTAATTGGTACGAGGTTAATCAACAGTTGGCAAGCTCAGCTTGCTTTTGGTATCTGCCTTCTTCCACCTTGGGGTTTCCTTCATAATATACAAATTTACCCCATCAAGTCTTTACCTATTTAAATCACATGGTGTAACCTGATAAAAAACATGTAGAAATGGGCCAAAGAATTGCTGGGTGTCTTTCCAGAAGAATTCTTGGCATTTTCTGGTACATCCTTCAACTATTATCTGATTTCACAGGGGTTGCACCTTTGGTTGGTTCACTATTATCTAAGCTGTTTTACAGTCCTCTAGGGTTATAACGTTAATACCTAGTAAGCTAATAGCAATAAAAAAATTTGCCCAAAACAATGCAGATGATTACTGTTCATAGATATAAATTTTGTTGGGTAAATAATATAAACCTGTGTAAGTCAAATTATTGTGCTGTACTAGTTTTAATCATTTATTGGTTTCATCGTTACATATTGAGCAATATTTGGCATATGCTTATTACATACTTTTATTACTGTACACATATAGCTTATAGCTCCTTTGGTCCAGGAATGTATTTTCTTGACTTTTAAAACAAATCCTAAGTGGCAATGAAGCTGTAGCTTTGCTGTTCTCTCATTTTTTATTGTTTGTTTTGTAATAATTGTTTGTGCATGGACGCACACATGTTTCCAGTTCACTCACAGGCAGTGTTAAACTATTTTCCTTTAATGTCAATAATAATTGAAAATTTGATTTTATGGAAATTTAAGGTTTTCTTCATTGGCTAGAGAAGAATGAGTATCTGTTATGTGAATGAGAAGACAATCCAGTTTCTTAAGCTTTTAGCTTGTTTGTATATTTGTATACTTGTGAATTACAATCAATGAAGAATTTTATGTTCACTGAAAAGAACAATTTTTTTTGAAATACCGTCAGGAGAAATTTTGTGTTTCCTTTTGAACTATGGCTAAAGTTTCATAACTGAAGCTATTAGCTCTTCCTATGCCTATGTATCTGCTGTGTGAACCTCAGAAAATGTGTGCAAATTACCTCTGGTCATGTGAGTATAAAGAATTTTTCTACAAAAGAAGATATTAATAAATAATATTATATTATCTGACTGATTTGTAGAGATAAATGAACACTATATAGAAAAAACATTCCCTAAACTGAAGATATAGAAAGTAAATTTTGTACATTCTAAATGTGCTAGACCTTTAAAAATACATTTTTTACATTAATTGCTTTCTTAGATACAATATAATTATCTATTTTCACATATTAAAGTTGAAACTTTAGACGTATCAGATTGGTTTGATAATTTTTATTTTTAGAAAATAAAAGGGCTAAATTAATTTTCTTTGATTTACCCATTACATATAAAATATTATATGTTAATATTGTATACTATTTGTTATACATAAATATTAAACTATAATATAAATAAAACATATAACTATATAATATGCTATTATATGTAAATATAGAGTCATATGTTTAAATTATTTGCTTGGTAACAAATGAATACAGAACTTTGATGCATGAAGCAACAAACATTTATTGTATTTAGTATTTTATCATTTCTGTTGGTCAGAAATCCAGACACAGTTCTGCTGGGTCTTATAGCTCCAGATCTCACAAAAGGCTGCAATAAAAAAGTTGGCAAGGAGAGTGATGTCAGAGAAGATGGCACAGTATGAAGCACCAGGACTCCGTCTCTCTATTTGTACTGACACTTGTATTGACAAAAACTGTCTAGCGTAACTATTTTGGAACTCAACAGTCTTTATAACACTGACAACTTCCTAGGGAAAGCCATGACTGGCAAATTGCAGTTAATTTCTCTCAATTTTAGCCTTTAATTCAATGATTGCTACAAACACCACACCCTTAATCCCATGCAAGCAGCCATGACTTCATTTTTGATATGGGTTTCTGGAGCTATATTGGGCAATGAGAATTTTGTCATACAAATATCTGCATTATGTGTTGACTGCTGACTGCTGCTTTTGATCACTAAGTGCAGGTACAGAAGCTGGCTACCATTGTTTCCACCCTCACTGGTTAAAGTGTGGCTTCCAGGAAATATAAAGGAGAACCAGCTGGTTTTTTTTTCTTTGTTTGTTTGTTTATTCTCCCTCTTTCTCTCTTTTTCTTCTCTAGGAGCTAGACATTTAAGGATTAGGAAACTCAAAAGTAACTAAATTCCATATTATATTCTCTGACTGATTTTTACAGATAAATGAGCACTATATAGATAAAATATTCCCTAAACTGAAAATATAGAAATTTAGTTTCTTACACTCTAAATGTGCTAGATCTTTAAAATTTTTTTTTTACATACTGCTGAAATTTAGGAAAGAATGGCACATGCCTAGATAAAGACAGATTCTCAAGAGAAAAATGAAGATATTTTTTATGTTTTCACTTCAAGATGTGATACAAAGCATAAAGACAACCTTTGACAATAAAAAATAACTAAAGAAAAAGCAAACCCTTAGTAAAATAGGAAAACTGGTTTCCAGAATTACCACATTATCAGATTAAATGCTAGTTTTCAACCAAAAATCAAAATCATATTAAAAAAATAGGAAAGTGCATACATACCATTTAAAAGAACAAAATAAATAATCAGAAACCATCCCTGATGAAGCTAAGACATAAAACTTACTAGACAAAGATGTTTAAATGTTTGTTTTAATGATACTCAATTAATTAAAGAAAGCTAAGGACATAGACAGGAAAATGATACATGAACAAAATGAAGAACAACAATCACTAATAAATCTGCAAGATCAGCATTACCCTGTTAACAAAGCCAGCTAAAAAATCACAAGGAAAGAAAATTACTAACCAATATCTTTTATGAATATAAATTTAAAAATTCTCAACAAAATATTAGCAAATAAATACCAACAGCACATTAAAAGAATCATTCACAGTGACCATGTGGAATTTGTTCCATGAGTGCAAGGGTAGCTCAACATACAAATATCCATCAATCCAATAAATCACATTAGTAACACAAAATGAAAAAGTGATAATTTCATTGACACAAAAAACAAAATTGAATCACTTGTTATATTAAAACCTCACAGAAATCTGAGAATAGAGAGAAAATTGTTCAACATGATAGAATATTGTAATAAAACTCACAGCTAATATTATAATCAATGACAAAAGAATGAAAGCTTCTTTCTTAAGATAAAAACGAGACAAGAAATTCAGTTTTCACTGCTGCTATTCTATTTTGTAATGGACGTTCTTGCCAGGGATATTGAACAAGACGAAGAAATTTTTAAAAAGCCTAAATTAGAATGGAAGAGGTAAAATTACTCTTATCAAGAAATGGCATAAACCAATACATGGAAAATCCCAAGAATCCGCAAGAAAACACCTAGAGGTAATAAACAAATTCAGCAAAGTCACAAAGTACATGGTCAACATGTAAAACTTAATTGTGTTTTGATACATCAGCAATAAAAAACACAAAATTAAATTAAGAAAGCAATTTCATTTATAATACCTTTGAAAGAATTAAATGTATAAGGATGAGTCTAATCAGGGAGGTGAAAGCCTAGTGAGTTATAAGCTATAAAACATTGCAGAATAAAGTCAAAAAAACATAAATAAATAGAAAAATATTCCATGTTGTCCATGTTTATGGATGGGAAGATCTAACATTGTGAAGATATTAATACTAATCCAAATAATACAAAAATTCTTTACAATCCCTATCAAAATACCATTAGCATTATTTTGCATAAATGGAAAGGCTAATCCTCAAATTCATATAAAACTGCAAGGTCTTTAATACCTAAGGCAATCTTGAAAAAGAAGGATAAAATTGGAGAACTCATTGTCCTTGGCTTCAAAACATTTTAAAGTTACAGTAATTAAAACAGGATGGTACTGAAATAAGGAAGGACATATAGTCCAATTCAGTAGGAAAGAGAGGCCAGAGATAAACTTATATATATATTGTTAACAGATTTTCAACTGAGGTGCCAAGATCATTAAATGGATGACAGATACAATTTCAAAAAATGATGCTGGGTAAACTATATATCTACATGTAAAAAAGAAAAGTTGGATTGTTACCTTACACTATATACAAAAATAAATTCAAAGTGGATCTAAAATATCCACATAACTGTTAAACTATAAAACTCTTAGACAAAAATATTGGAAAAATCTTCATGACATTGGTTATGGCAATGACTTTTTGGACATAACACCAAAAGACTGGGCAATAAATAAATAAATAAATAAATAAATAAATAAATAAATAAATTGGACTTCAAAGTTAAGAACTTTTAATCAGATAATTATAATTTTTTTTGTAGAATTATTTGAGCCCCTTATATATTTTGGTTATTAATTCCTTGTTAGAGATATTCATTCCCTCAAGTACTTATCCTCTGAATGACAAAGAATCCAATTACATTCTTTAAATTATTTTAAAATACACAATTGGATTATGATTGACTATAGTCATGGTATTTTGCTACCAAATAAATAGTAATCTTATTTATTCTTTCTATTTTATTGTACACTTTACCAATCTCCATTACCCCATCACCCACACCATGTTTCCCAAATTCTGGGGACCATCCTTCTACTCTCTCTTTTTTTTTGAGAGAGAGTTTTGCTCTTGTTGGCCAGACTAGAGTGCAATGACTCAATCTCAGCTCACTGCAACCACCACCTCCCAAGTTCAAGTGATTCTCTTGCCTCAGCCTCCCAAGTGGCTGATTACAGGCATGCAGCATCATGCCTGGATTTTTTTTTTTTGTATTTTTAGTAGAGACAGGGTTTCACCATGTTGGCCAGGCTGATTTTGAACTTCTGACCTCAAGTGATTCACCTGTGTCAGCCTCGCAAAGTGCTGGAATTACAAGAGTGAGCTTCTACAGCCAGCCCAGCATCTACTTTCTATGTCCATGAGTTCAATTGTTTTGATTTTTAGATCCCACAAATAAGTGAGAACATGCAATGTTTGTCATTCTGTTCCTGGCTTCTTTCACTTAACATAATGATCTCCAGTTCCTCCATATTGTTCCAAATGACTGGATCTCATTCTTTTGATGGCTGAATAGTACTCCATTGTGTATATACTCCACATTTTCTTTATCCATTCATCTGTTGACAGACATTTAGTTTGCTTCAAAATCTTAGCTATTGTAAACAGTGCTGCAACAAATGAGAATGGAGATATCTCTTTGCTGCAGTGATTTCTTTTCTTTTTGGTGTATACCAAGCAGTGGGATTGCTGAGTAAAATGGAAACTCAATTTTCAGTTTTTTTAAGAAGGCTCCAAACTGTTTTTCATGTGATCATACTAATTTCCATTCCGACCAACACTGTAGAAGGGTTCTTTTTATCCTCATGCTCACTAGTATTTGTTATTGTCTATCTTTTTAATATAAACCATTTTAACCCATGTGAGATGTATCTCATTGTGGTTTTGATTTGCATTTCTCTGATGATCAATGATGTTGAACAACTTTTCTTGTACCTGTTTGCCATTCATTTATTTTGAGAAATATCTATTTAAATTTTTTACACACCTTTATCAAAACATCTCATGTACTCAATAAATATATAGATATCTACTCTGTATCCACAAAAACGCTTTAAAATAATTTAATTAGCCAGGTGTAGTGGCACATGCCTGTAATCCCAGCTACTCGAAAGGCTGAGGAAGGACAATTGCTTGAACCTAGGAGGCGGAAATTGCAGTGAAGTGAGATCACATCCCCGCACTTCAGCCTGGGCAACAGAGTGAGACTCTGTCTCAAAAATAATAATAATGATAATAATTTAAAAATTAAAAATTAAGAATTTTTTAAAGCAAATACACTATTAAGAGAGTAAAAATCCAATCCTTAGGATGAGAATATATTTGCAAATCATATATTTGATAAGCTGTTAATATCTAGGGTATATATTTTTAAAGTTCTACAACTCAACGACAGTAGAAAACAAACAATTCAATTAGACATTGGGCAACTGCCAAGTGCAATGGCTTATGTCTGTAATCCTAGTTGAGATGGAAGGATTACTTGAGCCCAGGAATTTGAGACAGTAGTGACCTATGATTGCACCACTCTCTTCCAGCTTAGGTGACAGAATGAAAACTCATTTCAAAAACAAACAAACAACAAAAGAGTGATGTATTTAAATAGGTACTTCTCCAAAGACTTACAAAATGTCCAATAATCACATGAACAGATGATTAACTTCAGTAATTATTAGAGAAATACAAATAAAAACCACAATGAGATACTACTTTATACATACTAGGATGAATATAATCAAAATAATAAAAACTGTTGGCAATGATGTGAAGAAACTGGAGCTCCTGCGCACTGGTGGTAGTATATAAAATAATGTAGCCCTGGTAGAAAACAGTTGGACAGTGTTTCAAAATGTTAAATATACTACCCAGCAATTACTCCTGGATAAATATGCAAAATAATTGCAAGCAGAAAATCAAACAGATATTTGTACAATAATTTGACACAGTCCAAAGTGTCCATCAACAAATGAATGGATAAACAGAAGGTGATATATAGATACAATTGACCATCTTTCAGCCATAAAAAAGAATTAAATTTTGATATATGCTATGGTATCAATAGACATTAAAAATACTATATTTTGTAAAATTAGCCAGAAACAGAAGGACAAAGACAGTGTGATTCTATTTATATGAGGTACTTCCAATAGACAAATTAATAATAGCATAGGTAGAATAGAGGTTACTAGGAGCCAGAGATATGGGAAATTATTGTTTAATTGGTACAGTGTTATGTTCATAATGATTAAAAAAGTGTTGGGTATAGATAGAGTTTATGGTGACACAAAAATACAATTTACTGCCATTGTATTTTACAATTATACATGATTTAATGATAAATATTATCTTAAATATATTTTACTAAATTTTAAAGAAACAAAAAGAAAATCTTGGCAAATCATCTCAAGGCTTGACTGATGTTGGATCATTTTCCAAGCTCATTCACATAGTTGTTTGTAGGATTAAATTCCTCTTATACATAGACTGCAGACTTCCTGCATGTCCTTGCCCCTGGGTCTCTCCATGAGGTAGCTTACAACATTTTAGCCGACTTCTTTAGGAAAAGAAAGAGAGAGGAAGAATAAAAGAGTTTGAGAACAAGACAGAAGTAGCAGCCTTTTAAAATGGAATCTCATAAATGACATAGTACCACATTTGTCATATTCTAGTTGATAGAAACAAGTCACTATTTACAGACATTTTACTTAAGGTGGAGGATTACATAAAAGTGTGAATATCCAGAGATGAAAATACTTGAAACCTAAGGAGTAGCAAGAATGAATGAGTAATTTAAAAATCTCCCAACAACAACAAAAAGCCCAGGACCAGTTAGATGGATTCCCAGCCAAATTCTACCAAATGAACAAAGAAGACTTAATATCAGCCTCTCAAAACTATTCCAAAAGAAAAAACAAAATCAAAGAGTAAAGAATTCTCCCTAACTTCTTCTACAAAATTAGTATTATTCTGTTACCAAAACCAGACAAGGACACACGTAAAAAGGAAACTACAGACCAACATCATTGATGAACATAGATGCAAAAATCCTCAACAGAATGCCAGTAAATCAAATCCAAGAGAACATCAAAAAGATAAAACACTATGATCAAGTAAAACTTATTCCAAGGATGCAAGTATATTCAACATATAGAAATCAATAATTGTGATAAATTACATACACAGAATTAAGGACAAAAACCATAATCATCCCAATAGATGAAGAAAAGCATTTAATAAAATTCAGCATCCCTTCAAAAAAAAGTCCTGACATACAAAGAACATAATTCAGCATAATAAAGGCCAGGTATAACAAACCCATTGCCAACACTATATTTTATAGGGAGGAGTTGAAAGCATTCCCTCTAATAACTACAATAAGACAAGATTGCCCAATTTTACTATTCTTATTCAACTTAGTATTGGAAGTTCTTTCCAGAGTAATCAGGCAAGAAAAAAAAAATTTAAAGGCATCCAAATTTGAAAAGAGGAAGTAAAATTATCCCTATTCACTGAGGCTGTGCTCTTCTATCTAGAAAACCCTGAAGACTCCACAAAAATCTCTTTCTGAATTTACTGAATTCATAGAAAAATGAATTCAGTAAAAATTTAAGATATAAAATTAGTAGACAGAAATCAGCAGTGTTTCTTTACACCAATAATGGTTTAGTGGATGACCAAATCAAGAAGGGAATCAAAACAGCATGGTACTGGTACCAAAACAGAGATATAGACCAATGGAACAGAACAGAGGCCTCAAAGGCAACACAACATATCTACAACCATCTAATCTTGACAAACCTGACAAAACCAAGCAATGGGGAAAGGATTCCCTGTTTAATAAATGGTGTTGGGAAAACTGGCTAGCCATTTACAGAAAACAGAAACTGGACCCCTTCCTGACACCTTACACTAAAATTAACTCCAGATGGATTAAAGACTTAAACATAAGACCAGGCACCATAAAAACCCTAGAAGAAAATCTAGGCAAAACCATTCAGGACATAGGCGTAGGCAAAGACTTCATGACCAAAACACCAAAAGCATTGGCAAAAAAAGCCAAAATAGGCAAATGGGACCTAATGAAACTCCACAGCTTCTGCAAGGCAAAAGAAACAGTCATTAGAGTGAATTGGCAACTGACAGAATGGGAAAAAAATTTTGCAGTGTACCCATCTGACAAAGGTCTGATAACCAGAATTTACAAAGAACTCAAACAGATTTACAAGAAAAAAACAAGCCCATTCAAAAGTGGGTGAAGAATATGAACAGACACTTTACTAAAGAAGACATAAGTGAGGCCAACAAACATGAAAAAATGCTCATCATCACTGGTCATTAGAGAAATGCAAATCAAAACTACATTGAGATACCATCTCACTCCAGTTAGAATGGCGATCATTAAAAAATCTGGAGACAGCAGATGCTGGAGAGGATTTGGAGAAACACGAACACTTTTACACTGTTGGTGGGAGTGTAAATTAGTTCAACCATTGTGGAATTCAGTGTGGCAATTTCTTGAGGACCTAGACATAGAAATTCCATTTGACCCAGCAATCCCATTACTGAGTATATATCCAAAGGATTATAAATCGTTCTACCATAAGGACACATGCACACAAATGTTCATTGCAGCACTGTTTACAATAGCAAACACCTGGAACCAACCCAAATGCCCATCAATGATAGACTGGACAGGGATAATGTGGCACATACGCACCATGGAAAATTATGCAGCCATCAAAAATGATGACTTCGTGTCCTGTGTAGTGACATGGATGAACCTGCAAACCATCATTCTCAGCAAACTGACACAAGAACAGAAAATCAAATACCATATGTTCTCACTCATGCGGGTGTTGAACAATGAGAACACATGGACACAGGGAGGGAAGCATCACACACTGGGGTCTGTTGTGGGGAAATAGGGGAGGGACAGATGGGGGTGGGGAGTTGGGGAGAGATAGCATGGGGAGAAATGCCAGATATAGGTTATGGGGAGGAAGGCAGCAAATCACGCTGCCAGGTGTGTACCTATGCAACAATCTTGCATGTTCTTCACATGTACCCCAAAACCTAAAATGCAATAAAGTAATAAAAAATATAAAAAAGAAAGGAATCCCATTTACAATAGCTATAAAAGAATAAAATACCTATAAATATTTTTAATCAAGGAGGTGAAAGATTTCTGCAAGGAGAACAACAAAACACTGAGGAAAATGAATTCAGATGACAAACACATGGAAAAACATTCCATGTTCATGAATCAGAAGACATTGTTGAAATAAACGTATTGCCTAAAGCAATCTATAGATTTGATGCAATTGCTGTCAAAATATCAACTTTTTTTAATAGAAGTAGAAATAAAATCTTAAAATTTGTATGGAACCCAAAACAAGCCTAATTAATCAAAGCAATTGTAAACAAAAAGAAACCTGAAAGTATTACATTAGCTGACTTCACATTATTCCACAAGTCTGTATAGAGTAAACAAAACAGCATGGTACTGATATAAAAATAGACAAATAGACAACTAGAACAGAGTAGACAACCCAAAAATAAAGCCACATACTTACAGGCATTGGATCTTTGGCAAAGTTGACAAGAACATACACTGAAGAAAAGGCACCCTATTCCATAAATGCTGCTAGGAAAATGGGATTGCCATATACAGAAGAATGAAACTGGCAACTGGCTCCTGTCTCTCACCATACACAGAAACTTAAGAGGGATGAATGACTTAAGTATAAGATCTAAAGCTATAAAAGTATGAGAATTAAACCCCAGGGAAAACTCTTCTAAACATCAGTCTAGGCAAATAACTGATGACTAAAACCCAAAAGCTAAGGCAGCAAAAACAATAATAAGCATTTGCACAGCAAAATAATAATAATAATAATAATAATTAACAGAATGAACAGACAACCTGTGGAATGGGATTAAAGGACTTAGTAAGCATTTGCACAACTAAGTAAATAATTAACAGAATCAACAGCCAACCTGTGGAAGGTGATAAGTATTTGCAAACTGTGTACCTGACAGGACTAATGTCCAGATTTTACAAAGAACTCAAACAACTCAACAAAATCTCCCCAAAAATCTCATTAAAAATTGGGCTAAGGACATGAAAATACATTTTGCAGAAGAAGAAAAACAAATGGCCAAAAAGCATTGAGATGTCTTAGGACAATTAGAATGGTATTAGAAGACAAAAAGTAACATATGTTGCAAGGGATGCAAAGAAAAGGGAACTTTCTTATGCTAATGTTAAGAAGGTAAACTAGTACAATGTCTATGGAAAACAATATGGAGGTTTCATAAAGGACTGAAAATGGACTATCCTACAATCCAGAAATCACACTACTGGGTATCCACCCAAAGGAAAAGAAATTTTGTATCAAAATTATAACTGTACACACATTTATCACAACACTATTGACAATAGCAGTAAGTAATCAACCTAAATGTCTATCAAAGGAGGATTGGATAAAGAGAAAATGTGGTTTATGTACAAAATGGAATACTATTCACCCATAAAAAAAGAATGAAATAATGTATTTTGCAGCAACATGGATCAAACTAGAGGTCATTATCTTAAGTGAAACAAGTCTGTTACATAAGGACAAATATCACATGTTCTCACCTGTAATTGGAAGCTAAGTAATGTCCACATATGGAAGCCAAGTATGGAATGTTGGAGATTCTGAGAGATGGTGGACTAGAAGGTGAATGGTAGGAGGTTTCCTGGTGAGTACAAGGTATATTGCTTCAATGATGGATGCACTGAAGGCCCTGACTTCACCACAGGGCAATATATCAGTGTAGCAAAATTGCAGTGTATCCAATGAATATATACAAATTAAAAAATAATAATTATTGGAACCATCTTAAAAGTCTACTCATCACTACAGAGATGTTATTTTTCATAATATTTATAACAGCAGTTACAGAGAAATACAAATATTATTTTGTTTTCTCATTAAAAATTAAAGAGCCTAAATTCTTTATGTCAGTTTTTGATTAAATGAACTAATATTATTCTGATATGATATTAAAGTTAATTTGTTAAACTAAATTAAATCATTGTTATGATAAAATTTTTATATCAACAGAAACTAAAGTGACACACAGCTTTATAGTGTGTCAGCTTAAATGTAATTTCTAATACCTTTAGGCAATTTAAACTTTAGACCTATTAAATTGAGTTAATTGATGGATAATATAATTTTGAATATAATTAAACATGAAGTTAATACTTAGTTCTGCATAAATTTAAGTTTATATAGTTTTGTTTTTTATTTTCATAATCATCACATTGCTATATCATTGATTAATACATCAATTCATTTTTGCCAATTTAAAAGGTTGAATAATTATATGCCTATATGTATAAATATTTACAAGTTGTATAAGCTTTCAGTATTATAAAATGCTTGTGTGTGAGAGACATTTTGGAATTACCTACCTTCCAGTTTTTTCTAAAATGCATATTAAATCATGTAGAATATAACTGCTGCTAAGTATCATGAATGGTTAGGAATATATTAATAACAGCAGTTACAGAGAAATAAAAATATTATTATTTTTTGTGACATGAATAAGACAGTAGTTTTATCCTTAAAAAAAGTACTAGTTAGATCTAGAAGATAAAAGAACATAGTGAAAAAGAAATTTTGAGGTAGTGTAGTAAATTGCAGAACATTTGAGGGAAAGGAATTTTATTGCTTTTATATATAATACCTAAATTTTAAAAGACAGTTTTAATATACCAAAATTTTGGCCAAGTTTTCTTACTCACAAGCTATTTTTTTTAATTTTTTTTTTTAGAAAGAAAGAAAGAGAAAGAGAAAGGGGGAGAGAGAACAGGAGTCTTGCTCTATTGCGTAGGCTGAAATGCAATCTAAAAATAGGTATTGAAAACCTCTTTTAGGCAGATAATTGTGCTTAACAGCAAAGACAGGAAGGAATAAGGGAAGAAAATAACAAACAGCTAATCAATATTTCATTTAAGTCTGTGAAATGCTATGCAAATGCTGAAGAGTGATTTACTTCCAAATATGCAGTCACTTTCAAAAGAGATGTAATGTGATACTGAGAAAAATGTCTGTTCTGTGGACCTGGGGTAAATAATTCTATAAATATTCACTGAGTTTACTTGTTCCAGGTCTGAGTTCAAATCATATATGTCCCTGTTACTTTTCTATCTCATTGTTCCGTCAAATATTAACAATGTGTTGACAAAGTCTCCTGCTATTATTGTGCAGGAGTCCAAGTCTCTTTATAAGTCATTAAGAACTTGTCTTATGTATCTGGATGTTCCTATATTGGGTGCATATATATTTATGATCATTGACTCCTGTTGTTGCATTGATCCTTTTACCATTATGTAATGTCCTTCTTTGTTTCTTTGAGTCTTTGTTACTATTAAAGTCTATTTTGTCAGAGACGAAAGTTACAACTCCTGTTTTTTGTTTGTTTGTTTGTTTTTGCTCTCCATTTGATTGATAAGTCTTCCACCAACCCTTTGTTTTTGTCTTTGTGTGTCCTTGCTTATGAGATGGATCTGGATACAGCATATGAATGGGTTTTGACTTTTTATTCAATTTGCCTGTGTCTTTGATTGAGGCATTTAATCCACTTAAATTTAGGATTAATATTGATATTTGTGAGTTTAATATTGTTGTTTAATGCTAGCTGGCTATTTTGCCCATTAGTTGATATAGATTCTTCATTATAGAGATGCTCTTTAACTTTTGGTAAGTTTTTGGGATGACTGATACTGATTGTTCCTTTCTGTGTATAGTGCTTCTTTCAGAAGCTCTTGTAAAGCAGGCCTGGTGATGATAAAATCTCTGAGTGCTTGCTTGTTCACAAAAAATTTTATTTTTCCTTCATTTATGAAGCTTAGTTTGGCTGGATATGAGATTTGGGGTTGAAAATTCTTTTCTTTGAGGATATTGAATATTGACCCCCACTCTCTTCTAGTTTTTAGGGTTTCTGCTGAGAGATCTGCTGTGAGTCTGATAGGCTTCACTTTGTGGGTAACCTGACCTTTCTCTCTAGCTGCCCTTAGAATTTTCTCCTTTATTTCAACCCTGGTGAATCTAATGATTATGTGTCTTGGGGTTGCTCTACTTGAGGAATATCTTTGTAGCTTCTCTGTGTTACCTGGAGTTGAGTATTGTCCTGCGTTACTAGATTAGGAAAATTTTCCTGAATAATATCCTGAAAAAGATTTTCCCGCTTGGAATCATTCTCTTCCTGACATTCAGGTACACCTATCAAATGTAAATTAGGTCTTTTCACATAATCCCATGTTTCTTGGAGACTTTGCTCATTCCTTTTTACTTTTTCTTCTCTAATCTTGTCTTCTCATTGCATTAAGTTGGTCTTCCACCTCTGATATCCTTTCTTGTGCTTGATCAATTTGACTGTTAAAACCTGTGCATACTTCATGGAGTTCTCGTATTGTATTATTCAGTTCCATTAATTTACTTATACTCCTTTCTAAATTGTCTATTCTCATTAGGTTTCGTCAAACCTTTATTCAAGGTTCTTAGTTTTTATACATCAGGCTAGAACACGTTCTTTTAACTCACAGAAGTTTCTTATTATCCACCTTCTGAAGCCTAATTCTGTTAATGGAATGCACTCGTTCTCCATCAGGCCTTGTTCCCTTGTTGATCAGAAACTGTGATCCCCTGTAGAGGGAGAGGCATTCTGATTTTGGGTATTCTCAGCCTTTTTGTGCTGGTTTCTTTCCATCATTGTAAATTTATCCACCTGTCATATTTGTAATTACCAACTTTCAAATTAGGTCTCTGAGTAGACGTCCAACTTGTAGATTCTCAGCGCTGGAATCTGAGCAACCCACTGCGCTGGCTAAAACAGCCGTGTAAGATTCACAGTGCTTTTCTGCCTGGAATCTCTGGTCTGGCTTCCTTCTTGAGTCCCTTTTTCAATCAGCTGAATGGGCGACTCTGCCTTCCCAGAGCTCCAAACGTCGACCAAAAGGGGACCCAGTCCCATTTACTTTGCACCAAGAACCTCTGTGCCCGCCACAAGAGTCGCGCTGGTGACCTGTGGGGCTCCTCTGCTGGGAATCTCCTGGTTGGTGAGCAACAAAAATTTGACTGAAAGTGTGGCATCCTCTCGTTCTCTGCGCTTTCACTGGGAGCTACAATCCTGAGCTGCTAGTAATCAGCCATCTTGGATCTCTCTCCGCTAACAAAATAAATTCATCAAAATTATTCTGCCAGATATTATATTAATAAAAAACTTGCAGTTGGATTTTTGTTTGTTAAAATAATAAATCAGTTTTTGAGTTATCACTCTACAAAGAGTAATAAAAGGTTATATCTTCCCATTCATGTAAACTCTAGGGTTTTAATAGAATAATCGTGTTTAATTCAAGTTGACCAGTGTGATGATTCATTTTATGCATCAATTTGACTGGGCCACAGATACCCAAACATTTGGCCAAAGGTTACTCTGAATGTGTCTGTGAGGATGTTTGTTTCTGGATTAGATTAACATTTGACTTGATAGATTAAACACATTGCTCCTAAGGGGTAGGCCTTATCCAATCTATTGAAAACCTGAATAGGACTAAAAGATTAAGAGGGAACTCTTCCTTGATGACTAAATGATCTGGGACACAATTTATTTTTGTGCACGTTGTACTGAAATACAGGCTCTTCTCGAGTCTTGAGCCTGTCCACTTTTTAACATTCAGACTGGAATTTATAGCATCAGCTCTCCTGGTTCTCAGGCTTAGGACTCAAAATGGAACTATATACCATTGACTCTCCTGGGTCTCAAGCATGTAGATCTTGGGACTTTACAGTTTCCATACTGCATGAACCAATTCCTTATAATAAATCTCTTTCTGCAAGTCCTATTTGTTCTGTTTTTCTGGAGAACCCTGACTAACACAACCTCATTATGTGTTGACTATAAAAAAACAAATTAGGCCAGGCACAGTGGCTCATGCCTAAAATCCCAGCACTTTGGGAGCCTAAGGTGGGTGGATCATGAGGTCAGTAGTTTGAGACCAGCCTGATCAATGTGGTGATAAAAATACAAAAATTAGCTGGGCATGGGGGTGCATGCCTGTAATCCCAACTACTCAGGAGGCTGAGTCAGGAGAATTGCTTGAACCCAGGAGGTGGAGGTTGCAGTGAGCTGAGATCATGCCACTGCATTCCAACCTGGGGTACAGAGCCAGACTCTGTCTCAAAACATAAAAGGTAAAAAGAAAGTAATTTTCTAATTACTTTCTATAATATAAGGTTCCTTACAATAGTAAGAGTAGTTTCTTTGGCATTTATTTTAAATAATGTTCTTGTTACTTTTACTAAATGTACAAGTGTCAAATCTACTTACTGTTCTATTTTAATCAAGCAACTCATTCTCTGTTAATTTTTGATATTGTTTTCTCAGTATTGGATTCTAAAATCAGAAGAACCAAAACAAACAAACAAAATCATAATTTTTCTTACGTCTAAAACAATCTTTAAGGTTATCCAAAATCCTTGGAAAATCACAAAGATGTGCTTTTGTCTTGTAAAACAGAAGGTAGAAAAAAGTGAATTGTGACACATTCAGGTGAATTGTGACACACTCAGGCATTTTCTAGTTATGTCAAAACTATTGCAAAAGCTTAATGGAAAGAGTCATTAGACAATAATAGATGATGGGTCTTCCCTAAATTAACTTTTAGTAACTAAAATATTAATAATGTAAATATTTCAGAAACTTAATTTTGTGTTTTGAATATGGTGATTTGTTCATACTTCACCGTCCACGATACATTTTTTATTTTCAGGAGAAACACTGATTGAACCCTTATGAAGGCCTGGCATGGTGGTTCATACCTGTAATGTCAGCACTTTGGGAGGCTGAGGTGGGCAGATCCTTTGAGCCTAAAGGGCAGATCCCTTGAGACAGAGTATGGGTAACACGGAAAAACCCTGTCTCCACAAAAAAAAATTACCAAAAATTAGCCAGTCATAATGTCCAACCTCCTTGTAGTCCCAATTACTTGGGAGGCTGAGGTAAGAGACGTCATCTGAGCCCAGTTAGTTGAACCTGCAGTGAGCCATGATTGCACCACTGTACTCCAGTGGCTGCAGTGGGACATAACTGTGCTTCTGTACTCCAGCCTGGGTGACTGAGTGAAACCCTGTCTCAAAAAAAATTTAAAAATCCTTACGAAATGGTCATGTACTATACATGTACCAATAAAGAAATAGAGAACTTTACTCTCCTGCCTTCTGATATTATTAGATACTGTAATACAGTAAGCTCAGATTTTAGTCTTTATTATCTACAGATAATTTCTATTTTATTTTTATGTTTGCCTAAGGACTTTACAATAAGAAACAGGCCACCATGTGTATCTTCAAAAAACACAATCTCAGAGCTTCCTGGAAATTAAAGAAGTTTCATATTTACCAATAAACTGAGTCATGTTTCCCAGAATTAACTCACATTCTGAAGCAGATGTCCTGTGATAAAGCAGGATGTTGAACTATTTCATGTTCTGTTGAACAAAAATTCAGCAGAATAAGTATTAATTACACATAACAAAAAATATAGGAGATGCAACTTTTGTCATCGATATCATTTAAAGTATCATTCTTGTTATTAACATTCAATCTTTATGGATACATGAGAAAGTCCTTTCATTTTCCCCTTAAGCAATCTCTAAGCCTTGATTTGGTAATCTTTAGTTCAGTAAACTAAATAAAAGTATTTTAAGTGATATCTGATTCTCACTTACCAATCTGATTTTAGAAACAAATACTATCATTGAGTATCCTTACATTGGAGGTTCAGTAAGAAAATGCTTTTCTTTATCATCGGGATTATAGTACAAATATTAGATTTCTTCTTTATTCACATCCTTTGAGAATGGAGAAAATCCATTCTCAAAACATTTTTGAGAATGATTGACATTTGCTCACTTGTGATGACCCACTGTTAAGAAGAAAAGTTTATTTCATATGAGCCAATGCCCACATCTTCCCAGAGAGACTGCTCTGACATCTAACTTACAGAATTCCAGCTTCACAAATCTTAAGGAAAGTTATATTTTGACAGGCTATAGATTCTTAAAAATTTGGGAGAATTTTTAATTCTCCAGTTGCGGAGAATAGGGGAGAAACAGTTGGGGGTGGGGAGTTGGGGAGAGATAGCATGGGGAGAAATGCCAGATATAGGTGAAGGGGAGGAAGGCAGCAAATCACACTGACAGGTGTGTACCTATGCAACAATCTTTCATGTTCTTCACATGTACCCCAAAACCTAAAATGCAATAAAATAAAATTCGGGGGAGACCTCAAGAATAAACTCACTAAAATGTTTTAGGCCCTCCAGGTAAAATATGGAGAAGAAAACTTCTTGGACCTGTTTTACTAGCCAAAGGATAGAGGAGTAGAGTAGAGACAATCAAAAGTACATTCCCATTTTCCTTTTATTTTAATATCTTTATTAATATAATTCCTATAGCACAAAATTATTTTTTAAATTGCATAATTTCATGCTTTTAGAATACTCACATAATTTTGCAGTCATCAACCCAGTCTAAGTTTACAGAATTTCATCATCCAAAAAGGAGGCCCCAACCCAGTAGAAGTCACTTTCTACCTCTTCTCTAATCCTAACTCTAGGCAACTATTAATCTGCTTTCTGTGTTTATAAACTCGTCAATCCTGGAAATTTCACATAAATTACATCATAAAGAGTGCAAGCTTTTCTGACCGAATTCTTTCCCTTAGCATAATGTTTTAAAGATTCAGCTATGATGTAATATGTATCAGTATTTCACCCTTTTTACCTGTGTAATAATACTCCATGTGTGTGTGTAATATGTTGTGTTAATATGTTAATCAGTTTAAGGACAGTTGGGATGTCTGTGTTTCTGACTATTGTGAATAATGCTACTATTAACATTAAATTATATGTCCAATATTAGGTAGACATATATTTTCATTAACTGGATATATACAAATGCATCAGATTGCTTGGTCATGTCATAACTATATGCTTAACGTTTAGAGGAACTCCCAGACTGTTTTGAAAAGTAGCTTTGCATTATACACTCAAGATCACAAAGGTTTATTCCTGTGTTTCCTTGTGATAGTTTTATAGTTTCTTAGATCTTACATCTAGGTTTATGATAGATTTTTAATTAAATTATGTTTTTTTAATTGAATTTCATTACTTCTGTGAGTTAGTTTGAACTTCAGCACGTGTTACCATCATTTGTTGAAAATTCAATTCTTCCCCATTGAGTTTCATTGGCATATTTTCAAAAATCAATCGACCCTAAATGTAAGGGTTTATTTCTGGCCTCTTGATTCTGTTCCATTGGTCTATATGCCTCTACTTATACCTGTACCACACTGATGTGAATAAAGTAGCTTTGTATTAAGGTATGGAATTGAAAACATGGTGTTGACAATTCTGAACAATTGTATTTCTGTGAGAGTTTAAGAATCAACTTGCCCATTTCTGTAAAAACCTAAAACAAAATAAGATAAAAGTCATCCAGGAGTTTGATAGTATTTTCATTAAATGCACAGATTAATTTGGGGATTATTGCTATTTTAAAATATTAAATATTCTGGTCCCTGAACATGGGGCAACTTTCTATTGATTTAAGCCTTTGAAGTTTTTATCTGCTAAATCAATATCTGCCCCACTTAATAAGCACTGTCTATGGCCTTCATCTTTCTTGTGAGTAGGTCCTACTTTCTTCTTTTTAAAATACATCTGATATTTTTCTTGAAAACAGTATTTTACATATTTCAAACTCTGAATAATAATTTCCTTTATCCCCCTTTCCCCAGGGTTGTATGTTTCTGTTCTTTATTACCTGATCATTTTATTAGTTTGGTGACTTGGCTGAAGTAACCCTCTAAAATCTAGTTCTTCCACAGTATAAAGCCTCCATTGTTCTTTCTTAGATTTCTTTTCTATATTTTTGTTTTTTAGCCCTGGAGCAGCATAAACCACTTACTAGTCAAAGATTGTCATGTTTTAGCTCCCTTAAAAGTTAGATTTTGACCCTTTACCATTGCATGTGTGATAGTTTGGAAGCTGCCAATGCAGTTCAGGAAGTTTTTTTTTTCTCTCTGCTTTTAGCAAGGAAATTTTATTTTTCTAGGCTCTTCAGAGACACAAAACCAGCAGGATAGATATGTGTACGGATTGATAGATTCATAGATAAGATAAGAGGCGATTTATTAGGAGAATTGACTCATATAATTATGTAGGTTGTGAAATCCCAAGATCTGTTAGCAAGACGGAAGCCGTGGGAAGCCTGTAGCATGGCTCAGTACAAGCCTGAAAGCCTCAGAATCAGGAAAGCAGATGCTAAAACTATCAGTATGAGACCAAAGACGTGAGAACCATGGGAATCTGTCGGTACAACTTTCAGAATCCAAGTCCAGAGAGCCCGAAGTTCTAATAGCCAAAGGTAGAAGAAGGGTGAAGCTGTTCCAAGATAGTGCAAATTAACTTTTTCTCTGCCTCTTTGTTTTATTCCTGCCAATTAAATGGTTCTCCCCCAGCCCCAGTGATGGTGGATCTTCCTTACTCAGTCCACTGACTCAGACTCTCCTACGCCTGTGTCCTCTGAAAACACCCTCATAGACACACCTAGAAATAATGTTATTTAGCTATCCTTTAATCCAGTCAAATCAACACCTAAAATTAGTAATCACAAGACTAGTAGATTGAATTTGTCCTCTCTGATATTCCCCAGGAGAGGATTCAAACTTGGTCATTTACACAGGTTTCCAGGCTTCAAGGATGTGTGTGATTTTTATGTCAAGCTTCCTGCGAGTTGCCCCTGGGTCAGAGTATCCTATTTTTCATCATTTGGTCATATTGTGCTTGAACCCCCAGTCCCAGTAGATTTCCTACCCTTTGTTAATGGATCTGTATGCAGCTAAGGGACTGTTTTAAAGTATGTCCATATCCTGCTTGGATTGTTCTTGAGTAAGTATATAGGTAGATAGTATTTCCAGACCCCAGTGTTAGTTCTGATTATGGAAGGGCTCTTCTTGGCTATCTCTCTCCTTGATAATCTCAAAGTAAACCTAGATATCTTTTTATTTCTGCTTCTTCTGTTGCCCAATCCAGCTAACTTCCCTCTTTTCAACAGGGAAGTTAGAAAAATCCAATATCATATCTGTTTCTGAGAATTTCACCAGCAACACATTTATTATTGATCTGTATTTATGTTCATTTCCTTTTTTTGCTGCAAGTCTGTAGCTCAACAAAATAGACAGACCACTAGCCAGATTAATAAAAAAGAAAAGAGAATAACCAAATAGATGCAATAAAAAACAATAAAGGGGAAATCACCCAGATTCTACAGAAATTCAAACCATCATCAGAGAATATTACAAACAGCTCTATGCACATAAAATAGCAAACCTGGAAGAAATGGATAAATTCCTGGACACTTGTGTCCTCCCAAGCATAAACCAGGAAGAAGTTGAAACCATGAATAGACCAATAACAAGGTCTGAAGTTGAGGCAGCAATTAAGAGCCTACCACACAAAAAAAGCCCAGGTCCAGACGGGTTCACAGCCGAATTCTACCAGACACACAAAGAGAAACTAACTATTCCAAATAATTAACAAAGAGGGAATCCTTCCCAAATCATTTTTGATTTGGTATGATGAGAACAACATCATCCTGATACCAAAACCTGGCAGAGAATCAACAAGAAAAGAAAACTTTAGGCCAATATCCATGATGAACATAGATGCAAAAATCTTCAATAAAATACTGGCAAGCCAATTGCAACAGCACATCAAAAAGCTTATCCACCATGATCAAGTAGGATTTATCCTGGGGATGCAAGGCTGGTTCAACATACACAAGTCTATAAAAGTAATTCACCACATAAACAGAACCAAAAACAAAAACCACGTGATTATCTCAACTGATGCAGAGAAGGCCTTTGACAAAATTCAACAGCCCTTTATGCTAAAAACCCTCAATAAACTTGGTATTGATGGAATGTATCTCAAAATAATAAAAGCTATTTATGATAAACCAACTGCCAATATCATACTGAATGGGCAAAAACTGGAAGCATTCCCTTCGAAATCTGGCACTAGACAAAGATGCCTTCTGTCACCACTCCTATTCAATATAGTATTGAAAGTTCTAGTCAGAGCAATCAGGCAAGAAAAAGAAATAAAGAGTATACAAATAGGAAAGGAGGAAGCCAAGTTGTCTCTATTTGCAGACGACATGATAGTATATCTAGAAGACCCCATTGTCTCAGCCCAAAATCTCCTGAAACTGATAAGCAACTTAGGCAAAGTCTCAGGATACAAAATCAATGTGCAGAAATCACAATCATTCCTATACACCAATAACAGACTTAAAGAGAGCCAAATCAAGAACAACCTGCCATTCACAACTGCTACAAGGAGAATAAAATAACTAGAAACACAACTAACAAGGAATGTAACGGACCTCTTCAAGGAGAACTACAAACCTCTACTCCATGAAATAAGAGGACACAAACAGATGGAGAAACATTCCATATTCAAGGTTAGGAAGAATCAATAACGTGAAAATGGCCATACTGACCAAAGTAATTTACAGATTCAATGCTATCTCCATCAAGCTACCATTGACTTTCTTCACAGAACTGGAAAAAACCACCTTAAACTTCATATGGAACCAAAAGAGAGCCCACATAGCCACGTCAATTCTAAGTAAAAAGAACACAGTGGGAGGCATCACACTACTGGACTTCAAACTATACTACAAGGCTACAGTAATCAAAACAGCATGGTACTGCTACCAAAACAGAGATATAGACCAATGGAACAGAACAGAGGCATCAGAGGCAACACAACATATCTACAATCATACAATATTTGATAAACCTGACAAAAATAAGCAATAGGGAAAGGATTCCCTGTTTAATAAATGGTGTTGGAAAAACGGGCTAGCCATTTGCAGAAAGCAGAAACTGGACCCCTTCCTGACACCGTACACTATAATTAACTCCAGATGGATTAAAGACTTAAACATAAGACCTAACACCATAAAAACCCTAGAAGAAAATCTAGGCAAAACCATTCAGGACATAGGAGTAGGCAAGGACTTCATGATCAAAACACCAAAAAGCATTGGCAACAAAAGCCAAAATAGACAAATGGGACCTTATCAAACTCCACAGCTTCTGCAGGGCAAAAGAAACAGTCATTAGAGTGAATTGTCAACCAACAGCATGGGAAAAAATGTTTGCAGTTTATCCATCTGACAAAGGGCTGATATCCAGAATTTACAAAGAACTAAAACAGATTTACAAGAAAAAAACAAGCCCATTCAAAAGTGGGTAAAGGATATGAAAAGACACTTTACAAAAGAAGACATACAAGAGACCAACAAACATGAAAAAATGCTCATCAT
>CM052650.1:118889775-118902356 GCA_028533165.1 Leontopithecus rosalia
ATTCCTCAAGGACCTAGAAATAGAAATTCCACTTGACCCAGCAATCCCATTCCTGGGTATATATCCAAAGGACTATAAATCGTTCTACCATAAGGACACATGCACACAAATGTTCATTGCAGCACTGTTTATAATAGTCAAGACCTGGAATCAATCCAAATGCCCATCAATGATAGACTGGACAGGGAAAATGTGGCACATATACACCATGAAATACTATGCAGCAATCAAAAACAATGAGTTTGTGTCCTTTGTAGAGACATGGATGAACCTGGAGAACATCATTCTCAGCAAACTGACACAAGAACAGAAAATGAAATACCACATGTTCTCACTCATAGGCAGGTGTAGAACAATGAGAACACATGGACACAGGGAGGGGAGAACTACACACTGGGGTCTGTTGGGGGGAATAGGGGAGGGACAGTGAGGGGTGGGGGCTGGGGAGAGATAGCATGGGGAGAAATGCCAGATAGGGCTGAAGGGGAGGAAGACAGCAAATCACACTGCCACATGTGTACCTATGCAACTATCTTGCATGTTCTTCACATATACCCCAACACCTAAAATGCAATTAAAAAAAAAGAAGAAAATAAGTCTATTTCAATTTACATAAATGAGAGCTAACTAGATGAAGAATGTGGACATCATCAAATTAGAAATACATGAAAAGATGTTAAAGAACATAATATTTTAAAAACTGACATATTTTATATGATTTAACACTCAATACCTAATATCTATGTATATATCTAGAGCTACAGAAGGAGACAGGGAGATATTTAATAAATTAATAAACATCCATTTATATATCATGGCATTCAGTTGGTGCTCATAATATTTGTTAAACAGAGCTTCCAGGACACTTACAATATACAAGTTCTAGCTTTTACCATTTTGTTGTAATTATTTGTAGAACTCTGACTTATTTAATCATAAGATTTATATATGAGGATATGTTTGGTTTATTTTGGTATTTTAGGCACTGACTAAATTACTAAAGTTCATGGTGACAGCACGATGCATTTTGCTAAATAAATGATACATGAATGATGAATTTGTTATCTATGATTGCTAGTCATTCAAAGTTTTAATTTTCCATAACATATTTGGTATTTCCATTAAAAATACTTCAGCTATGATGAAATTACAGAAACTGTCAATATTTTATTGAGACAAACAGATATTATTAGCTAGATTATAGAATATGTAAGGTTTTCTTTTTTGTTTTTTAAATGGTGAAATACTAGTAAATCACATCACTACTGGCAGGTTAAAAATCCCAGAGTATTTCTGTCAATGACAGTCAATATATTTAACTAGATAGCTAATGAACTACCTTCAGTATATTTATTTTTAAAGAATTATTTCCACCACACAATAAAAGTAAAGTGCTGAGGAATTAATTATAAAATCGTATCATGTATTTCAGAAAAATCATATTTTCTAACTCATCCAACCTGATTTATTCTTAATCCTTTTATCTAGATTCTGATATTTGCTTTATTCAAATGTTATTTTTTCTAATCATTCTCTATAGAGAATTAACTTGTCTTAAACCTGACTTTAAACTTGAAAAATAGTAACTGTTTAATACAATTCCATATTTTCAAATGTGTAAAATTTTAAAAACATTTTACAAAAGATGTATTTGCCTATCACTGACTTGTTTAAATTTCTTGATAAATTTTATTCATAAGTGTATATAAAAAATTAACCTAAATAATGAATAATGAGTTTTACTTAGTTTTCAAAAAGTTCCAGAATATAAAAATTTTAAAAATGAAAATGGAAAGTTTCACTAAGAGAACAATCATGACTAGGGCCGGGTGCGGTGGCTCACACCTGTAATCCCAGCACTTTGGGAGGCCGAGGCAGGTGGATCACGAGGTCAAGAGATCCAGACCATCCTGGTCAACATGGTGAAACCCCGTCTCTACTAAAAATACAAAAAAAATTAGCCGGGCATGGTGGCGCGTGCCTGTAATTCCAGCTACTCGGGAGGCTGAGGCAGAATTGCCTAATCCCAGGAGGCGGAGGCTGCAGTGAGCCGAGATCGTGCCATTGCACTCCAGCCTGGGTAACAAGAGCGGAACTACATCTCAAAAAAGAAAAGAAAACAATCATGACTACATGAACTAAAATAATGTCAATTATTTTAAATAGAATGTAATCACTGTACATTCTTGCTTTGAATTCAATATCAATAAATATTACCTTGATATGTCAAAATATTGCAACAATAGCTGACTTTTATTTGAAGGCTAAAAAACTAATTTTCAGAATTTGTATCATTTTTTTCTATCACTGATGCATTACACTAAGGGTGCATATGAGTCCCCTAAGCTGAACAAATGTGAGGATCACCATAGCCAAAAAAGTGACAGAGTCAATGTACTTGGTGAAATGTGGTAAGAGAATCCCAGAGTTCCTGTCTACAAAAGTAATGAGGTAAATCATAGGTTCTGGAAATATGGGTAATTGATTCTGCAATTTCTAGAAATATCCATGTAACATTGTTCAGTAATTAGACAGAATATACAAATATCACAAAAAGAAATAAAAATGTGACATCCACAATACTTTTATGTAATAAAATAAGATATATATATATATATATATTTAATTTTAATCAATGTCTGTGTTTTTTTCCTCATAAAATGAAGATTTAGCCTTCAAAATTATTGTCCTATGTATTATTTAATTTCACTCCCTCCAGGGCTAGAGATGACAAATTGTAGATAATATGCACAAATTTACATGGGTCAACTCATTTGGTGAAAGTATAATACTAATGAGGCTACAAGAGTACAGGGAATCCAAAACCTCAGGCAGAATCTTAATCGCTAAAGTTTTGTATGCTAGATTCTGCCTTAAGTGCTTTGCATAAATAATTTATGTATAGTCACAACAAACATACTAGATAGGTATTATTAACATTTTAGAAGTGAAGAAACTGAGGAATAACTTTATATAAATTACCATTATTGCCATTCACATAGTTTGTAGTAATAGCTTGTGCTTTTAATCACAACATTACAATCATGCTTAATTTATTTGAAGCTCTGCTGCCATTAGACAATGAAACAAGTGACATCCCTTTTAATGTTTAAAAGAAAGTCTAAGTTGCTTAGTGTTATATCTTTCCTTTCCATTTAGATGCAAAAATAGTTTAAAGGAGATGTATTTAGACCTTAATCAAAGTTACATTTAAATATATCTTCCAACTTTAATCATATAAAATCCAAACCTATAACCTTAGACTCTGGTAGGCAACATTTGTGTATATACATTACATAAAATATATGTAGATCTAAAAATATTTATTAAATGATATTATTAAATAAATTGCATATAAATATTTATAGAGACATCTAGTTGGAAAGACAATGCAGCTCAGAAATTTGTAAAAATTATATGGAAACAATCTATTTTTATTAAAACATTTATGTGATCTGTGTGGTTAGAGAATACTTTCAGCATTCTATTCCAAAAAATCTCAAAATGACTTATTGCATTGCTTTTAAAATAAACTTTTATAACTAACTTTTTAATTTTTGTTTCCAACTACACACCTTGCTCAAGTATTAGCAGTGACAACTGCTATGAGTCATTATATAAAGAATAAACTCATGCTGGTGGAATAAAGAAATTATTAGCAATAAAATATGTTACAGAATCTATAATGGCTTAGAATTGTCAATTAGGCTTGAAAGGTAGAGAAATATTAATTAATTCTTATGCGCATTTCTAAGGCAAATGGAAGGAATTAGAGGAAAATCTAGACATTTGTGTTCTTTTATGAAAGGTAGTAACAAATATTTCACACTATGGTCATTATAGCTTACGTTAAACTATAAATAAAATAGAAATAGATAATTTAGAAACCTGCCCATGTGGTCATTATACAGCTTAACATATGATAAAGTGTATGCTAAAATACCTTGAATATGAGAACATGTTGCCCAGCAGTATAAGAGACTGATTACTCCAATGGGCTCTGAGACTATAAATTCTAGTTATGAATCTTGGCTCTGTCACATGATAGCTGTGGGGACTGGTTCACTACCTCTTTGTAACTAAGTAAAGAAAAACAACTCATCACATAAACTGGCTTTCAGAATTAAATGAGCATTTAGAACAATGTTTAGTGCCTTAAAATTGTTATCTATTAATATTCTTAGTTATTTGCCTATATATTTTAATATAGTTTGGGTTTTATGCAAATAGAAATGTCTAAAAATATCCCTCCTCTTTGAAATAAACATTTTGATGTATATAAACATTTTTTGAGTTCAAATATACTCAACAGCCAATATTAAAGTAAAATTTATATCTAGAATATTATTCATACATAAACATCTTATTGCATTGCACAGTGTCTTAATTCTTCAGAAAAAAGTAAGAATTGTACCTGAAATATGCTACACCAGATACACAAATTCTTTATCTCATCTAAGTTCTCTGTTGTTGAATTATATTGCAATAAAAAATACTGTTAAAATATCTTATTTTATAAAGTCACCAATTATAGAAACTGCACAACTTACACAATCACAAAGTTAGAAATGTTAATTGTATACTCTCGTCTAACCTTATTATTATCTTTGTCTTCAGAATAAATTAATTTTGTGCATTGTTTCTTCTCACTATAATGCTCCTTGTAGGAGAGAATGATCAGCATCACAATAAGGAACAATGAAGTTGAGCATTACGGTACTGTAATCAGTAACTTTGATATATGTCATGTTTGTACTTGATTTTCTTGCAATGTTATTATGCCTATCAAATTAACAAAGCTGTGAATATGAACTCAAACATGATACCATTGCGAAGAAATATCTTTCTATTCTCCTGCTTTTTCTTTAGCTTACATTAAAGTTTAAAGAATCATGAATGATAAGCTTCCACAAGGATCACGTAAAAAAGATGGTAGAATAGAAGGTCTCTGGCATTAGTATCCCTCACAGAAAAACCAAAACCAATTAGCAACTTTCCACAGAGAAGAATGCCTTCATGAAAATCCCAGAATTCAGGGATGAGGCTTATTCATACCCTTGGACCACAAACCCCATGAAAACTCTATTAAAAGGGTAGCATGAATCGTTTTACAAAAGTATAACATGTAAAAGCATGGCAGGTTTTACAAAAGTGCCATACAATACTATGGCACTAGAAAAAGTTCATACTCATAGACCAATGGAGCTGAATCAAGAGACCATAAATAAACACAAATATGTGATCAAATAATATGTGACAAAAGTAATACAAATACATAATAAACAGTGCTGAGAAAAACTGCATGTTCACATGCAAAAGATAAAATTTAAACTCCATTTTAAACCACTCAAAAATTAACTTGAAATGAATTAAAAACTTAAAGGTTAGTCCTGAAACTTTACAACAAAGAGAAGAAAATGTAGGGAAAAGGCTCCTGAACACTGTTCTTAACAATATATTTTTTAATTGAGACCAAAAGGATAGACAACAGAGGCAAAAATAAACAAGAGAGACTACATCAGATTAAGTAGTGAAACATTACATTATATCTCATAAATATGTACAATTACTGTGTGTCAATTCAAGAAAGAGAGAGGAAAAGAAAAGCTGTGTAGCAAAAGAAAAAATCAACCAAATGAAAAGACAACTTATGGGTGGGAGACAATATTTGAAAACCATATATCTTATAAGTGATAAATATCCAAAATACATTAGGAACACATACAACTCAATAGCAATAATAATGATAATAATACGATTTTTTAAAGGCAAAGGATCTGAATGGACATTTTTTTTTTTTTGTAAAGAAAGTGTTAAATTGGCCAACAGGTACACGGAAAGGTGCTGACTATCACTAATCATCTGGGAAGAGCAAATCAAAAGCATAATGAGATATAATCTCTTACCTATTAGATTGGGTATTATAAAAAAAGACAAGAGACAACAATTTTTGGCAAGAATGTGAAATAAAGGGAACATTTACGCACTTGTAGCCAGGGTTGGGAGCACGGGTATCCTGAAGACACTCCCAATTCCCCAGTCGAGATCCTTGGCCTCTCTTACCCAGAAGAATGGGGAAAGGGGCCCTGGAAGTGCAGTGAGCTTACTGTTCAAATAAATATTGTGGACGCAAAGACTTGAGAAAGATAGAGAGCTCCCACACTGTTGTGGGAGGGGAATCTGGAGGGGATATCCTCACAGGTAAGGAGCAGAGGAGTGTTAACTCTGAAGTTATTCCCTCCTCATTGATTTTCTCATCCAATGAGAGGAGTTCTTTCAGACTTCCTCTGGAGTGATTGATCTTTGACTTGACTCTGATACGGGATTGGCTGCTTGGTCCACAACAGAGCCCCCTCCTCCCAGAGCCTTCTGCTGGGTTTTTTGGACAAAGCAGCCCACCTGGATTCCTCTACCTAGTCCTCCGTGGGAAACCTAGACAGAGTTCCCAGTTGGCAGGGTGGATGGAAGCGTGGCTCTGGGAAACTCTTGCCTTTGAAACGACGCCCCTTGTGGATCCAGGAAGATAAGTTTTTTTCCTTAACACTGTCCCTCACACTGTTCGTGGAAATGTAACCTGGTACAGCCATTATGGAAAACAGCATGAAAGTTCCTCAAAAAAATCAAAAATGGAACCACCACAGGATCCAACAATCCTACTTCTAGGTATATATCCAAATAAAATGACATGAGTATGCATTCATTCATGACATGAGTATGCATTCATTCATTCATTCATGACATGATAGCTGCATTCCCACTGCAGCACTATTCAAAACAGCCAAGACATGAAAACAACGTAGGTACCTGATGAGGGACGGCTAGATAAAGAAAATGTGTGATATACCTTCAATAAAATATTATTCAGATTTAAGGAAGAAAGAGATCCTGCCATTTTCAACAACACCAATGAGTTTTGAGGGCATTATGGTAAGTGAATTGGGACAGAATGACAAATACCACACCATCATACTTACGTGTGGAATCTAAAAAATTCAAACTCATAAATACAGAGTAGAACAGTTTACCAGAAGTCAGAAGGTGTAAGAAATGAAGAGATGTTGGTCAAAGGGTACAAACTTTTAGTGATACCATGAATAAGTTCTGAGGATCTAATGTACAGCATGCGGACTAAAGTTAAACCTATATTGTACACTTGAAATTTGCTAGTAAAGTAGATTTTAAATGTTCTTGCCACACAAAATAAAAATTATGGCAACTATGTGAGGTGATGGGTATGCTGAATTGCTTCGTTGTGGTATTAATTTCATAATATCTATGTCTATCAAAGTATCACATATGCATACTTTTTTATTGACAACAAAATCATAGAAAACAGAAGCAAAAATAAACAAGAGAGACTATATCAAGCTAAGAAGCCAATTTGTCTGTCAATTATACCTCAAGAAAGCTTGAAGAAATAAAACATACACAAATATTTTAAATATAGCTGAATACTCTTAAAATTTCTGTGAAATGCTAAAATTAAAAACACATATTTTTGTTTTAACTACTATAAAGAACATTTTGATATGGGAGAGGGGTAGGAAGGTACTGGGTAGAGAAGGGAGGGATCTCTGGCGTGGACTCCACACTCTGGCCTGTGTCCACAGACTTAAGTGAGGACAAGCATTTCTGTTTTCACACCCAAAAAGTTGCCATCTAGCTGGACACATACCCCGTCCTGTGCCCATCTAAACAGAAGACCTTAAGCAGATACACACACAAGTGGCTTGACGTCTAGAGGAACTCACCAGCAGAAGAGCACACCGACAGAAGGCAGGCCATCGACTGCAGAACAGGGCAGATGCCAAGGGGGATTCAGCTGGAGGAGAGTCCTGATGCTGGGCGGCCTTACTCCAGGGAACGACCACCTTCCTGCTCCATCCCCATTCAGGCCTTCCGAACCACCTCACTGAGAGCTACCGCCAGTCAATAAAACCTTCTACGGGTCCTCCAAGCCCACATGTGATCTGTTTTTACTCGTACACCATGCCAAGGACCCGGGATACCGAAAGCCCCAGGTCCTTCGGATAAGGCAGAGGGTCTAAATGAGCTGATTAATGCCAGCCGTCTGCAGACAGCAAAACTGAAAGAGCCCACTGTAACACGTGCCCACTGGGGCTTCTGAAGCTGTAAATACTCAACCCTAAAGGCTGCTGTGAGGTAGGAGGCCCACGACCTGCCCTTCGGCATGCTCCCCCTAGGGTTTGGAGTAGCAGGGTACCGAGGAAGCGAGGCACATCCCTTTCACAAGCCCTGGGAGGGAACTTTTCCCACTTCAATTTGGCTTAAAATATATTGTAGAAAGATAAGGATTGACTCCCGTATTTGGAAACGCATCCAGATATTCCTACCTAATATCACTGTTTCCAAAGCAAAGCAAATACCACCACCATTATTTTATGTTTCTTAATAAAAATATAAGAAAAAAAATAATTGAGTTATACTATCCAAATTGTGTTGTAAGGGCACATACCATACTGAAATGTAACAGCTTCACCATGTTTACTTTACTTTTTCTTAATTTCTTATCCTTGTCCCTTCAATATATCTTAGGTAAAACAACATAAAAATCTGAACAATGGAATGATCAAAGAATAATACATGTCACAATTCCAGTTAAAAAATGTTATAGAGAAAAACGCTAATTGTACATATGACAGAAGCAAAATGCAGCAGCAGTCCTCTGATTTTTTTTTTAACATTAGTTACAGTTTTCAACTAAAACCTAGTCAATCTTTAATTATCAGTTAGGTCAGTGCAGTGCCCCAGGGATCTGAACAAGTGGATTTCAATCCCTTATATGGCGTAACACTTTATAGAGAAAGGTACTTGTCATATCCTGAATCAGAGTCAATGTGTGTGAAATTGCTTTCAGTGTATCACAAGAAAGACTTTATTACCACAATTTTTAAACCATTAAGTACATTTAACATCTTCTTTTTCACTCTTCAATTCACTTTAGGTAAAGTTTATTTCTAAAACATATGAGAATGATCCAAGAACAAAAAATGTAAGATTATTTCTATTTTGTAATAATCAATTAACACTTTGAAGCAGACATGTCATAAGTAGATGTTGTTAAATTAATTACAAAAGTAATAAATTAGAAAAATATAACATTTACTGACTTTTCCCAGATCTTGTTTTCTAGATCTAAATTCTACACCAGGCTATTTATGTAGAAACTTCCATTGAAATTAGTGATAGTTACAGACGGGTTTCTAATGAGAGAATTTAGCCTCCGGTGTCTTCAAACATTGTGCTTATAAAGAGAGTTTCTAACAATTCAAATGAAGCTCATTAACTAATTAGTGTACAGAAATTGAACAGAGACCCTGACCTTCTTTGGTTGAATTGAGTTATAACCTCAAACAGAACATCAATAAACCCTTCACGGTAGACAAAAATTTAGAAGTAGAAAAAAATTCCACTAAAAGATGTCATTAAAAAGCTGTGGTTTTATTATATCTTATTTTTTACAAACATGACTTTAAGACATTTATTCTAGGCCTCATTTTTACTTTGTACATGTAAAAATAATGGATTTTTCCAGTTCAGTATACCTGTTTATGATTTTACAAACAATCATGAATCAACAGCATTGCCAGTGGGGACAGAAATTATATTAACACTGTTATATCATTATCTTTATGGTCATAACTTCACTGGCTTAAGTAGAGTATTTCTGTTTTATTACACAACCTAAAGAATCATATTCTCAGCAATTGCACATAAGTCCCTGCTTTCTTTCCTTTTAGTTATGAAAGGAGGGACTCACATATCCTCATCTATAAAAAGTGCATATTTTAAATTCGTTTGTGATTCAATCAGACTAGCTTCTAGTACATATCAAATATCTGATAAGAATGTCTGAAGACTATCAATAGAACCCCAGAATGTATAATTAAAACAAATAAATTATTTAAATTTTGTCATCATTTCTCTGACCCAAAGTAGTATTGCAATAAAAATATTCTTTTGTTTTAATCACAATAAGTATTATTACTATTCTTTAACCTCTTATATACATATATACATATATGTATATCTATTATCTCCACAACACCCATTTATACATGTGTACATAATTATTTAACTTCTTACAGATACATGTATGTGTGTTTGTGTGTGTGTGTATATATATATATATATATATATACAGAAAAATCTATAGAAAGAGAAAAATCCATAAAAAGAGAAGAAATATTTTTCTCTCTTTAAACACATGCTAATGGTAAAGTTTTGGAAGGCATAGGACCTTTGTCTCAAATGTCAATTTATTTCAACTGTCATGTAACTCCCATTAAAATACTTAAGAAATTTATGAGATCTTTTTCATTTTTAAATAACCTTTCTCCTGTATAAATACATATGATTATTTTTATTTTTTCTCGAAATTCAGGAATTTTAGTACTATACATCTGTTATTTTTTAATATTGCCACAAATTTAATGAGTACCTTTCGTTTAAAAACTAAGAAAAATTTTGAGTTAGGGCTACAGCTTTTGTTTTGTTCTTCTTTTTTCTTTAGATGGAGTCTCACTCTTTCTCCCATGATGGAGTATAGTAGTGCCATCTTGGCTCACTGCAACCTCCACCTCCAGGGTTCAAGCCATTCTCCTGCCTTAGCCTCCCAAGAAGCTGGGACTACAGGGGCACACCACCATTTCCAGATCATTTTTGTACTTTTAGTAGAGATGGGGGATTCACCAAGTTGGGGCTAGTCTCGAACTCCTGACTTCATGATCTGCCAACCTTGACCTCCCAAAGTGCTGGGATTACAGGTGTGAGCCACTGAGCCCGGCTGTTATTTTTTTTAAATTACCAACATATCATCTTTGTAAAATAATTTTCTTCAAAATCAATAGTACTTTGCATTTTAGGTCTCTTCATTTATGTTATCATTTCTCCTACATTTATTATTTGTTATGTGCTACAATTTTCCTTATGTCTTAAAAATTGAATGATGATAGTGGTTTCTGTTTCCCATCGTACTTTTTGTTTTCCTCTGAGGTGTGTGATATTTTCTCCATTTGAACTTTAAATCACAAACAGAGTTATTGGTAATGTCTAATATTTTTATTATAAAAATTTTGTTTTAAATTTTTAAGGTTTCTGTTGTCATTCTTATGATATTAAATCTATTTACATGCGTATGTTTTTTTGTTGTTGTTCTGTTTTTGCTCCTTTTTTTTTCCTGTTGTCAGAGGTCCTGATTCTATTCTTCTACATGCTATAGCAACCACCTATAGGAAACTCTTAGTTCTGTCCCTTTCATATGAAGGGAAGTGATTTATCAAAAGTTTTCTAAACTGAACTTTCTCTACAGTTAAACACATGAGAAAACACTTAGAACAATGGACAGAAAAAAGACTGTAATATGTTTCCTTTAGTAGCTGAAGAAACTTATTTGACACTCACAATGAGATATTCAAGGAATTCAAGGAATTATCTTAAGAGCCCATCAGTATTTGTCACATTTTCTACTGAATGAAAAACCCTAATAAGATATTGGAAGTGAAGGGAAAATCATGGACCTCACAAAATTACAGGTTGTTTGCTTTGAGAATTTGTTTTCTGTAAGACAGTTTTAGATAGATCTTTGCAATGGACATTTGTCATTTGAATCAATATCTCAATATTGAAACCACATTTACATTTTTCTGAGTTTTATAGGAGAGGAAAAACCACCTTAAAAATACTGAAAAGAGGCTGAGCAGGGTGGCTCACGCCTGTAATTCCAGCACTTTGGGAGTCCAAGGCTGGTGGATCACCTGCGGACAGGAGTTGGAGACCAACATGGCCGACGTAGTAAAACCCCATCTCGACTGATTTTACAAAAATTAGCCAGGCATGGTGGCACACACTTGTAATCCCAACTACTCTGGAGGCTGATGCAGGGGAATTGCCTGAACCTGAGAGTTGGAAGTTGCAGTGAGCCCAGATCCTGCCATTACACTCCAGCCTGGCAACAAGAGCAAAACTCCATCCAAAACAGCAATAGCAACAACAACAACAACAACAGACCAAAAAACTGAAAATACAATCCACAATTCTTTGGGCTTTCTTTTTTTTTTTTAATTTTTATTGCATTTTAGGTTTTGGGGTGCATGTGCAGAACATGCAAGATAGTTGCATAGGTACACACGTGGTAGTGTGTTTTGCGGCCTTCTGCCCCTTCACCCATATTTGGCATTTCTCCCCATGCCATCCCTCCCCCGCTCCTGCCCCCGCTGACCCTCCCCTATTTCCGCCAATAGACCTCAGTGTGTGGTACTCCCTTCCCTGTGTCCATGTGTTCTCATTGTTCATCACCCGCCTATGAGTGATTATATACAGTGTTTCCTTTTCTGTTCTTGTGTCAATTTGCTGAGAATGATGTTCTCCAGATTCATCTATGTCTCTACAAAGGACACGAACTCATCATTTTTGATTGCTGCATAATATTCCATGGTGTATATGTGCCACATTTTCCCAGTCCAGTCTATCATCGATGTGCATTTGGGTTGATTCCAGGTCTTTGCTATTGTAAACAGTGCTGCAATGAACATTCGTGTGCATGTGTCCTTATAGTAGAA
>CM052650.1:118902856-118956548 GCA_028533165.1 Leontopithecus rosalia
CAAAGATACAGTGGTAAAAGGATCAATGCAACAATAAGAGCTAACGATCCTAACACCCAGATACATAAGACCCGTAAAGAGATTTAGACTCAACGAGATAGAAAATTAATAAGGATATCCAGAACTTCAATTCAGATCTGGAACAAGTAAACTTAATAAATACGTATAGCACTCCCCACTTTAAATACACAAAATATACATTCTCCACTTTCAATATACAAAATATTCATCAGTCATTATTAATAACCATTCTTAGAATTAAGCAATATTCCTGTTCTCTCTCCCTCTTTTTCTTCCTCTTTCTTCCTCTCCTTCTCTCCTTTTTTCTTTAAAAAATAAATAAATAAAAACTTTAAAAAAAGTTTTTCTTATTATAAATAAGTCTAACATTAACACTTTTAAACAATTCTTTGTATGAGAACATATTTTCATTTCTCTTGGCTAAATATGTAATGATGGAATGGCTAAAACATATAGAAGGTATTTGACATTTTAAGATATTGTCAAAGTGATTTTAAATGAGTTGTTAACATTTTACATTACCATCACCAGTGTTGAATTTTATTATCTGTTGTTTCTTTTAGCCAACATTTTGTCAAATCATTATATTAAATATTATTTATTCTAATCTATGCAAGTGGCATCGTGTGGGTTTAATTCACATTTCCCTAATAACTAACAACTTGAACATCTTTTTATGCATTTATTTGCTAGCTGGATATCTTTTTGGTAAGTGCTCATTCAAAACTTCTGGCCATTTTTATTGTGGTTTTTGTTTCATTATTTGAGAGTTCATTATATCTTCTTAATACAAACCTCTGATCAGATATTATTTACAAGTAATTTCTCTCATTTTGTGGTTTGTCTGTTCATTCCCTTAGTAGAAGTTTTCAATTTTGATGAAATCAAATTAGAACTTTTTACTATATGTATGATGCTTGTAGTGTTATAACTAAGTTGATTATGAATAATGTAATAAAAATCTGCTTCTGTAATTTCTTTTAAAGTTTCAGTTTTCAGTTTTAGGTGTATTTTAAATAAATTTTTGTATATGCTGAGACCTATAGATTGATGTTTATTTGTTTGCATATGTATATCAAATTATTTCAATACCATTTGTCAAAATACTATGTTTCACAGACTTGCCCTTGTAATTTTGTCAAAAATCAATTGCTCTTACATGCATGGATGTGATTCTGGATTCTTTTTTTCCTTTAAAAAAATTTTTTTTTCTTTTACTTTAAGTACAGGATATATGTGCAGAAAGTGCAGGTTTGTTACATAGGTATACCTGTGCCATGGTGGTTTGCTGCACCAAACTTAGACAGTCCTCTAAGTTCCCACCCCTCACCTACCACACCATACAGGCCCTGTTGTGTGTTGTTCCCCCTACCATGTCCATGTGTTCTCATTGTTTAACTCCAACTTATGAGTGAGAATATGCAGCGTTTGGTTTTTTCTTTCTGTGTTAATTTGCTACTGATGATGGCTTCCAGCTTCATCTATGTCCCACAAAGGATATGATCTCATTCTTTTTTATGGCTGCATAGTATTCCATGGTATATATGTTCCACATTTTCTTTATCCAGTCTATCATTGATGGGCATTTATGTTGATTTCATGACTTTGCTATTATTAATAGTGCTGTAATAAACATATATGTGCATGTGTCATTATAGTAGAATGATTTATATTCCTTTGGGTATATACCCAGTAATAGGATTGCTGGGTCCAATATTATTTCTGGTTCTAGATCCTTAAGAAATTGCCATACTGTCTTTCATAATGGTTGTACTAATTTGTATTCCCACCAACAGTGTAAGAGTTTCCACAGCCTCATCAGCATCTATTGCTTCTACTTTTTAATAATCACCATTCTGACTAGTGTGAGATGGTATATCATTGTGGTTTTGATTTGCATTTCTCTAATGATCAGTGATATTGAGCTTTCTTCATATGATTGTTGGCCACATAAATGACTTCTTTTGAGAAGTTTCTGTTTATATCTTTGCCCACTTTTTGACTTGTTTTCTTGTAAATTTGTTTTTAAGTTCCTTGTAAATTCTGTATATTAAACCTTTGTTAGATGGTTGGATTGCAAAGCTTTTCTCCCATTCTGTAGCTTGTCTATTCACTCTGATGACAGTTACTTTTGTTGTGCAGAAGCTATTTAGTTTAATTAGATCCCACTTGTTAATTTTGGCTTTTGTTGTGATTGCTTTTGGCATTTTTATCATGGAATCTTTTTATTTTCTGTATATCTATTTGCATATGTCAATACCCTAGTGTCTTGATGGCTATAGCTTTATAATATGTATGAATAAAAACCAATAGTCAGAGTTGTTAGTCCTTCAACTTGGTTCTTCTTCAAACTTATTTTTTATTTTTTGTATTCTAGGTTCTTGCACATTTTATATATATATATATATAAATATATATATACACACACACACACACACATATATATTTGTGTACACACACACACACACATATACCAATGTGATAGTATGAAGAGGGCACACTAAAGAACTGAATTTCTTCCCTTTTTAAAAAAGACCCCAGAGAATTACCTAACACTCTTTCTGACATGTGAAGATGCAAGAAGTTGACAAACTACAAACCAGAAAGAGGGCCTTTAACAGAATTCAACTATATTGGTACTCTGCTCTTAAACTTCCAGCCTCAAGAACTATAAGACATACATATTGTTTAAGCCACTTAGTCAGTGGTAATTTGTTATAGCACTCCAAACTGTTTGAGGCAAATACCATATTCTTTTCATTACTGTAGTTTTTAAAATGTATTTTGAAATCAGAAATACAATGCCCCCAAGGTTTTTTTTTAAAGATTGTTTTGGCTACTTCAAATTCCTTGAGATACCATATGAATTTCAGGACTCTTTTCCTATTTATGCAAAAAATTCCATTAGGATTTTGATAAGGATTGCATGGAATCTAGGGGTAACATGGGTAGTATGTTAGTTGGGTAGTATGGACATTTTGAGAATATTAATTTTCTTCCACAGAAATGAGATTTTTTAAATGTGTGTCTTCATTAATTTTACAGTTTTTGTATACAAATCTTTCAATTCCTTTGTTAAGTTTATTGCTAAGTATTTTATTCCTTTTGATGTGATTTTAAATGAGATTGTTTTCTTAATTTTCCTTTCCAGTTGCTCATGGTGGGTGTGTAGGCTTTAAAGACTTTTTGTATTAATTTTGTATCCTGTAACTTTGATGATTTTATGTATACATTTGAATAGTTTTTGATGTATGAAATCTTAAGGGTTTTCTACATAAAAGTTTGTGTCATCTGCAAATAGTTACAATTTAACTTATTTTTTGGTCTGAAAACCATCTATTTCTTTTTCTTTCCTAAGTGTCCTGTCTGAGACATCTGAGTATTATTTTGAAGAGCCATGGTGAGAGTAATTATCCTTGCTGTGTTGTTGGTCTTAGAGAAGAAGCTTCCAGTCTTTCACTGTTGAGTATGATGTTAGCATGAGCATTTCACCTTTATTGTGCTCAGGTGGTTTTCTTCTATTTTTAATTTATTGAGTGTTTTTATCATGAACGAGTACCACATCAATTGAAATCACATGTGATTCTTTTCCATTCTGTTCATCACTCTTGCATTTCAGCAAGAAATCCCACTTTATCATTAAATAATCATTTAATATACTGCTGAATTTAGTTACCTAGTATAGTATTTTATTGAGGATTTTTGAATCAATATTTGTCAGGAATATTAGTCTATTGTTTCCTTGTAGTGTTTTTGGCTTTGGTTTCAGGGCAATGCTGATCTAACAGGAGGAGTTCAGAAGTGATTCCTTCCTCTTCAGTTTTTTGGAAGAATTTGAAAAGAATTGGTGTTTGTTCTTCTTTAAATGTTTTATAGAATTCTACAGTGGAGCTGTGTGGTCCTGGGCTTTTTTGGGGGGGAGATTTAGAATGACTGATTCAATATACTTACTGGTATAGGTCTGTTCTAATTTCTTACTTTTTCATAATTCAGTTTCGTAGGTTGTATGTTTCTAGAAATGTATCCATTTATCCTAGGTTGATGTATAGGATATACATCAATTTGTTGATGTATAATTATTCACAGCAATGTTAATTCTTTTTGTTTCTGTAGCATTGGTTGTAATGCCTCTTCTTTTATCTCTAATTTTAGCTATATAGGCACTCTTTCTTATTTTCTTAATCGACTTAAGGACTTGTCAATTTGTTAATCTTTTCAAAAAATTCAAATTTTTTTCTATTCTCTATTTTATTTATGTTCCAATTATTGTTTCCTTTCTTCTGATAACTTAGAATTTAGTTTACTCTTGTTTTTCTAGTTCCTTGAAATTAAAGTTAAATCGTTGATTTATTTCTTTTTTAAATATAAGTGTTTAACACTAGAGATTTCTCTCCAAATATGATTTTCCTGCATCCAATATATTTTGATGTAACGTGTTCTTACTTTCATTTATCTCAAATTTTTTTTTTTTTTTTGAGATGGAGTTTCACTGTTGTTACCCAGACTGGAGTGCAATGGCATGATCTGGGCTCATCGTGAATTCTGCCTCCTGGAGTCAAGCAATTCTCCTGCCTCAGTCTCCCGAGTAGCTGGGACTACAGGCGTGCACCACCATGCCCAGCTAATTTTTGTATTTTTAGTAGAGACGGGGTTTTACCTTGTTGACCAGCATGGTCTTGATCTCTTGACCTCGTGATCCACCTGCCTCGACCTCCCAAAGTGCTGGGATTATAGGCGTGAGCCACCGCGCCCGGCTGATATTTTTAACTTTAATTTTCATTATAATTTTTTCTTTAATACATTAGATGTTTGAGAGTTTGTTTTTTAATTCTCTTTATTCATAGATTTTTTTAAGTTTTTTGTTTTGTTTTGGTTTTCCCTGGTATTGATTTCTAGTTTCATTGTATCATTGATGGCAAATGTACTTTGCATGGTTCAAGCTTTTAAAAAGTTTTAAGACTTTTTTTTGGTCTATTTTAACATGTGGTATACTCTAGAAAATATTTTATGTGTACTTGAGAAGAACACATATTGTGCTTTTATTAGGTGTGGTGTTCCATAGATGTCTATGAAGGTCAACAGATCTACAGTATTAAGTTCTGTTTCCTTACTGATCTTCTGTCCACTTGTTCTGTTCATATTTGAAAGTGAAGTTTCTATTTCATTGTTGATATTCACTTTTTTTCAGGCATTATTTATTTAGTTTTCTTTTCTTTTCTTTTTTTTTTTTTTTGGTGAGACAAAGTTTCACTGTTGTTACCCAGACTGGAGTGCAATGGCACGATCTCAGCTCACTGCAACCTCCGTCTTCTGGGTTCAAGCAATTCTCCTACCTCAGCCTCCCAAGTAGCTGGGATTACAGCCACGCACCACCATGCCCAGCTAATTTTTGTATTTTTTAGTAGAGACGGGATTTCACCTTGTTGACCAGGATGGTCTCAATCTCTTGACCTAGTGATCCACCCGCCTCGGCCTCCCAAAGTGCTGGGATTATAGGCGTGAGCCATGGCGCCCGGCATTTTATTTAGTTTTCTATACGTGTTTCCTAGTCTGGCTGATGATAACATGCATTGCTCTCAGCCCTGTGTGAGCAAAATGTAGTATTACTTGTATTTCTTTAAAGTGACATCTTCAATAATTTCCCCATATGCCTCTGCTAGTAAGTACTATGCTTCATACTTAAAGGGAGTCATCTCTGCAAATACCTAGAGTACTTTCACTTTCCTCTATGGTTCAGGGGTCTTTAAATTTCAGGGGACATAATTTCTCCTCACATTGATCTCCAGCTCTACAGCTTGGGAATATGGAGAATCCCCCATGGATTCTCCTTTCTCAGCCAAAGCCTGGAAACTTCTGCAAGGCAGTACATTTTCACAATAATAGAGCTTATTGCTTTGTTTTCTTTCACTCAAAAATCACCACTAATCTTTAATGAGTGATGATAAGTGGCTTTAAAACCTTTGACCCATAAATTTTGCAGTTTGTTTTCTGTTTTGTTTCCGGCAATTGGGTAAGTCCAGTCTCTGTGGTAGTCTCGTTTGTTTTATAAATCTGCAATTATATAACAAACATTTCATTAAAATTGCTCCTTTCAAGTTCACCATGCTTGCCACATTGCTAAATTTAATGTTCCTTCTAATTTTTCAGGTAGTTCACATAATACAGTTCCCTTTTATTATTTATTTGTTTATTTTACTTTTAGGATTACATATCTTCATTGATTCCTCCTACCTTACCAGTACTCTTCCTTACTCTAACTTTTCTCTGAAAATTTCTAGAAAGTCTCTAGATTCATGGAAATCCCCAAGTTCAGTTATATGATTAATGGCTCATTTATTCTAATGGCTTCAAATATCATTTATTTACTGACATTCCTAAATATATATCTGCAATCTATACCTCTGCTGCAAACTGCATGCTCAACACCACTATACTACATTTTAATAAATAACTCAATGCCATAATTTTAAAAACTGAATTCTTGATCTTATCACCCAAACTAACTTTCTTCTCTCACCACAAAGCCTTCAACGTCTCAGTTAATGTCAACATCCTTTATCCTTCCAGTTGCTCAGGCCAAGAAAATTCAAAGTATCTTTGATTTCTCACACTTCGTATTCAATCCGTCAGGAAACCCTGGTGCTTCTGCCTATAAAAACAGATACATAATGCATTTGCTTTTCTCCATTTGCAGATATTGGTCCAAACCACTATCATCTCTTGCCTTTATTAGCATAATGTCTTTCTAATTGGTATTTCTGCCCTTGTTCTACCTGCCACCTGACAGTCTCTAATTATATCATTAACCATAGTGATCTTCTTGTTTCTGTGGTCTACTCAGAATAGAAGTCAAAACTCCTAGAATGGCCTTCAAAGCTATATAATCTTCCCCCAAGCCTTGCTGTCCAGTCTAACCTAACCTTCTTTCCTCTTCTTCACTTACTCTTTTTCAGTCACAGTGGTCAACCTACAGTACCTTAAACAATCAGCCATCATCCTACCATCAGGCATTTATACTGGCTTCTGCTGATGATTGTAAAACTCTTCCTTAAATATGTGTCCTTCAAACTCCTTCACTTTTTTGAAGTGTGCTTAAAAAGTGAAAAGAGAAAAAAAGAAAAAAAAACCTAGGTAGGTTGCATTACAGGTTAGGAACTCTGAAACTAAAAAAACCCAATATTATACAATTGATAAGTTTGCCCAGACTTTGTCCTGAAGGAGACATTATCTTTATTACTTAGCTGGTATAAGAACTTGCCACTGCTTCAGAGGGAGACACTATGTTTTGTCTCCTGTGGGTGATCATTATTCAAGTATCCTTGACAAGATAGACCAGAACAAAGTCAATCAATGAGTGTATTCTCAAGACATGCAGAAATATCAAACAGGCATGAAAAACTGTCTCACAACAATTAATATAAAGACATGCAGAAATGTCAAACAGGCATGAAAAACTGTCTCACAACAATTAATATAAAGAAGTCCTCTACATAAATAAAAAAGTAAATATATGAACAAAATTTAGAGAAAAGGATTCACTATGAATGTATAATACCCATATAAAATAAACATTATTAAAAGGAAAAAGTAAATATTAAAAACATCAGAAAATAGTCCACACTCATGAGAATGGCAAAAATAAATATTTGATAATACACTGTTTTAGTGAAGAGCCATACAACAAAAATATTTGTACACTGTGGCTACTGGTAGAAATGTAAATCAGTACAATTATTTTCTGAAACAATTTAAAAATATTTATTTGGGCAGTCTTTGTAGCTCATGCCTGTAATCTCAGCATTTTGGAGGCTGAGGCAGGCAGGTCACTTGAGCCCGGTAGTGCAAGACCAGACTGGTTATAACCTACAAAAAATACAAAAATTAGCCAGGCTTGGTGGTGTGCCACTGTAGTCCCAGCTACTTAGGACACTGAGGTGGGAGGATTGAGCTCAGGATATAGAGGTTTCAGTAAGCCATGATCACACCACTGTACTTCAGCCTAGGTGAGAGAGTACAACCATGTCTCAAAAGAAATAAACAAAAATAAATGAAAATATGTAGTAAATCAAAAATTGTGCATATTTTCTCATTTCTACGTCCATACACATAAAATTTACATTAACTAAGCTTTATTAGACATGTAATTGTAAGCTGAGATATACATAAAGAAGAAAGGATGTTATATTTATCTATTTTTTGTGTTAGTCTGCTCAGGTTTCCATGCAAGCCATAAACAGTGCGACATAAACAAGAGAAGTTTATTTTATCACAGATCTGGAAGCTGGAAGTCTAAGATTAAGGTTTTGGCTGATACGGTTTTTGGTGAGGGCTCTCTGACTCACTAAGAGAGAGTTATCATATTTTTGTATGTTCTTTCCCCTGTGCAAGTGCTCAGAAGAAGAGCCTTCTCTTTCATCCTCTATTTATAAAGCTATTAGTTCTATGGAATTAGAGCCCCATCCTTATGACCTAACAACTTTCTTTACCTCCTAAAGTCTCTATCTCCAAATACAATCAAATTGGAGGTGAGGGCTTCAACCTATGCAATTAGGGGTATATAATTCAATCCATAGCATGATTACACTGCATAGCATTAAAAAATGAATAAAATATTGCTACATGTATAAACATAGGTATAATTCACATACTGAATTTTAAGAGAAATAAGCAGATGTCAGAAAAAAATCATGTATTACAATTAGAATTCAGTTAAAAACATATAAAGCTACATGTACAAATAGAGTACACATACGTGTAATAAGTACCAAATTCAGGATAGTGCTTATCTATGTGGTAGAAAGAGGACATTGTATTATCTCTGGGAGGATGAGGGGGATTTCAATGTGTTGGTAACATTTGATTAGTCTGCAAAAGTTATATATTTTTGTCCTATCTTGAAATATTTTAAAATAAAGGTGAGTCTGGTTAGCAGTGAAGAAAATGTGGTTACAACTATGCTGGAGGACATTTCAAAAGAAGTACCTTTTGCTTTCTCCTGTGTAGTCTTTTTTAATGTTCTTCAAACTAGCTACGTCTTGTTCCTTTGCTTCAAGGACATACTTTCCTTTCTTTTTGTGGAGGAAATAAAAAACTAAAGTTTCCTCTTTCACTTGTGCTTGGCTAAGAACTCTAGAAAGATGAAGACAGTCATTCAAGGGCAAAGTGAATAGAGACATCTGCCCCACCAGGTTTCAGGTAGGGGCATACATCAATTGGTTCTGTGGAAGCTGAAAGCTGATTTTGGTGTAGAGAGGCTTGAACTAAAGGAAACAAAAAAGAGGGAGAGTGTTTGACTAACCAAGCTTTACCCTGAGAAATATATCTCTAAGCTAATGAAAATGGTTTCTTTAGGAATCACAGAATTGGTTATAGTCTAAACTTTAAAAAAATAATCTATCAGCTTGGGCCACAGTCATTTGGTCTAAGTAGGTTGGGAATGGTGACTGAATATTTACCAAATACTTTCCTCACTTTCTTTGTGTGATCCTCAGGATTTCATTTGATTTTTAAAGTACTACTATGTTAGTTGGTTGTATATTCATTTAGTCTGTGAAATAAAATTCATAGTTGCTGTATTTCCATTGGCCTAAAATAGATAAAACCATAAACTAGCTTTTTTCCATGGCCTCCTACTCCATATTTGCTGTAGAAGTCATTAAACAATAAGATTTCTTATTATTTTAGTTGATTATATGTTAGCTAAGTAATATTTTGATGAATGTGTGTTTTCATATTACATTTTGAAGAATAATTTAGAAGGTAAAGGAATTCTTTAAACATTTGCAACATTTATACACCAAAGATATTCCTAGCACTTTCCAGACACAAATTCATTTTGTTATTTTACAAACTAAACACATTTGTCATGGGATTTATCATGTTATCATAAACTGAATACCTCCTATCTCCTCTCCCCAATCTTTTTTTCTGCTTTATATAAGAAGACTATCACCATGCTTTGCAAAATTCTAAATGCACCACGGAGTTAAAACTCTAATCTATTGGCAGGGCGCAGTGGCTCATGCCTGTAATCCCAGCAATTTGGGAGGCCGAGTCGGGTGGGTCACGAGGTCAAGTGATCAAGACCATCCTGGTCAACATGGTGATACCCCGGCTCTACTAAAAATACAAAAAATTAGCTGGGCATGGTGGCACGTGCCTGTAATCCCAGCTACTCAGGAGGCTGAGGCAGGAGAATTGCTTGAACCCAGGAGGCAGAGGTTGCAGTGAGCCAAGATCGCACCATTGCACTCCAGCCTGGGTAACAAGAGCGAAACTCCATCTCAAAAACAAACAAACAAACAAAATCTAATCTATTATCAAAATGACACATTCATAGATACCACAATGAAAATGTGCCATTTTAAAGTTTATCTGATCCTACCTAAAAATAAACTAAGACATAATTTAATTTTTCATCTTCAGGAATATAATATGTGACTAAAGCATTAAAAACTTTGATTAACCTCCATTAATTTAGTAGTTTTCTTCTTTGAAAATGAATAAAAATGCAATTCTGTGTAAGTTTGTTTTAATAGAGGTGTGGGAGAGAGTATCTATACACAATTGTAATTACACATATAAATTAGAGTTCTGAATAATGGTATCATTACTTTGAGAGACTACTGGAAAATAAATGGAGCCTGTCTTCTACTTAAGAATTCTCTACTCTTTTTAGCTGCTGAGTGTACTAGGCATTTACCAAAATGCACTTACTAATTTTATAGTGAAATTGAAAAATATTTTCAAATTATTATGAACTTTGAAAATCCATAGAAATGAATTATTCTCTTTTTAATCAAACTAAAAGAGCACAAGATTCCTTGGGATATCGTATGAAAAATTATGATTCAAATAACAATTATGAAAAAAAGATGACATATTAACAAATATTTTATTAAAATCATACTGAATAATAACATATATAAACATGCACACACACAAACACACAAATGCAATACAGAATATGAAGTTTGAATTTTTCCTGTTACTTTATTTCACCTACAGTAATGTTAGGTACATTTTAATAATTCATAGCTGAAATTTATTTTAAGGTAAATTGATGTGAATCTCAAATCACAATTAAGACTTGTAAAGTTACCTAACACCATAAAAACCCTAGAAGAAAACCTAGGCAAGGTTCAGGACAAGGCATTCAGGACATAGGCATAGGCAAGGACATCATGACTAAAACAACAAAAGCATTGGCAACAAAAGCCAAAATAGAAAAATGGGATCTAATTAAACTTCAGAGCTTCTGTACAGCAGAAGAAACAATCATTAGAGTGAACCGGCAACCAACAGAATGGGGAAAATAATTTTTTAATTTACCCATCTGACCAAGGGCTGATATCCAGAATCTACAAAGAACTAAAACAGATTTACAAGGAAAAAAAACAAACAACTCCATTCAAATGTGGGTGAAGGGTATGAACAGACACTTTGCAAAAGAAGATGTATATGAAGCCAAACACATAAAAAAATGCTCATCATCACTGGTCATTAGAGAAATGCAAATCAAAACTACATTGAGATTCCTTCTCATGCCAGTTGGAATGGCCATGATTAAAAAATCTGAAGACAACAGATGCTGGAGAGGATGTGGAGAAATGGGAGCACTTTTGCACTGTTGGGAGTGTAGATTAGTTCAGCCATTGTGGAAGACAGTGTGGCAATTCTTCAAGGACCTAAAAATAGAAATTCCATTTGACCCAGCAATCCCATTACTGGGTATGTATCCAAAGGATTAGAAATAGTTCTGTTATAAAGGCACATGCACAAGTATGTTCATTGTGACTGTTTACAATAGCAAAGACCTGGAACCAACCCAAATGCCCATCAATGATAGACTGGACAAGAAAAATGTGGCACATATACACCAAGGAATACTATGCAGCCATAAAAAATGATGAGTTTGTGTCCTTTGTATGGACATAGATGAATGTGGAAACCATCATTCTCTGCAAACTGACACAAGAGCAGAAAGTCAAATACCACATGTTCTCACTCATAGTTGGGTGTTGAACAATGATAATACATGGACACAGGGAGGGTAGCTTCATACACTAGGGTCTGTTGTGGGGCCTAGGGGAGGGACAGCGGGGTTGGGGAGGTTGGGGAAGGACAACATGAGGAGAAATGCCAGATATAGGTGACGGTGTATAGAGGCAGCAAACCACATTGCCATGTGTGTACCCATGCAACAATCCTGCATGATCTGCACATGTACCCCAGAACCTAAAGTACAATAAAAAACCAAAAAGACTTGTAAAGTTTACACAGGTATATTATAGGATTCTAAGGCTTCATATGTTTGCTACAATTAGTTGTAATTATGTATTCCTTGACATCTTAAAATAACATTCTCTTTAAAATGGATACAGTAAATAACAACATTTGGTTTAGACATATTTTTTCAGTATAACTGAACACTAGTGATTTGTTTCTTTATTTTGCTCTTTTGGCTTTAGTGGACTATTTACCTTGAATGTTCATCTGATAAAAGTGAGGCCATATAATTCATTGCATAAACTCCACAATTTAGCAATTGAAAGGAGCTACAGAATATTTAGACTGTAAAATTTATATTATTTTTAAAAAATCATACTTATTTACAATAAAGCAATATTAAAAATAGTTTCTTATTTATAAGTTTTTAAATATTAACATAATTATTCATAATACACATTTTAGATGTTTATGGTGAAATATAATTTATTGTTTGATTATTATTTTGAGAGCAGAGCAGGTTATTTATGATTATATGAAGACAGCTATTGCAAATAATAGCACTGTTATGGATAATCTGGGAGATAAGATCAATCTGCAAAACTCAGCATTTTACCATATCTGCCTCTAATACTGTATTATTTGTATTTCTCTAAATAACATATTTTAAATTAAATTATTTTTACTGTTTTTCAAAAATTGCCAGATTTCACTCACGTATTTTTATCATTAGTACATTTGAAATCTTTGGTCCCTTTACTCTATTTTGATCCTTACACATTGTATGCAAGTATCAAAATATTACATACATTCCATAAAAATATAAAATTATGTGTCTGTTTTTAAATAAACAAAAAAAAAACCAGGAAAATGTCTATGCAATCAATACATTCGCATGATCTTTAGTATTCTGAGCCCACAATTTGTACTTTCTCCTAAAATTTTCTTATCATCTTTCACTACTTAAAATTTTTAATGAAACATCTCCTGCACAGTTACATCGGATATTTTTCTTGCATGTTTACATAAACATTTATCTTAAAGTCTTTAACAACTCCTGAGACTGATTAATTAGAAAACTGACTTTAATGGAGAGCTTCCTTAGAGCTCTCTGATATAAGTTGAGTTGCATTTTCGTCTAAGTGTGGACCTCTTGGGAGGCAACAGGCTTGGATTTTCATGGTTTAAGATACATACAAATGACTAATTGTCTGGGTCCAAAAAGATGTTTGTGTTTTACTCTAGTGAGTTAGAATATCTAGCTGTCTCAGGACAGTAAATTGGCAGAATCTTAATACAGGCAGGGGTTTGAGAACTAGGCAGTAGGCTGTGATCAGGCTTTAAGTCTGTGTAGGTCTCTATAAGAAAGAAAACTGTATTAGGTAATTATCACATGGCAACAATACCCATGGAATGACAGAAGGTAGCCTGCAATCTAGAGAGTAGAAATACAATGGGCCAATGTTTTAGGGCCCGTATTTATTGGTAGATTGCTTACTCTAAAGAGACTATTAAAATTATTATATTTTGAACTCAATTCTATGAGGAACTGGAATGGCATCAGAATCTTGTTGCCACTCATTTGTACTTTTTATCTTATATAGTTTTTCCATTTCTTGATTGTTGCCTTGCTGAATCAACCAAGTCTAGAGCAATTTTAGTCATGTTTGAGTAGTCACTTGACTAATCCTTAAATAGGGGCCTTTTATAACTTTTATATGCCTGGATCATTTGACAATGGATTGAAAGTTTTATACTCAGGAGGGATATGTATTTTTGAGCTTTTTAGACTTGCCTTTAGTGGCAGAATTGTTTATGTCTTTTCAGTGGATAGTGGTTAACATTTTCTAATTTGGAATCATTCCTGTTTTAAAGACTTGTTTTTCTGCTAACTGTATGTTTAGGTAATGAATTGTTCTTCATGATGCATTTAGGTGTCTCCCTCTTAGATACAGATACTCTTTTTAACCTATATTTAAAATAAAAATTTTAACAAAATACAAATATATCAAGAAAATACAGCAATCACAGTATACAGATTAATGAATTCTACATAATTATATGTGAACATAAATATGCAATAAGCATCTAGATTACAAATAGAAAACTAGCAGCACCCCAGAAGTCCCCCTTTTTTTGATCTCACAGATACCTCTACCTCAAATGTTATCAATTACTCTTTCAACTTTTTGTGTGTGGGGAAGGAGCTTGTTGTTGTTGTTGTTTTAGACAGAGCCTCACTTTGTCACCCAGGCTGGAATGCAGTGGTGCCCACATGGTTCACTGCAGCCTCCACCTTCCTGGCCTCAGGTGATCCTCAGCCTACCAAGTAGCTGGAATTACAGGTGCACATCACCACATCCAGCTAATTTTTGTATTTTTTGTAGGGCAGAGGGTTTTGCCATGTTCCTCAGGCTGGTCTCAAACTCTTCAGCTCAAGCTATCCATCTTCCTTGGCCTCCCAAAATACTGCTATTAGAGGTGTGATCTACCATGTCCAGCCACTCTTCTGACTTTTATTAAAGTACTTTTGCTTGATTTAACATTATGTACATGAATTCATATATTTTTTCTGCTGTTCATGAATGTCATGAAATGGTTTCTATTGAAGAATGTGTTTCTTGTATCTTGAAAAGAAGAAATTATATGAAAACATAAAGCAACTCACAAACATGAGAGTACTCACTATTACTGGCCTAATTAAATGCAATATTTAGGTTATCCATAAAGGGAGGGGACATTGTTAATACAGTAAGTATCTTACTATACAAACTGAAAAAGAAGCAATGGAGATTCTTGTGACTTAATATATTAGGTAAGGTCATATCAAAGAGGCTTATCAACATGTACTTTATTTGCATATTTTCCTTTTAAACCATTTCTAATTAGAATGACAACATAATATTTATTCTTTCAATTGTGTTACAGATTGAAGAAAGAAACCATACACCTGTAAGTTCCATAAATTTTTTAAAATGCCTTTATAATTCATCCAGGTATTAAAAAACAGTTCCAGAATATGTTACTTTTAGAAATTATAAGGGAAAATCACAGCACTGACATTGTACATGACTTTTAAAGGGCCAAAAACTTAATATCCATCCCTCTTAGAGTTTGTAGTTCACACTGAAAAATATTTTTGAGGAAATGACCAAGTTAACCTTGGTTCTCAAGGTCTCTTTGTTTTTATTTTATTTTCTACTTTTGCTTTATACTTGTAGTTTAAACAATGAGTTGCAGAGCAATGTGATAGTGTACATATCTTCAATTTAATGCATTTAGAAGTCATTACTAATAGTTTTGTTGTTGTTTTGAAAATGTTGAAATAACCCCAAAAGCTATGGGGTTACAAAGATCACTTACTGTTCTATGTCTCAGTTTATGTCATTATAAGGTGAGAACAATGTGTCCCATCTACTTTGGTCTTTGGGACTTTAAGACTTCATGAGTGCAAAAAGTATCTAAGGACCTTATAATAAAGTAGGCATGTAAACAATATTAATGACATGTCTGCTAGATAGTAATGGAAAATGTGAAAAACAGTATTTCAAAATATAAAAAAAGTCAAAGCATTCACTTTTATCAGCTCTTAACACTAACCTCTAAGAAGATTAAAGACCCTTTTCTTTTGTGTAATAATCTCATTAAGCTATTTAGCTCAAATTTTTAAAAAGAATATGCCCAAATGATAGAAGAAGGCTTGTAGCATTAAGGAAAAAATATATAAAAATGTAATATAGACCCATATCAATAATGCCAGATAACATGATAAATCATACTTAAAAAAAAAAAAAACTACCAAACCCCTTTACAATAAGATGAAAATGGAATACATACATCTGTCATCTGTAAAAGCTGGTGTCATTGAGAAGCATAGAAAATGGTAGGAGAAGTGCTCAAATTGTCTTTTGTTCTATCTTCTTTAGGAAGCAATGTGAACTTCAAAATGGAAAGAACAAAACATATAGAGCATTATCACAGGTGAAGAAATCATACTACCCTGAATGAATTCAAAAATCAAAGGTTGAAGGAAGTTAGGGAAGCTATGTATGTGAGGTGATCTGCAAGCCAGCTTTATACTTTATAAGCAATAGTGGAAAAGAAGATTTTCCAGGAAACTGAAAATGAGCAAATGCTGCAAATTTACAAAGAAAACCCCCAAAAACAAAAAAACCTCTGACCACATTCTAGATAAAATACCAAGGGGATGATTTTTAATTTCTTGAAAGAGAACACAACTGAAACCTGTTAAACCTCATTGGAATTTGGAACATATACCAGAGTCCACCTATCTAAACAAAATTATTTTACAGATTATATAATAACAGTTCCCAAAATTTTAATGATTTTTTTTCTAATGGCTTTGTCCAATGCCATTTCATTATTGTATATAAAAATTGAGTAAACCATGAAAACTTCCTTTGCCTCAGTTTCTCCATAAGTAAAACAACATTAAACTGGAATGACATGTAAGTTGTCCACCACCATATCAAAATTTATACCTGTTTGTAAAAATGTTTAGTTTCTCTTTACAGCTGAAATTACTAAGACTGTGTCTATTAGACTTGTTTTATATCTCCTGAATATGTCATTCTTCATAGTTTTATAAGCGCATTGAGAAAATCATAGTAGTGACTGTGGATTTGATTTTGTTTTTCATGTTCCTTTTATCCCTTTTTTACATGAAACATAAATATTTTTATATTTCTTATTTCTGGAGCAATTATCACCCTACTGATTTCATATCATTTTTGCCTACACTTATTTTGATAAAGTTTTCTCTTTCTTTAAAATCTATCATCCTCTTCGTTCTAAGCTTTTTTCTAATTTTATTTATTTGAGCTTGTTTTGTTTGTCTGACTCCTCTGGTGCTCCAGACAGCATTTCTAAAAAGAGTCTGCTAAAGAAGCTGCAAATAGCTGCTATCCAGATTTTCTCACTGGTTTCTTTAGAGTATCTGAGATCTAACATCAAACAATTCTTGTAGTTTAAACAAAGCAGAGGATTTGACAGCAATAGAAAGGAACAAGCTACTAGAGCAGTGGGTTTTTTAGCATTGTAGTAGCCTAGAAATCACTTATAAAATAACTGTGACATTCATCTTTCCATGGAATACAGATAAACTTGGTTCCCTGACCCCAGGGAGCAGCACTCAAGCAGGGATGCTACCCAACCAGGCACTGCTTCTCTGGAGAGTGGACCAGAATGGCACTCTTCCCAAAAGAGAGCATCACCCAAGCCAAGCTGCAGGTCTACCAGCTTCATCCTTCCCTGGAGTGCATAACAGCCTGGAACGCTGCACCAAAAGTAGAAGTACTTTTGCAGAGCCACCAACTCATCAACCATATGCTTTTTGTGAGCACAGATCAACCAGATGCTCTGCCTCTTTAGGAGCAGTGCTTGAGTCAAGCTGCAGGGCCACCGAGCTTCTCTAGAGTGCAGAGCAGAGAGAGCCTTAGTTGTCAAACCATGCACCCAAACCTCTATAGTATAAGCAACTGAGGCCCTCACAGGCATTGTGTACATTGCCTATAGCTGAAGTAATTGCACAGACACTACATTATTACACTGCCCAAACAAAGTCAATATACCCTATCCAACCCAAACCCTAGGAAACATCTGCAAGTAAAAGTCTTTCCCCATGAAAGCCACTCTACATAACTGGAAGAGGTGACTGCCTTACCAAATGCCCAGATATAATACAATGATACAAGAAAAATGTAAAATCAAGGACGCATGATACCACCAAATAACCACAATCACTCAACAGTAACTGACAGCAATGAAATAAACATATGTTACCTAAAAAAATTGAATAATATTAAGAAAACTCAGCAAATATAGATAGAAAATTTAATAGATATCAGAGAAATAATTCATGATCTCTGAAATGAGACATCATGAATTGTTGGGAGATATCTCTCATTTCAGAGACTATGAATTGAAATGAGAAATTCAGCACAGAGGTAGATATCATAAAAGAAATCCTAACAGAAATGTTGAAGCTGAAAAATCCAACAATTAAAATAAAAAATACAGTTGAGAGCTTGAACAATATACTAGATCATGCAAAGGAAGCATCTCTGAAATTGAGGAAGGAACTCTTGAAATAATCCAGTAAGACACTCACAAAAAAAGAAAAAATAAATGATAAAAACAGCCTATAGGATTTATGAGACATCATTAAGTGAACACATTTTACACAATGGAATTTTCAGAAGAAGAGATGGAAAAGGTATAAGAAATCTACTTAATAAAATAATAGAGGAAAACTTCTCAAGTCTTAGGAGACATAAATTATACAGATCCAGGAAGTTAAAATATTTGCAGCCCAAGTAGTCACAACCCAAAAGGTCCCTTTTAAAGCACTATAAGTAAAATGTCAAATGTCAAAGACAAAGAAACAATTAAAAAATTGCAAGGGAAAAGGATAAATACATATATAAGGAAATCTTCATTAGACTATCAGCAGACTTCTCTCCAGAAGTCTTACAGGCAAGGAGAAAATGGGATACATTTAAAGTGATAAAATTAAAAAATAAAACTGTTAGCCATCAATAGTATACTGAACAAAGCTATAATTCAGAAGTGAAGGGGAAATAAAGTCTGTGTAAGACAAGGGTAAACAGAGAATTAATAACCACTCTGCTTGGCTTACAAGAAACACGTAAGGGGTCAAACACCTGGAAGTGGAAAGATGATAATCATCCTCATGAAAACATATAAAATATAAAACTCACTGATAACAAAGTTATTCAAATAAAAAGAAAAAAAAAATATCAAATGCCAATACTGCAGAAAAAAACACCAAAGCACAAAGTTAAACAACAGAAGAAATAAACAATGGAAACACAAAGCACCAAGAAAACAAATAACAAAATGACAGGAGTAAGTCCTTAACTATTGAAAATAAACTTCAGTGTAAATTGATTGAATTCCATGTTTTAAAAATTGTAGATTGGCCGAATGTGTCAAAAGACAATAATCAACTATATGCTGCTTACAAGAAACTCACTGCATCCGTAAAAACACATGTAGGACTGAAAAGTGAAGAAATGGAAAAAAATATATTCAATGCAAAAGGAAACCAAAGATGAGGAAGAGTAGCTATATTTACATCAGATAAAATAGACTTTAAGTCAAAGACTGTAAACAGAGACATGGTCACTATGCAATGATAAAAGGATGAGTTCCACAAGAGGGTATGACATTTCTAAATATAAATGCACACAACACTGGAGCACCCAAATATAACAAGAAAATGTTATTTTTCACAATACAGCAATATTTGGGTATTTTAACAACCCATAGATAAGCTAGATGAAGAAACAACAAATAAAATTACCTACCAGACAATTACAGAAATGTCTCCATAAACAGCAGAACACAATTCTTCTCATTAGCACATTTTACATTAACTCAGGATAGATCACATGCTAGGCTACAAAACAAGCCTCAAATAATTGTGAAAAGCAATTTTTTTTCAAGTATCTTTTATGACCACAATGGAATAAAACCAGAAATCAATAACAAAAGCAACTTTAGAAACTGTATAAATACATGAATATTGAATAATATGCTACTGAATGACCAATGCATCAAGAAAAAAAATTTAAAATATGTTTAAATGTTTCTTGAAGTAAATGGAAATAGAATGGCAGCATACCAAAACTAGTGGGATATAGCAAAGACAGTACTAAGAAGAAATCTCTTAACACTAAATTTCCACATCTGGAAAGTAGAAATATTTTGAATACAAAATCTAACAATACACCTGAAGGAACTAGAAAATCACAGCAAACCAAATACAAAAAGTAGTAGAAAATATATAATTAGGTAAGAGTAGAAATAAATAAAACATTGACTAAACATGTAAAAGTTCAATTTTAAAAAACTGCCTTTTGTTTTGAAAAGAGAAACAAAACTGACAAAATATTTGTTAGACTAAGAAAAAGAGAGAGAATTCCCAAGTAAAAATCACGAATAAAAAGGGCAACATCACAACTGATACCTCAGAAATACAAAGAATCATTAGAAACTATTATGAACAACTATACACCAACAATTTAGAAACCTAGAGAAAATGAATAAATGCCTGAAAATACACAATTTGCCAAGAAAAAGGACGAAATAGAAAACATAAATGTACCAATAAAGAGTAATAAGATTGAAGCAGTAATAAAAAGACTCCCAACAAGCAAAAGCCCAGAGCAAGGCAGCTTCACTGATGAATTCAACTCAACGTTTAAAGAACTAATAACAATTCTCAAACTCTTTAAAAAACTGAAGGGGAAGAAATTTTTTCTAATGCAATCTAGGGTTTCAACACTACCTTCATATAAACAACAGACAAATGCACAACAAACACTAAAACTAGAGGCCAATATTTTCTGTGAACATAGATGATGTCGAATACTCAACAAAATACCAGAAAACTGAATCCAAGAGTATATCAAAAAGATTTTACACCACAATCAAGTAGGACTTATAGGAACCTGAGAATAGTATAATATACAAATCAACAAATGTGATACATCACTTCAATGGAGTGAAGAACAAAATTCATATTGCCATCTCAATATATGCAGAAAAAGCATTTGATAAAATTTAACATTATTATGTGGTTTAAATAAAAACGATGAAAAAATTAAATATAGAAGTAATGTATTAAAACATAAGAAAGGCCATGTATGAAAAGCCCAAGCCACCATCATACTATGTGAGAAAAATTTGACAGCTTTCCCTCTAAAAACTGGAACAAAATAAGAGTGGCACTTTCTCCCATCTTACTGAACATAGTACTGGAAGTCCTAGTCAGAGGAACTGACAACAAAAAGAAATAATCAGTATTTATATTGATCTACTTATTGTTGGCCAGTTACTAACTTCTAACTGGTTAAACAATTATTCAGTTATATCCACATTTACATCCATAATTTATATCCATATATTTATATCCATAAATATAGCCAAGTTAATATCCACATTGACCATATTTATGCTAAAAACCCTTCTTGGATGGTGTAAATCTGTCCTTGCTCTCAAATACTGCAGACCTGTGCTTTTCAAAATAGTAGCTACAGAAAATGTGTGGCTATTTAAATTTAAATTAGTTAAAAGTCAAAAAAAAGCAAATTTTCAGTGATTTAGCTACACAAAGCCATAATTCAAAGAGTTTAATAGAAATATGTACTAGGTGGCTATAATATTGGATAAAGCAGAAGTAAAGCATTTTCGCTTTTCAAGAGATCTCTATTGGACAGAACTAATCTAGACAGTATCAATCTCTTTTAGATATTCCCATTGCTTTCCAAAGTTAGTATTAATTATGTCACACAATCTGTATTTTAAGCCCAACTAGTTGAAACATGACAGGTGAAAATCTATTCAGGGATTTTGTGTGATTATTTAACAAACTGATATGCAAACCTAATCTTAGAGCTCTGGTTGTCTGACTCTAATTGCTCATCATTTCTGAAGGATTTTCTTAGCCCTTTTTTGAAAATCTCCAATACATATTATTTACTTACTTAAATGAAAAAGAATTGTACCATCTTCCTAAAATGTTGGCTTCCAAATTGAAATGGGTACATGCATGAATCACCTATGCAGGGTATTTCACTTAACCAACTTTGTAACATCCATACTCAAAACTCTTTCAGTATGGTCATTAGCAGGAGTATGTAAACAGAACCACATATTATTTGCTATTTGTTAGTGCATGTTTCTCTGTGAATAGAAACATCTTTGGAAACACTTGTCTCTGTTGAGCTGCAAACCTTGATCACTTCCTTACAGACTTATTTTTATTCCATTATGGTGCTTGTTGAAGCTTACAGCATTATAATATATTATAATTCACAAACATCTTAAAACAGATAATTTGCTATTATTCTGTTAATCTCATTTTATTGCCGTAAATTGTCACCTGTTGTCATCCCCACTAACTTCAAACAGCTGGTAGTTTTTAAATGATCTGTTTTACTATATACTCTTTTTGAAATCTGTAAAACATTAGCTAGAACTCAGTATTAAATATTGTTGTCTAGAAAGCAGGGGGCAAGATTTGTGAGAAAATAAGCTTTTAAACCACTTCATTTTTAGTTATACAATGTGGGAGACTAGAGCAAATGAGTAATAAAAAGCAAAACAATTGAGATGCTTAACATGCTAAATTAAGAATTTATAGTCTAAGTGATGCCTCTGTTATCTCATTCAATTTTCTATTATTGCATGTCTTAAACAATTATGAAAACAGATGACATAGCAATTTTTGCTTGTACATCTACAAGGGTGATAAATATAGCAAGGAATTTCTATTGATAGTAATGTTAATTGGTTTAATGTTCTCAAAACAAAGAAAAACAATGATATTTGAAGAAAGGAACATTTTGAGCAAGTGGTACTGGCTAGAAAAGCTAATATATTTTTCTTTTAAAACAGACAGAACATTTACTACTTTAAAATGGTAGTTACAGCATGTGAAGTTCATATAAATAAACATTACAAATACCCTGAGAAATAAGTGATGTGCCTGGAGTTAAAAAAAATAAATAATGGCTGGGTACAGCAGCTCATGTCTGTAATCTCAGCACTTTGGAAGGCTGGGCGAGTGAATCATGAGGTCAGGAGACAGACTGCCTGGCCAACATGGTGAAACCCCATCTCTACTAACAATACAAAAAATTAGCTGGGTATGGTGGTGGGTGCCTGTAACCTCAGCTATTCAGGAGGCTGAGGCAATAGAATCACTTGAACCCAGAAGGCAGAGGTTGTAGTGAGCTGAGATCACACCACTGAACTCCAGCCCAGGCGACAGTGTGAGACACCTTCTCAAAAAAAAAAAGTTAAAAATAAAAAATAAGTAACTACATAAAAGGAATTTGAATGTAATATTTTGCAATAATAGATAATGAATATTGTTTCATAAAAAAAGTGCTAACGATTAACATATTGGTGATTCAATGTTTTTCCTTGCTGAAAGAACTTTTAGTATTGTTGTCTTTTTTAAAGATTCTGCCTTGAAATCTATTTAAAATTATGTCAGATTGATGTCTGGAATAATAAGTCTAAGTCATATAAGACAGTCGTGACTATAGAGGTAGTTTTTTTTGTTGTTTTTGTTCTATATAGGTTTACTTTTTAATCCTACCAATAAATAAAATCAACTTCAACTGTTACATCAAATCCATTTATTTGCTTAAGAAGTGCATTAGCTCATTTGTGTTTCTCTAAAGAAATACCTGAGACTGGATAAGTTACAAAGAAAAGAGGTTTATTTTGACTCATGGTTCTGCAGGCTGCACAAGAAGTATGGTGCTGGCATTTGCATCTGGTGAAGGCCTCAGGAAGCTTACAATCATGGCAGAAAGTGAAGGGAGAGCAAGGCATGTCACATAGTGAGAGAGACATGCCTACATTCTCTCCTTAACTTCATGTTTCACATCCAGGGCACATTGGTGCAAGAGGTGAGATTCCAGGACCTTGGGAAGGCCCACCCTTGTAGCCTTTCAGGGTACAGAACCATGGCTGCTCTCATGGGTTGAAGTTGAGTGTCTGTAGCTTTTCAAGCTCAGGGGACAAGCTGCCAGAGGCTGTAACATCCTGTGGTCTGAAGGGCAGCAGCTCCCTTCCCACAGCTCTACTGGTCAGTAGACTGGTGGGGACTCTGTATTGTGGCTCTAGACCCACATTTCCCTTCAGCATTTTCCTAGTAGAGTTTATCTGTGGGATATCAACCCCTGCTTCAGGCTTCTGCTTGAGCACTCCAGCTTTTTCATACATTTTCTAAACTCAAGTTATTAGCTTGGTGTAAAAGTAATTGACATTACTTTTAATGGTAAAAAAGCTAATAGAAGCCGCCATGCCTCCTTTACCCTTGCATTATGCACAACCGTAGACCCAACACCATGTAAAAGTGACCTCCGGAAATGTGGCCAGAGTATTATCTGGGACTCTTTGAGCTGAGACTGGAGTTAGAGAAGCTGGTATGTAGAGAACAGTGTCTCAAGGTGGTAGTGAGTGGCACCTCAATCCTTATCTTGGCTATGAGCACCTGGTTGCATTTTAGTCACGATAATATCTCTAGCAAGTGACTATTGACAGCCTGCATCAATTCTTCTGCTAAAAATGCTTTTTCCTTCTCTACCACATGAACAGGTTGGGAAATTTTGAGATTTACACCTTGCTTCCCTTTTAATTTTAAGTTTCAATTTTATTTCTTTCCTTTCATATTCAATTGTAGCTGTTAGAAGCAGCCAGGATACTTCCTGAACACAATGCTGCTTAGAAGTTTCTTCTGCCACATACCCAAGGTCAGCGCTCTTGAGTTACACCTTCCACAAATCCCTAGGGTATGAACACAATGCAGACAAGCCCTTTACTAAGACATAATATGGGTGACATTTACTCTAGTTCCCAATAAGTTCATCATTTCAATCTGAGACCTACTCAGACTGGCCTTCAGCATACATATTTCTAACAGCATTTGGTCACAACCATTTAATTGGTCTCTAAGAACTTCCAAACTTTCCCTTATCTTCTTATCTTTTTCTGAGACCTCCACACTCTTTGAATGTCTGCCCATTGGCCAGTTTCAAAATGGCTTTCACATTTTCAAGTATCTTTATAGCAACTGTCCATTCTTTGGTACCAGTTTTCTATATTAGTCCATCTGCATTAATATAAAGAAATACCTGAAACTGAGTAAGTTATAAATCGAAGGAATTTATTTTTAGCTCATGGTTCTGTAGGCTGTACAGGAAGAATGGTGCTGGCATTTGCTTCTAGTGAGAGCCTTAGTAAGGTTATAATTATAGCAGAAAGCAAAGAAGGAGCAAGTACATCACATGGCAAGGGAGAGAGAGTGAGAGAGAGGCCAGGCTCTTTTAAACACTCAGCTCTTGCATGAAATAATAGAGAAAGAACTCATTCATCACCAAAAGGATGGTGCTAAGCCATTCATGATGAATACTCTCCCATGATCCAACCCCTCACACCATGCCCCACATTGAACATTGGGGATTATATTTCAACATGAAATTTGGAAGAGACACACACCCAACCATATCACAGAATCCAACAAGTTTTGAAGAAGTAATTAGATATTGGAGATTGATTCATCTGCTAGTCTTTAGTTACTTTTTTTGGTTTTGACATATATACAAGTAAAGTGTCTTTTACTTTTTAATGAAAATGAATTTGAATAAAACCCAAGCACCATTTGTGTTAAAATACATAATTTCTAAAATAGTATTCACTCTTCAAGTGAGAAATAAATTTAAAGGAAAACATCAATGTTTTGTTAGTGTATTTTAAGAAATGAATCTACATTTAAAAGTTAATAAAGTTGTAGATACTCAGTGCATTTGTAGCAAATTCTCTTGGTGAATGAGTATGAATTACTATATCTTAGATTTTTTTTCAATGTTTGATAGGCTTGGCCTTTGTTTATTTCTAACGATGTCATGAAATCCAAAGCAAATTTTCTGTTATAAGGAATGGAAATGCCTAAATAAAAAGTAATGTGAGGCTCGGTGCAGTGGCTCATGCCTGTAATCCCAACATTTTGGGAGGCCAAGGCAGAAGGAATGCTTGAGCCCAGGAGTTCAAAACTATCAAGAGACCATCCCTACAAAAAAAAAATTGCAAAAAATTAGTTGAGCATGGTGGCATATACCTGTAGTCTCAGTTATTCAGGAGACTGAGTCTGGAGGATTACTTCTTTCCAGGAGGTAAAGTCTGCAGTGAGCCATGATTGCACCACTGCACTTGAGCCTGGGTGATACAGTGAGACCCTGTCTCAAATAAGCAAATAAAAAAAAAATCAAGGGCATATTTTAGTAATTGAATTGAAATAAATTTGGAATACTTAGAATGCTTCTGTATACATTTGTACTGTCTTAAAACTGACATTCAGTTCATTTTTCTGTATTCAAGTATGAAGACTAAATTAAAAGTCAGAATCCATATTTAATTTTAAAAGAAAATAACGTTAAATTCCAAATATACTCGTGTCAAAATATGCATAAAAACAGACATTTTATATTTTCATCTAGTACATAATTTACTATTATCTACAAATTGGTAACCAGTAATACTTATGAAATTAGTAAGTTTAATTTAATAAATCCTGACAGGTAAATTAGTTACTAATGTCATTTTATAAAATACAGAATAATGACATATGTTAAACATATTCCTTTTATCAGAACATTATTTTAATCATCAAGCAACTTTTACCAGGCAGATAAAATTATTAGTAAATTGAGTAGTAGTTCTATGCATAAATTTGTTCATGTTTTAAGTATTCAATTCATATAAATGAAGGAAAAATAAAATTTTTCATGAACAAGCAAGCACTCAGAGATTTCATCGCCACCAGGCCTGTTTTACAAGAGCTTCTGAAAGGAGCACTACACACAGAAAGGAACAACCAGTATCATCATCCCAAAAAACTTACCAAAAGATAAAGAGTATCTCCATAATGAAGTATTTATATCAACTAATGGGCAAAATAGCCAGCCAGCATTAAATGACAATATTATACTCACAAATATCAATATTAATCCTGAATTTAAATGGATTAAATGCACCAATCAAAGACACAGACACGCAAACTGAATAAAAAGTCAAAACACATCGGCACTTTGTATCCAGATCCATCTCATAAGCAAGGACACAAAAAGACTCAAAACAAAAGGTTGGGGGAAGACTCACCAATCAAATGGAGAGGAAAGAAAAACAAAACAAACAAACAAAAACAGGAGTCGTAACTTTCATCTCTGACAAAATAGACTACAATAATAACCAAGACTAAAAGAAACAAAGAAGGATGTTACATAATGATAAAAAGATCAGTGTAACAATAGAAGTCAATGATCATAAATATATATGTACCCAATATAGGGGAACCCAGATATATAAGACAAGTTTGCAATGACTTATAAAGAGACTTGGACTCCCACACTAATAGCGGGAGACTTTGACACCACATTGTTAATATTCGATGGATCAATGAGATAGAAAATTAACAGAGACATTTATGATTTGAACTCAGACCTGGAACAAGTAAACTCAGTGAATATTTATAGAATTCTACACCCCAGGTCCACAGAACATACATTTTTTTTTAGTATCACTTTATACCTATTTTGAAAGTGACCACATAAATGAAAGCAAATCACTCTTCAGCACTTGCACAGCGTTTTACAGATTTAAACGAAATATTGGTTTACTGTTTGTTTTTTATTTTCTTCCCTTATTCTTTCCTGTCTCCGCTGTTAAGCACAATTATCAGCATAAAAGAGGCTTTTAATACGAATTTCTAGATTGCATTCCAGCCTGGGCAATAGAGCAAGACTCCTGTTCTCTCTCCCCCTTTTCTCTTTCTCTTTCCTTCTTTCAAAAAAAAAGTATTCAATTCATATATAAACCATTACTTTACCCAAAAAGACAAAAGAACAAGTCTTTTTTTTTTTTAAGCTTGGAAACTACTATTAGGAAATACTCTAAACTTTCTCAAGGAGAAATGTTCTAGTCTGGGACTTTTACCTTCTACAAGCATGTTATTAAATTTGAGTTGATAGAACAGAAACCCTCAAACTTATTTTAAAAGCCTACAAAGAATGTTAAGATAAGGTCAGCTCTGTAACTCTTTAGTCCTAATATATTAACAGCAGTAACTTAGATTATGCATGTTTTCCTATCACAAAGATGGAACTCAAGGTATGTGCATAGAAGAGAGGGAGGAGAATGACATGCATTGATATGTTAAATAAGGACAAGGATACATTCTGAGAAGTGAGTCCTTGGGCAATTTCACTGTTGTGCAAACATTGCACAGTATATACAAAACTTACACAAACCTACTACACACCTAGGCTATATAGTATGGTCGATTGTGTACATCACAAAGCTGTATAGCATGTTAGTGTACTGAATACTATAGAAAATTTTAAATCAGTGGTGAGTATTTGTTTTCTCTTGTTTTTTTTTTCTTTTTTTTTAGTAGAGACAATGTTGGCCATGCTATTTTCGGAGTTGTCCGAACTCCGGACCTCAAGCTATCGACCTGCTTTGGCCTTCCAAAGTTCTGGGATTACAGGTGTGAGCCACCGAAATTGGCCCCAGTTGTGTTATTTTTTTTCTTTTGTCTTTGTCTTTATTTTTTAAATCATTTTCTTTTTTTTTAAAGAAAAAAAGGAGAGAAGGAGAGGAAGAAAGAGGAAGAAAAGGAGGGAGAGAGAACAGGAATATTGCTTCATTCTAAGAATGGTTATTAATAATGGCTGATAAATATTTTGTGTATTGAAAGTGGAGAATGCATATTTTGTGTATTTAAAGTGGAGAGCGTTATACATATTTATTAAGTTTACTTGTTCCGGATCTGAATTCAAGTCCTGGATATCCTTATTAATTTTCTGTCTCGTTGAGTCTAAATCTCTTTATGGGTCTTATGTATCTGGGTGTTAGGATCGTTAGCTCTTATTGTTGCATTGATCCTTTTACCACTGTATCTTTGTTGCTCTGAGTGAGTATTTTGTTGCTCTGAGTGGTGAGTATTTGTGCATCTAAACATAGAAAAGTCATGGTAAAATTAGAATACAAAAGATTTTTAAACACGGTTCACTTGTACAGGGCATTTATCATGAATGGAGTTTGCAGGACAGAAAGTTGCTCTGAGTAAATCAATGAGTGGTGAGTGAATGTGAAGACTTAGGATATTACTGCACACTACTGCAGGCTTTATAAACACTGTAAAATAATCTATGTTATACTAAATTTATTTGAAAAACTTTTTTCTTTCTTCAATAATAAATTTGCCCTACTATACTATAACTTTTCAACTTCATAAACTTTTAAATTTCTTTTAACTTTTTGACTCTTCTGTAATAATGTGACTGAATTTCAGATGATGGGCTCAGGTCACTCCCTGATGGGATGTGTTCTTCCAGGCCCTTGGTCCATCAAACACCAAGAATAGGGGAGAGGACCCCACCAGTTGTGGTGAGCTCATTTAAGTAATGTGAGCTTAAATGAGTAATTTGTGGTGACCCCAAAGAGTTTTTCAAAAAGTGATTTATTTAGGCAGAGAGAGAAAGAAAAAGGAGAAATAGATAGAGAGAGAAAGAGTGAGCTCCCATGCTGTTGTGAGAGGGGATCCAGAAATGGAGTCCACACAGATGTGGGAGAAGGGGAGTTTTAACCTGAGAGATACTGCACCCCATTTGAGTTTTCTGTCCTATGAAAGGTGCTTCTTTAAACTTCCACCGGAGTGATTGATCTTTGATTTCTGAAATCTTTGTTGTTCGGCCCACAGTCCTCCCAAAGCTTCTTGCCAGCTTTTCTAATCAAAGAAAGCTCGCCTGGGCAGTCTATCCTCCTGAGCATGCCAAAGTTAAACAAAGACCTCTAAGCTCCCAGATGAAGACATGAAAGAAGGCAGGTAGGACATGTCACTAGGAAGTTCTTGGACCTGGTAAGAGAATACACTCCTTCAATAAAACAGTGTGAAACACACAAAAAAATTGCTTAGCTACACAAAAATATTTTATATACTTATTTTATAAGCTTTTTTTCTTTTCAAATTTTTAAATAATTTGACTTTTTAAACGTTTTTGTTAAAAACTAAAACACAAACACACACATTGGTCTAAGCCTACACAGGGTCAGGATAATCAGCAGCACTCTTTCACCTTCACAAGTTGATCCACTGAAACATCTTAATGGGCCATAACACCCATGGAACTGTTGCTCCAATGATAATGATCTCTTCTTCTGTAATACCTCCTGAAGGACCTGCCTATGGCTATTTTGCAGTTAGCTTCTAAAAAATACAAACAGGAGGAGTACACTCCAAAATAATGATTAAAAGTATATTATAAGAAATATGAGGTGATAGTAATTTTTAGACTCATTTACAATCTTATGGAAACACCATCATATATGCAGTCCATCATGACCAAATGTCATCATGCAGAGATTGATTGTACTAAAATATGTGTTGCTTAATATATATTAAATTATTTTTATGTATATCAGTATATAAAATTCTTTCAATGCCTTATGCTTTAAAAATCTAATAATTCAAAACTGTATTTTAAATCAAACTGTAATACAACATCTGATTAAAACAAAATTTTAAGGTTAACAATTGTGGATTATAGTTAAAAGACAGCACATTTAACTACAAGACTTTTATACTATTTTTGAAGGACTTTTTAATTTCTTCGTCTTCCATAGCAATAAAGATATGATGCCAGTTAAAAAATGGGTAAATGATCTGAATACACTTTTCTATATGGTTCATATTACCATCCAAAAATGTTTTTTAGAGCTTAGGATTTTGAAAAACCCAATAACTTCCTTTCCACAGTTGTTTTTTGAAGAATTCTATTACATAACACCTTTTTATCTGGACAGTTAGCAAATTTCAAATTCTTATATTTCTTGGTTAATTATAATAGCAATAAAATGTAATACAAAATTTGAACACAATAACTTTCAGAATTCTGTCAAAATGAATATTATAAGGTGTAATATTGGAATGAAGTACGGATTAATATGTTTGACAAAGATAATCATAGGGAATCCATGAGCCCCACATCACCTGTGGGTATCCCAAGTTTGGTGGTAGCAAGGAACGAGAGAAAGACAGATTAAGAGAAAAAGTGGGACCAGGGGCCACACTTTATTACCCTGGAGGAAACAGTGAAGGCCGGAGCTCTGATCATCCACACTATTTATTGATTACAATCACTCTGATCTATAGGGTAGGGTGGAGTGATGGTGGAATGAATCAGTGAGATGGAAGTGATTCAGTGAGCTGGAACTGGTATATCATCCTAATAATTGATAACAGTGGTGGTTTGGGAGTTTCACAAAACAAGAACATGTAGTTATCTTTAGCTTATTATCTATGTACAGCTGATGGAATGTGGACCTTACAAGGAGCCTACAAGTCTGACTAAATCATAGTGCTATGAAGGTGTTATATGTACTTGAGCACAATGTTTATAGTAACAGCCTAGGTCACCCTGCACCAGAACATGAGGCATGGAGAGGCCTTCCTCCTCAGAGGCTTCCTACAGTCTTCTGCAGTTTGCTGTTCCTTGTTAATATGTTACTCATAACCAATTTATGTAGGCCCTCTGTAAGTCCTTTCTCCTTTGCAGCTTTTCCCAACAGATAATTATAGACTCTTGAAACAAATGATTTTGTCAACATGTTTTTATTTCTTTAATTTCTTTGAGGCATATATGGTAAATATTTTTTCTTTACTTTTAAAAATATAATAGTGCAATAACAATGGACACTTGGCTTTAGCATTTGGAAATAAATAGGGAGCACTAGAAACACTGATGACTATAAGACTCATCTCCATTAGCCTTAGACAACTCTGGCTTCTTCCTGATACTGAGAAATGCAGTTTAATGGGATTCTCTTTCACCCTCCAAACTGTAGCACTTTGCTGATAAATTGTGATTACTCAATTCTGACACATCTAAAATGTTTGGTTTATGCCATATAAACTTAATACTGTCAGATACTCTGATTTTAAAAATAAATGTTAGAATTTACATGTTTGAATTTATATATTATTATTTTTTTTAATTATTGACAATTTATTTAAATACTCTACAAACCTAAGCAAGTCCATGCTATTTAAGCCTATCGAACACAATCAATTTTGACTTATAGCCACTATTGGCAAACACTCATCTACACTGAATAAGAATGTAAAGAGGATTTTTCACTGATCTTTCAGAAGAAAATGCTGATTTGCTTGTTTTTGTCTTCCTTTTACTTATTGATGATCATAAAATCATAGGGCAGATTTTTAAAATATTTTCAAAATAACACTATAAAATAGCACACAATTCCTAATTGCCTATCAGCCAGAAATAGAGCTTTGATTGAATTTCCTTAAGATGGTTTGGCTAGGAGGAACGATCCAAGATATCCAATTAGAAACAGCTCTGGAGTGCAGTTCCCAGCAAGAACAATGCAGAGGGTGAGTGATCACCACATTTCCAAACGAGTTTTTACTGCTCATAGACCATGAGTTTCCAGCATGGCTGTTTCAGCTGATGCTACGGTAGGGCACAAAACTCACATATATCTTGGTGGCCATTTCAACTGGTGCCTGGAATACCTGGGAGACAGAGTTATCTATTCAACTGAAATGGAGGGGGTGGAGACAAGAGTCAGGTGATCTGGCTCGGTAGGTACCACCCACACAAACAAGTAATCTGAAACACTCTGGATTGAGAGTTTCACAGCAAGCACAGCTAGACCCTGGATGGTCCTGCTCAGTGGGGGTAAGGACATCTACCACTACCAAAGCAGTCTGCCAAAACTGAGGCAGTTCTAACTGTATCTCTATAAAAACACCTCAAGGAAGTTCACACAGCAGCTGGGCCGAGCCTGTGGAAGCTCAGCAACGCCTCTGCAGGCAGACTGTGACTAGACTAACTCTGTGCTGGGCAGGGCATCTATGAAAACAGGCAGCAGCATGTCAGGAACTTATAAATAAAGCCCAGCCTTCCTAGGACAGAGCACCTGGGAAAAGAGGCAGTTATGAGTTCCACTGCAGCAGACATGAACATACCTGCTAAAAAGCTCTGCATGGAACGATGGAGCTCCCAACACAGCACTTGAGCTCCTATAAGGGACAGACTGTCTCCTCAAGCAGCTCCCTGACCCCTCTATACCCAAAGAGACACCACATAAAGGACAGCTGAGGCCGACATCTGGCAGGTACCCTTCTGGGACAAAGATAACAGAAGAAACCAGCAGCAGCTCTTATTGTTCTGTAGTCCCTGCAGGTGATGCCCAGGCAAGCAGGGTCTGGAGTGGACCTCCAGCAGTCCTGCAGCAGAGGGGCCTGACTGTTAGAAGGAAAACTAAGAAACAGAAACAGCTTCAACATCAAAAAAAAGATGTCCACTCAGAGACCCGATCCAAAAGTCACCAACTACAGAGACCACAGGTAGATGAATCTGACAAAGATGGGAAGAAACCAGCACAAAAAGGATGAAAACACCAAAACCCAGAATGCCTCTCCTTCTTCAAGGGATCACAGCTCCTCGCCAGCTAGGGAACAAAGCTGGATGGAGAATGAATCTGATGAATTGGCATAAGCAGGCTTGAGAAGGCAGGTAATAACTTATCTAAGCTAAAAGAATATGTGCTAATGCAGAGCAAAGAAAGAAAGTACGGTTAGATGTTAGAAAGAAAGTAAGGTTAGATGAAATGCTAACTAGAATACACAGCTTAGAGAAGAACATAAATGACTTGATGGAGCACGAGAACTTCATGAAGCAATCACAAGTTTTAATAGCCGAATTGACCAAGCAGAAAAGGATATCAGAGATTGAAGATCAACCCAATGAAATAAAAGAAGAAGACAAGATTAGAAAAAAAAAAGAGTGAAAAGAAATGAACAAACCCTACAAGAAATATGGGATTATGTGAAAAGACCTAATGTACATTTGATAGATGTACCTGAATGAGATGGAGAGAATGAATCCAAGCTGGAAAACACTCTTCAGGACATTATCCAGGAGAACTTCCCCAACCTAGCAAGGAAGGCCACCATTCAAGTCCAAGAAATACAGAGAACACCACAAAGATATTCCTCACAAAGAGCAACCCCAAGGCACATAATCTTTAGATTCACCCAGGTTGAAATGAAGGAAAAAGCACTAAGGGCAGCCAGAGAGAAAGGTTGGGTTATCCACAAAGGGAAGCCCATCAGACTCATAGTGGATCTCTCAGCAGAAACCTTAACAATCCAGAAAAGAGAGGAGGCCAATATTCAACATACTAAAAGAAAAGAACTTTCAAGCTAGAATTTAATATCCAGCCAAACTAAGCTTCATAAGTGAAGGAGAAATAAAATATTTTATGGACAAGCAATTGCTGAGAGATTTTGTCACCACCAGGCCTGCCTTATAAGAGCTCCTGGCAGAAGCACTAAAGACAGAAAGGAACAACCAGGACCAATCACTACAAAAACATGCCAAATGGTAAAGACCATTGACACAATGAAGAAACTGCATCAACTAATGGGCAAAACATCCAGCTAGCATCAAAATGGCATGATCAAATTCACACATAACAATATTAACCCAAAATGTAAATGGGCTAAATGACCCAATCAAAAGACACAGACTGGCAAATTGGATAAAAAGTCAAGACACGGGGGCCATGGTGACTCCGACCAGTTGTCCTGGTGCTTGAGGAGGTGAGGCCATGAGTTCGAGGCCAACCTGAGCAACACAACATGCTCTCATTGATTAACAACAACAACAACAAAAAAGTTAAGACCCATTGGTGTGCTGTATTCAGGAAACCCATCTCATGTGCAAGGACACACATAGGCTAAAAATAAAGGGATGGAGGAAGATTTATCAAGCAAATAGAGAGCAAAGAAAAAGGAGTTACAATCCTAGTTACTGATGAAATAGACTTTAAACCAACAAAAATCAAAAGAGACAAAGAAGGGCATTACATAATGGTAAAAGGATCAATGCAAAAAGAAGAGCTAAGGATCCTAAATATATGCACACCCAATACTGGAGCACCCAAATTACATAAAGGAAATTCTTAATGACCTACAAAGAGACAGACTGTCACACAATAATAGTGGGAGATTTTAACACACCACTGTCAAAATTACACAAATCAGTGAGACAGAAAATTTACCTAACAAGGATATCCAGGACTTGAACTCAGATCTGGACCAAGCAGAACCTAATAGGCATTTACAGAAATCTCCACCCCAAATCCACAGAATGTATATTCTTCTCAGCACCACATCACACCTACTCTAAAATTCGCCACGTAATTGGAAGTAAATCACTCCTCAGCAAATGCAAAAGCATGGAAATTATAACAGTCTCTCAGATACACAGGGCAATCAAATTAGAACTCAGAATCAAGAAACTAACTCAGAACCACACAACTTCATGGAAACTTAACAATTGGCTCCTAAATGTCGACTTGAGAAGCAATGAAATGAAGGCAGAAATATAGATGTTCTTTGAAACCAATGAGAACAAAGACACAACATACCAGAATCTCTGGGACACATTTAAAGCCGTGTCTAGTGGAAAATTTATAGCAATAAATGCCCACATAATAAGCAAGTAAAGATCTAAAATTGACACCCTATTTTCAAAATGAAAGCGCTGGAGGAGAAAGATTAAAAAAACTCAAAATCTATCAGAAAACAAGAAATAACTAAGATCAGAACTGAAGGAGATAGAGACACAAAAAACCCTTCAAAAAAATCAATACATCCAGGAGCTGGTTTTTTGAAAAGATCAACATAATAGACACACCACTAGCCAGATTAATAAAAAAGCAAAGGGAGGAGAATGAAACAGATGTAATAAAAAACAATAAAGGGGATATCACCACTGATTCTACAGAAATGCAAACTGCCATGAGAGATTACTACAAACAACTCTATGCACATAAACCAGTAAATCTGGAAGAAATGGATAAATTCCTGGACATTTGCACACTCCCAAGCCTAAACCAGGAAGAAGTTAAATCATTGAATAGACCAATAACAAGGGCTGAAGTTGAGGCAGCAATTAATACCCTACCAACCAAAAAAAGTCCAGGTCCAGGTGGGTTCACAGCTGAATTCTACCAGACATACAAAGAGAAGCTGGTACCATTTTTTCTGAAACTATTCCAAACAATACAAAAAGAGGGAATCTTTCCCAAATCACTTCATGAGACCAACATTATCCTGATACCAAAACCTGGCAGAGACTCAACAAGAAAAAAGAAAACTTCAGGCCAATATCTGTGATGATCATAGATGCAAAAATCTTCAATAAAATACTGGCAAGCCAATTGCAACAGTGCATCAAACAGCTTATCCATCATGATCAAGTAGGCTTCATTCTGGGGATGCAAGGCTGGTTCAACATAAACATTTCTATAAACATAATCCACCACATAAACAGAAATAAAGACAAAAACCACATGATTATCTCAATAGATGCAGAGAAGGCCTTTGACAAAATTCAACAGCCATATATGCTAAAAACTCTCAATAAACTCGGTATCAAAGGAATGTATCTTAAAATAATAAAAGCTATTTATGACAAACCTACAGCCAATATCATTGTGAATGGGCAAAAACTGGAAGCATTCCCTTTGAAATCTGGCACTAGACAAAGATGCCCTCTCTCACCACTCCTATTCAACATAGTATTGGAAGCTCTAACCAGAGCAATTAGGCAAGAAAAAAAAAGGATATTCAATTAGGAATGGCAGAAGTCAAACTGTCTCTATTTGCAGATGATATGGCTGTATATTTAGAAGACCCAATCATCTCAGCCCCAAATCTTCTTAAACTGATAAGCAACTTCAACAATGTCTCAGCATACAAAATCAATGTGCAGAAATCACAAGCATTCCTTTACACAAATAACAGACTAACAGCCAAATCATGAGCAAAATCCCATTCATGCTACAAAGAGAATAAAATACCTAGGAATACAACTAACCAAGGATGCAAAGGACCTTTTCAAGGAGAACTAAAATCCACTGCTCAAGAAGATAAGAGAGGATACAAACAGATGGAGAAACACACCATGCTTATGGTTAGGAAGAATCAATATCATGAAAATGGCCATATTGCCCGAAGTTATTTATAGATTCAGCACTAAACCCATAACTACCAATGACCTTCTTCACAGAACTGGAAAAAACCACCTTAAACTTCACATGGAACCAAAAGAGAGCCTGCATAGCCAAGAAAATCCTAGGCAAAAAGAACAAAGTGGGAGGCATCACGCTACCTGATGTAGTAGAGTCAAACTCTACTACAGGGCTACAGTAATCAAAGCAACATGGTACTGGTACCAAAAAAGAGATATAGACCAATGGAACAGAACAGAGGCCTCAGAGGCAGCACCATACATCTACAGTCATCTGATCTTTGACCAACCTCATAAAAACAGGCAATGCGGAAAAGATTCCCTTTTAATAGATGGTGTTGGGAAAACTGGCTAGGCATGTGCAGAAAGCAGTAATTGGACCACTTCCTGACATCTTACACTAAAACTAACTTCAGCTGGATTAAAGACTTAAACATAAGACCTAACACCATAAAAACCCTAGAAGAAAACCTAGGCAAAACCATTCAGGACATAGGCATAGGCAAGAACTTCATGGCTAAAATACCAATACCAAATGCAATGGCAGCATAAGCCAGAATAGATAAATTTGACCTAATCAAACTCCACAGCTTCTGCACAGCAAAAGAAACAGTCATTAGAGTGAATCGGCAACTAACAAAATGGGAAAAATTTTTTTCAAGCTACCCATCTGACAAAAGGCTGATATCCAGAATCTACAAAGAACTAAAACAGATTTACACGAGAAAAACAAACAAACCCATCCAAAAGTGGGCAAAGCATATGAACAGACACTTTGCAAAAGAAGACATATATGAGGCCAGCAAACATAAAAAATGATCATCATCTCTGGTTATTAAAGAAATGCAAATCAAAACCACATTGAGATACCACCTCATGCCAGTTAGAATGGTGATTATTAAAAAATCTGGAAACAGCAGATGCTGGAGAGGATGTGGAGAAATAGGAACACTTTTATACTGTTGGTGGGAGTGTAAATTAGTTCAACCACTGTGGAAGACAATGTGGTACCTCTTCAAGGACCTAGAAATAGAAATTCCATTTGTCCCAGCAATCCCATTCCTGAGTATATACCCAAAGGCTTATAAATCGTTCTATTATAAAGACATATGCACATGTAGGTTCATTGTGGCTCTGTTTACAATAGCAAAGACCTGGAACCAACCCAAATGCCCACTGATGATAGACTGGATAAAGAAAATGTGGCACAAATACACCATGGAATACTATGCAGCTATAAAAAACGATGAGTTCGTGTCCTTTGTAGGGACATAGATGAATCTAGAAACCATTATTCTCAGCAAACTGATGCAAGAACAGAAAATCAAACACTGCATGTTCTCATTCATAGGTGGGTGTTTAACACATGGACACAGGGAGGGGAGCATCACACACTGGGGTCTGTTGGGGGCAAGGGAGGAACAGTGGTGGGGTGGAAAGGTTGGGGAGGGACAACATGAGGAGAAATGCCAGATATAGGTGATGGGGTGATGGAAGCAACAAACCACATTGCCATGTATGTACCTATGAAACAATCCTGCATGATCTGCACACATACCTAAAGTACAATTTAAAAAATGATGGTTTGCCTAAAGTATAAATATTATTAACAGTGGTCTTCTGTGCTGTCCATCTCTTCCTAGTTCACTCATGCAAATCCTTTCCACTTCATTGTAAATTTTGCTCAAGACAGGTAGTTGTTAAATTACGATGACAGAAAATTGTGTTTATCTTAATATGTTGTCAAAATATGGGTTTTAAGTGGAAACAAATGAGAAAGGCGGAATTGAGAGTTGAGAGCCATGACTATGGAACTGAATAAAATTGGATTCACAAACACTATTACCTCTCTATTACCTGAGAAAGTTGATTAATCATCGCAAGTTTTTGAATGAAATTAAAGAACTGGTATTTGTAAAATAATTTAGCACAATGATGTAATTCTACAGGCTTTGAAGTCAAGCAAAATTGACTTCAAAATTTTTCTTCACTATTTACCAACTGTGTGAGTCTGGACAAGTTAGGTAAACCTGATAATGTTCAGTCTCCTTATAAATAATAGAGATAATAAACCAAATTTTCAATATTATGAGGCTTTATAATTTGTGTGTGTGTGTATGTGTGCATGTATATTTGCTTCTTCTTTCCCAGAGAAAGTCTCAAAAATGATAGCTGTTTCTGATAGATGGTGTATATTTTGAAGGACATTGATCCTGAAAGCATTTTCATGACCAGGAGACTCTTCTATTTCAATTATTTGTTCTGTTGATGTGGTTGCTTTTATTTTTAATTCTCGGCTGATTATCCAATAGTACATATTTGAGGCATAATGTACAGTTAGGAATAAGATGTCATTTCTGTAGGTGTACTTTGTAAGAGTTTTAGACTCCCCTTTGTAAATGACATGGGAAAATAGCTACCTACCCACTTAAAGGGGGATCAAAGTCCAGGCAGAATTTAGAATTATCAATTCCCAGAGGTTAGAAAAGATAACATTTCTTGAAGAATAATGTAGTTGCTTTAATATTCTAATGAGCTCCAAGATAAAGCATGAAGAAAATTTAAAGTTTCTCTTCTCTGTGTGGTAGAATGGAAATCCTCTAATTAAAGAAACATATTCTCTCCTACTGTGATTTATGCTATTCTGTTGCTTCACCAGTATGCCTTTTACTTTATCAATTTCCAAGATTCGCATAGCTTCTTAGGAAAGCTTAGAATTAAAGGCATGCTAGTATTTGACAAGGTGTGGGGAAGGGAGGGAGCATTTCACACTGAATAAAAGAAGTCTAACCTGTAGAAAATCTGCCCACACTTGGTCCAGTAGATATCAGACTGCAGGATGTTCCATATAATATGGACTTAGTAACCAAGCATCACTGACTTTCAGGATGCAACTTTTGGATACAGCCCAAGTTGAATGAGTTTGTGATAATGCAAATAGATGTCAAGAAGAGAATATACCCTGTCATTAATTCAATTTTTTATGAGGTTGCAGTTAATTTTTACAGGAGGATAGTAGAGAATCTAAGGGAAAGAAGATGTTGTCTAAGTGAGTAATCATTTAAAACATTCCTATCCCTACACGCGTATGCATACACACCTTATCAGAAAAATAAAGTTGCATATTCACTCAGCCTGGATTATACCACTTTCCTATATCCTCCTTGAGGCCAGAAAAGATAGTGAGTAGAGACAGCAAACAGCAGCTCACAGCCTTCCTGCAAACTGAAGGGAAAGTGCACTCTGTGTTTCCTGAGAAAAAATTCTAATGAAACTGTAGCATCTAAACCTATAACTAAAATAAGTGCCTTCCAAAAAAAAGATGTGGTAGACCTCTTTGTTCCATATACAGTAGATTAGAAGGACATACTATGATATTTGGTCCAGTTCAATATGCAGATACATAAACTTAATAAAATCTAAGAAAGAATTGTGCCAGTTGTTGGACATAAAATATGTTCACTAATCATCATTCATTATATCTTGAGGAAGTCCTTCCAAAATTCTGATAGAAATATTCAAGAATAAGTAACAATGACAATTTCAGAAATACCTCTTTTGAAAACCTTCTAACAATCATAGCAATAATTAGCCTTCCCAAGCATTGTTATAACTAAACACTTCATAAGTATTAATTATGTCTCCCTGCTATCTCACAAGGAAGGTACAATATACTTAAATTTAGACAGGATGAGTAACCTCCATTGAGAAAGACTGAAAAGACACAGAAGTATTAAATAATTTTATAACTTTCTCCAACAACGTAGCTAGAAAACCAAATGGACAAAGAGATTGACTGAGCTAAATGTACTTTATTTATTCTCTGCTCCTGATTTCACAGTTGCTTCTGCGGAAGGTAAAACAAGACATTAATTAAAATGAAAAGTTAAATGTGAATACTGAAAGTTGATTTGCTATTGTATTTTAAATTGTAGCTATCTAACATCCTTGTATAGTTAGTTTACTCAATTGTAGACAAACCATAATCAATCCCAGCAAGACACAATACAGGCAGTTATTATGTAAGGAAATATACTGTATATTTTATGGTATAAAGTCTATTTCACCAGAAACACTTGCCTCCGCTGAATTATTCCAAAGACTTCTACTGGATGGACAGAATTAATAAGAGAATCTTCCTAATTTTTGAATTAATGGGGATCAAATGAATGGATGAAGGATAGAAATTTGGTGGACTTAATCAAAACAATGACAAGATAAATAGCTAAAATGTGAAAACAGGCCAAGTGTCCTTCTACAGGTGAGTGGATAAGCAAAATGTAATGCAGGCTCTGAGTATCCCTTACCTGAAATACATGAGACCAGCTTGTCATAGATTTTTGATATCATTGGAATTTGAAATATTATATATAATGATATATGTTGGGAATAGGACCCAAGTGTAAATAAGAAATTCATTTGTGTTTTATACATACTTTATACACATAGCCCTAAAGTCATTATGTTTAATAATTTTGGCCATGAAATGAAGTTTGTGTTAGGTACTTTGTGTGTGGAAATTTTCACTTGTGGCATCATGTTGGTGATCAAAAAGTTTCAAATATTGGAGTGTTTCAAATGTTGGAATTTCAAATTAGGGATGCTCAATCTGCATATACCTACAAATAATATTACTCAGCCTTATAAAAGAATGAGATGCTGACATATGCTACAGCTTGGATGAACCTTGAGAATAGCATACTAGATAAAATGTCAGTCATAAAAAGACAAATACTGTATGATTCTTTACACGAAGTTCTCTGAGTAGTCAAAATCGTAGAGACAGAAAGTAGAATGGCAGTTGTGAGGCATGAGGGGGAAGAGGGAATTAAGAGTTATTGCTTAATGGATACAGAGTTTTAATTTACAAGATAAAAAAAGTTATGGAGATGGATGATGGTGATGGTTGGACAACATTGTGAATGCATTTAATACCATTGAACTTTATACTTAAAATTGATACATAACAATTTATAAACACATAAATTATAGATTTTATATTATGTATATTTTACCACAACAAAAATGTAATACTGTTACATATGAAATGTTAAATATGCATATCTATTTTAACTAGCTCACCAGTATCTCTTTAATGGTAGTGGATAGTGTTTTCCATCACTAAATGTCTTTACATACTCACCACTAAAAGAACCTTCGTTAAGTACATTTCACCTTTCTATTTTCAAACCTATGACATTCTATGATTCTACTAATCTAATCACCATGCTGGACCATGAAGGGGATAAGAGTCCCAGTTAGGTCTGTAATAGATGTTCATACAGTTACTGTGTATGTCATGTAATGAGGAACATTTTTATTGGTGAATAATTATAGCTAAAGTTACAATGCTTAAAAGGACAGCTGATAAAGAAAGTGTAGATAACTTCTGGAAAATCCCTGAAGAGATTTACAAAGAGTACTCAAAGTTTTTCTCTCTTACATCACCACATTTAATTGAAATCATTGAATATATTATAAGATACTACCCTGTGGAAAACATGTCATGGCTGAAAGACTGAGCATCGAGAGATAAACTCAGAGAGATTGAAGGCATCCATAAATGAGGAGATTGGGCATCCCATGGTGCCCAAATGATCAGCCAGCTGCAGAAAATCATAGCCCTAATTCAGTGTGAGTAATAGAACAGAGCATGGTAAGAGAGTTTTTGGGAGAGCTTGGAGTATGTCATCTGGAGCTTGGGACACATGTGAGGATTGATGTATGTGCTGCACCCTTGCATTGCAATTCTGTATACGGAAAGATGAGTGGAACCATTTTAAAGCATAAGATGAGATGAAAGCACTGCCTGAATGCTCACCTTTGGTCCTGGTAAGAACTTACCATTTTTCTTCTTGAAAAATGAACCTAGCAACAAGAAGTTTTCCAAATTGAAAGTAGGTAACTAAACAAAAAATACAAATAAAAATGCTTTAATTTATTTCACCTAATCCTAATCCCTATTTTTTCTACCCTTATCCTCAAAGATTCAGAAAAGAGAGAGGAGAGTGGGACAGGGAGGAATAACCATGAATAAACAATAATAACCATGAATAAACATGAATAACCATGAATAAACAAACCAGGTCTCAGACACATTGCAATATTTTTGGGAAAAAAGAAACAAAAAGTTAATTGGGTTTTGATATGAACATTAAATAGATTTGCAGGTGAACCTTACTTACCATTATATAATGTGTTCTTAATACTGAAATAGATTAACCCCCCCAGAAGAAAGAAAGGGATATTTGAGCACATTTAAGGATTTTAATCAGGAATGTTGTCATCTTTTTCCCATTTGTACCCCCACCAAAGTCAAACTGTTCAAAATTGAATTCATAATAATTTTATTTAAAAAACTTTGTATGGAATTTCAATGCAAGTAGACAAACACTTATGTCCCAAGAAAGAAAGGAATAATGTTTTATGCAGTACCACTCATGTTTCGTAAATGCTTTTTGGAGATGTGGCAAGTGGCTCTTTACATTGAGTGAGTCAACTAAAGACAGATATTGCCATACAAAGAAAAGAGTCTATGCTTTTCTTCATCCCTCTTTTAAAAAAAAATAAGCTTTATTATTCAAAACAGTTTGTGACTGGCAAAATCAGAGAGATTTCATACATGTTGCACCCGGTTTCTCCTACAATTAATACCTTACATTAGTTACAACTAACCAACATTGACACCTTATTATTAACTAAAGCTCATACTTTACTCAGATGTTTTTAGTTTTAACTACTTGTTTTTATTTCTCAAGATTCTAACTAATATGCCGCATTGCATTTAGTTGTCATATCTTTTTAGGACTGTCTTGACTGTGGCAGTTTTTCACTCTTTTCTTCTTATTTTTGAAAACCTTAATGTTTTTGAGAAGTACTGATCAGTTATTGTGAAAGATTCCCCTGTACTGTAATTTATTTGAAGTTATTTTCTCATGATTACAAGGGATTATGAGTCCTTATGTCATATGAAGGGTACAGACTAGGAACATGATAAATGTTGATTCTGACTCTGAACACCTTGTTGAGGTGATGTTTAACAGATTTCTCCACTGTAAACTTAATCACTTATTTTGCTTCCATTTCAAATTGTAATTTGTAGAAGGAAGTCACCATATATAGCCTACTCTTTTATATATATTTATATACATTTAAGTTTAATTACATAGAGTTATAAATGTATTATATAAAATGTATATATAACATAATGCTATATTTATATAAATTATATATAGTTATTTATATAATTATTACATTTATATATTTATACAATATATAATTTATATAACATACATTTATATATTTTATATGTAAAATATGCATATTTGATATATATTAGAGACAGGGTCTTGCTTTGTCATCCAGGGTTGCAGCATCCAAGTGTGCAGCCTTGAGTGCCTGGGCTTATGTGATCCTCCCAACTCAGTCACTCCAGTAGCTGGGACTATAGGAGCCAACATGCCTGGCTAAGTTTTTAAAATTTTTCATAGAGATGTGGTCTCATTATGTTGCCCAGGCTGGTCTCAAACTCCTGAGCTGAAACAATCCTCTCACCTCGGCCTCTCAAAGGCCTAGGATTACAGGCCTGAGACATCGCACCCAGTCACAGCCTACACTTAAAGAGTAGAAAATTATAATATCTTCACTTGTGTGTGGGTGGACATTCTTTGTAAATTATCCAGAATTCTGCATAAGCCATCTGTCTATTCTCCCCTCTTGATTTACTTATTCAATCATTTATATCAGTATGAATGCATGGATATTAATCGTGAATGTTGGCTTATAATTCAATATATTAATATAATTCCATACTACTTTATTTTGTTACTCGAATTGTTCTAGTTCTGACTACTGAAAGCTCTTTCACTTAGCCCTCATGTTTCATGTTTCATTAACATAGCTCTTTTGTTTGAACACTTCCTTACTTTCTGGTACTAAAGATTGCCAACCTCATCTTGTATTTTTCCTCTCAAGTCCTAGAACAAGCCATTTATCCAAAGAGTCCTAGTTGTTTTTAATTAGACAATGGTACTAAAGCAAGATTTAGGAATTAGGTTTGCTTCTTGCTACTAAAAGCCAATTGCTTTTGGAGCCTTACTGACGATAAGGAAAAAAAAATATGTGTGTATGTATACCATTGTATATGTGTATATCTATTTAATATTTACATATGTAACCATCTGTGTCTATATTCAGGTAAACGTAAGTTATACTGATGTTTCCAACTATTTGTCTTTTTATCCCCAGAATTATTTTAACCTTATCTCCTTGTGTATCAGCATAGTCTCCCTATAAAGGTAGCAAATTTGGCTTCCACCATCTTTCATCGACAATCTTAAATGTTCAATTCCAGTATATATATGTAGTAATACTGAAATTAACACGTACCCCATAGGAAATAACTGTGTCAACTAGAGTTCTGTGCTTGTAGAGTCACTTGCTTTTAATTGTACATTCTCTCCACTCATTTCCAAAGATACTTAAATCAGCACTTTCTCTCCATTCTCTTTAGTGAGGTTGTTTCACACTCTTTTAAAACATATTGATTATGTAGTCACAGTCTGCATTAATTTATGGAATCCCCAAACCTTGGAAAAAATATATATATTTAAATATCTATACATTGTTTCATTATTTTTGCTGTAAAGTTCTATGGGTGTTGATAAATGCCTAATTTCACTTATCCTCCATCATAGAATTATACAGCATGATGCCACAGCCCTAGAAGTCTCCTGCACTTTACCCATTCAGCCCTCAGTACCTCCAACCTACTGTCAATTCCTGATTGTTTAATCCTCTATATGTTTCATCTTATACAAAATATTATATAATTGGAATAATACAGATTATAGCCAATGGCTTCTTTGACTTGGCAAGCTCTATTGAAGTTTCATCCATGCCTTTTGGCTCCTTGATGTCTCATTTTTTTTTAACTATAGAGTAATATTCAATTATATAAATATACCGTGACTTGTTTATTCATTCATCTGTTGAAGGACATATTGGTTGTTTGCAATTTTTGATGTTTGTAAGTAAAGCTAATATGAACATCAATATGCAGATTTCTGTCTGAATAGGTTTTCAAATCAATTGAACAGAAATCTTGAAATGTGATTGCTGGAATGTGTAGTAAAACTGTGTATATCTTCATAAGAATAGCAAAACTATCTCCAAAATGACCATTCCACTTTGCATTCCAACCAGTAATGAATGGGAGCTGCTTTTGCCCTGGATTCACATCAGCAGTTGGAATTGTTATTTTAGAATTTAGCCATTTTAATACAACCACATACTACATAAGGAAGTTTTAGTTAATGACAAACTGTATATGCGATGGTGATCCCATAAAATTACAATATCATATTTTAACTGCATGTTTTAAATGTTTAGATACATAAATATTTACCATTCTGTTACAACTACCTACAGAATTCAGTACAGTAGCATGCTGTATAGATTTGTAGCCTAGGAACAATAGACTATACCATATAGCCTAGGGGTGTAGTAGTCTATACCAGCTAGGTTTATATACTCACATTCTATGATGTTTGCACAACCAAATAACCTAGTGATTAATTTCTCTGACTGTATGTCTCCATTGTTAAGCAGCACATGACTGTACATGTACAGTGGTATTTCACTGAGCTTTTAATTTGGAATTACCTAATAAAATATAATTTTTATATGCTTATTTGCCCTGTTGTATCTTCTTCAATGAAATGTTGATTTATATATTTAACCATTTTTAATTGTCTTTTATTTTTCTTATTTGTCACTTTTATAGGTTCTTTGTATATTTTGGATAGAAGTCATTTATAAGATATATGTTTTGCAAATATTCTTTCTCAGGTTTTGGCTTTTAAAAAAATTATTATTATTATTTTAACTTTGGCTTTCACAGAGAAGATACTTTTAATATTAATAAAATTCAACTTAATATTTTTTTCTTCCATAGATTGTGCTATTGCTATCATATTTAAGACTCATCAAAAAATCTAAGATGACAATTTTGTCAATAAGTTTAGAAAATTCTTGGCCATTATTACTTCAAATAATTTTTGGGCTCTGGTCTCTGTTTCTCCTTCTAGAATTTTAATTATGCATATGTTATACTTTTTGAAATTACCCATACTCTTAGATTTTCTGTTGTACTTTTTAATCTTCTCTTTGCAATTGACTTAGGGAAGTGTTTTTGACATATCTGCAAACTTGCTTATTAATTCCTTGGCCATTTCCAGTCTTCTGATGTGCTCATCAAAGGAATTATGTTAGTGGTTTTTACTTTTTCTTGGAGTTTCTACCTCTCTGCTCACATAACCCATCTCTTCTTGCATATTATCTTTTAATTCCAGTACAGTTCTTAACATATTAATTTAGTTATGATTATGCAATAATTCTAGTATCTGTGTCATATCTGAGTCTGTTTTTGATGTTTGCATTATCTCTTAAGATGTTGGATTTTTTTTTTCTTTAATATTTTTTATTTTTATTGAAAGCCAGATACAATGTCTTCAGTAATAGAAACTTGGAGTATAGGCCTTTAATATGATGTTTTCTAGCTAATTTGTTTGGGGATTAGGCTGTTCTGGATATTTGTCATAACTGTAGGTGCCAAAGGCTCTAACTTCTTCTGGTGTCTTTGTTTTTGTTTCTCTTGTTGTCTTTTGACTCTCCTCAAAATCTTTTTCTTAATAGTCCACTTTCATTATACTGGAGCCCTGTTGATGTGGCTGATGTGGAGTAAGGTGTGGATGATAAGAAGCATTCTGTAATCTTATAATCAATCCTCAGTCTTTTAGTGGATCTGTTTTTCTGAGTTGTGACATTCACAAGTGTTTCTCATCCCAGACACGGAAAATTACAACCTATTTGAACAAAAGCCCACGAGTAGAAACCCCCAGGAGAACCAATGCCAAGGTAAGAGAACAAACGATATAGTTGATGAATTTCTGGAGGATCATTGTAGACAACACGAGAGGTAAAAACTCCAGGGACACACAATTATTAAGAGGCCTGCTGTGTGCTTTACCATCAGGGGCTCTGCCAAGTCCTCACAATGAGGAACTGAAAACCCCATTACATCAAGGTTGAGAGATGTAAGTTTAATATACAAAAGTTAATTTCTTTCCCATATAGCAGCAAAAAAAGTACAATTTAAAATTAAAAACACATTATCATTTACATAAATATCAAATATATGTATATATATAAAATATTATAAATTTTTAAAAATATACAAAATCTATAAAGGAAAACTAAAAAATAATGAAAGATGTAATAACTAAATAAATGGAGATATATTACATGTTTATGCATAGGAAGACAATATGATGTCATTTCTATCTAAGGTGTCATTTCTTCCCATTTCATCTATAGATTTAATGTAGATGCAATTCAATTCTGGAATGCAAAATTCTAGAAAGTAATTTTGTGGATACTGACAAACAGAATCTAAGTTTACATGAACTAAGACATCACCAAAGCAGTAATGCAAATGGCAAATAATTATGTAAAAAAACAGGAAACATCAAATGCCATTAGGCAATTGCAATTTAAAATAATCAAAAGATATCACAACATACCTATTTGAATGGCCAAAATCCAAAACTCTGACAATACCACATACTGGCAGGAATGTGAAAGAAAAGTAACTCTAATTCTTTGCTGTTTGGAATGCAGAAACATATATCCACTTTTGAAGATGCTTTGGCATTGGTTTTTCACAAAGCTAAACATACTGTTGGAATATAATACAGGAATTGTGCTCCTTGGTATTTACATAAAGAAACTGAAAACTGATGTTTCTACAAAAAGTGCTCATTGATGTTTATAGCACCTTTATTCATAGTTGTCAAAACTTGGTGGCAACCAAGAAGTCCTTCAGCAACAAATGTACCACTGTGATGTTGATAATAGTGGAGGTTGTTTGTGTTTCTTATAATGTTCTACATACCAAACATTTGACCCAACAAGTCAAAAATAATATAAAAAAGCCAAACTGGCCATGTGCAGTGGCTCACGACTGTAATCCCAACACTTTAGATCACGAGGTGGATCATGAGATCAAGATTTTGAGATCATCCTGGCCAACATAGTGAAACCCCGTCTCTACTAAAAATACAAAAATTAGCTGGTCATGGTGACGTGTGCCTGTAGTCTCAGCTACTTGGGAGGCTAAGGCAGGAGAATCACTTGAACCCAAGAAGCAGAGGTTGCAGTGAGCTGAGATTGCAGCCATTGTATTCCAGCCTGGTGACAGAGAAAAAAAAAAAACACCAAACTAATGAGGAAAAATGATAGTTCAATAATGTACACAGAAACTTTTGGCATAATATCAAAACACTGAAAACAACACAAATTTTCATCAACAAAAGAATGGAAAACACATTGCAACAATCAATACAATGAAACACTACTCAGCAATTAAAGTAAATTAACTACGTATGCAACTTGGATGAATCTCAAAAGTATTGTTTTGAATGAAAATCTTTACACACATTATACATACTGTATAATGATATTTATATAATATAAATCCAATAAAACTAATAACTGGTAATGAAATTCAGATTTGTGTGTATGTTTGTGGTGAAGTAAGGGGCACCACAGTGAAAAGGGTCACGGGTATATGATGAGGTTATATAAAATATTTCTCTTTCTTGACAGATGGTAACATGGAAGCATACTGTTGCCACATTTCATCAAACTATACACTTAACTTTCTTGTATTTCATTATATAAAATATGCCTCAATAAGGAGAAAATTGACTATGTCCATTTATTATGCAACCTAATTATTCAATTTTTTTCTAAATAACTTGATTTTTATTTTCAATATCTCTGAATTTCTACTTATAATAACCTTTGATGTATTCAATATTCTCCCTATTTTCTGAAGATATTTATCAGGCTTATTTATTTAATTATTGTCATCAAGTTGCTATCAGTTTTATTCTTCCTTTATTTGTATATTATTCAATTTTTTAACTTTTGTTCATAGAAATTTTGTTCTTCCAGTAACTTCTATTACTTCTATGGAAACTTACCTTTCCATCTCTGATAAAAGTCAGCTGCTTTTATCATTAAGGATTGCCTGGAATTTGGCCAACGGCCTCAGCCTTACTTACACATTTATAGATGAGATGATGAGAAAGGAGCATACCCAAGTTGTAACAGCAGCAGAGTCCCTGTTGTTGCAATTTGGGTATGCTCCTTTCTCTCTGCCATTCTTCCCATGCTCTTTGATTAAGGAGCCCATCGCTTTAGCTTGAGTCCATTCATTTTCAATTGAAATTGCATAGCCCACAGCAGGAATTAGTGGATTGCTTAGGGCCTTTCAGGCAACCTGCATATTCCTACATTATCCCATAACAACTAGGCTTGAAAAGCATCCCAAAAATGCCACCGGAAATCTGCATGTCTTGCTTTGTTGCCTTCATATCTCCTAGGTATGAAGGTATATACTCATCTAGATTTTGTCTGGAAAGCTTTTTCTCTCTTTTCCTTTGCTCATTCTTCTATATCTTTCAGATTTCAGCTTTTGTCATCTTTTTTTGGTCTCACTCTGTTGCCCAGGCTGACGTGCAGTGGCCCAATCTTGGCTCACTGCAACTTCCACCTCCAGGGTTCAAGATTCTCCTGCCTCAGCCTCCTGAGTAGCTGGGATTACAGGAAAGCACCACCATGCCTGGCTAATTTTGTATTTTTAGTAGAGACAGTGTTTCGTTCACCATGTTGGCCAGGCTGGTCTAGACTCCTGACCTCAGGTGATCCACCTGCCTCGGCCTCCCAAAGTGCTGGGAGTATAAGCATCAGCCACCTTGCCAGGCCAGCTTTTGTTATCTTAACAAAGAAAGGTCTCTGGACAAGATTCGTCCCTAAGATAATCAAGTTAGAATCCCTTGTATTTTCTAAGTTAAGGTACCCCAATAGAATTTAATATTTCTTATGTGACAGAAATTAATTAACTAATGCCTGTGATATACAGCTCATTTATTTGCCTATTAGACAATAAGCCTTATAGGAACATACAAATTTTGTTTTCAATTTTATCTCCAAACTACTCATCTATCTTTTTATATTAATAAAACTAATTAAAGAGAAATGTGAAAGGTGTTTAACTCATAAGGAGAGCCAAACCTTGGCTAGATCCATCCAAAAGAATAAAAACTTGAACATGCACAGGCATACACATTACCTTCATAGAAGTCGCTGTTACTTCATGGTATGGTCTGTATAATGTAAGAAAAAAATATATATACATGCATTCATACTCCAGGTATTTTCTACTGTGGTATTCAGCAACACATTAAAAGATTATTTATCATGACCAAGTGAGATTTATTGCTGGGATGTAAGGATGCTTCAACATATGCTAATCAATCAACGTGATACATTATTTAAAGACAGTGAAGGAAAAAAAACAGACTTTTAAATTATTTATTATTTATTTGCTTATTTTTTTATTTCATTAGGCTTTTGAGGGACACGTGATGTTTTGTTACATGGATAAGTTTTTAGTGGTGATTTCTGAGATTTTGGCACACCCATCACCCAACCAGTGTACCCAATGTGCAGTATTTTATTCCTCACCTTACTTTCACCCTCATACCTAGTCCCCAAAGTCCATCGTGTCTTTCTAATGCCTTTGCATCCTCATAAACTAGCTCCCACTTATGACTGAGAAGAAATAATGTTTGGTTTTCCATTCCTGAGTTACTTCATTTAGAATAATGATTTTCAGTGTCATCTGGTTTGCTGCAAATGCCATTAATTTTTCCTTTTTCTATGGATAAGTAGTATTCCATGGTATGTTTGTGCCAGAATACCAGATTTTCTTTATCTGCTTATTGATTCATGATCACTTGGGTCAGTTCCATAGTTTTGCAATTGTGAATTGTGCTGCTGTGAACATACATGTGCATGTGTCTTTTTCAAATAATGACTTATTTTTCTCTGCATACCCAGTAGTGGAATTACTGGATTAAATGGTAATAGATTTGTTCTAATAATAATTGATTGCTCGATCATTAAAATTAATATACGATCATTTTGAATTATGCTGAAAAAGCATTTGATAAAATTCACATTTCTTCATAAAAACACCCCCAAAAAACTGGGTATGGAAGCATACCTCAACATAATAAAAGCTATATATGACAGACCCATAGTTAGTGTCATATTGAATGGGGAAAAACTGAAATCCTTTCCTCTAAGATCTGAAACATGACAAGGTGGCCTACTTTCTCCATTGTTATTCATCATAGTACAGGAATTCCTAGCTAGAGCAATCAGACAAGAAAAGATTAAAGGACATCCTATTGAAAAAGTAGAAGACAAATTATTCTTGTTTGCAGATGATATGAGCTTATATTTGGGAAAATGTAAAGTCTCCTTTTAAAAACTAGTAGAATTGATAAATTCAGTAAATTAGTAGGATAGAAAATCAACATACAAAAATTGTTAGCATTTCCATACGACAAGAGTGAATTATCTGAAAAAAATAAAAAATAATCTCATTTACAATAAACACAAATAAAAGTAAATGCTTAGGATTAGCTTGGAGAACACAAAAACGTTCATGGATTGAAATAATCATATTGTTAAAATGTCTGTACTACCCAAAGAAATCTAAAGATCCAAGACAATCCTTACCAAAATACCAATGTCTTAAAATTTATATGGAAATACAGAAGACCCAGAATAGCAAAGCTGTGCTGGCAAAAAAGAAGAAAACTAGAGGAATAACATTATGTGACTTCAAGTTATACTACAGAGTTATAGTAACCAAATAGCATAGTACTGGCATAAAAACAGACACACAGACCAATGGGACAGAATAGAGGGCTGAGAAACAAATCCATTTACGTACATTGAACTCTTTTTCAACAAAAGTGCCAAGAACATACATTGAAGAAAGAAGTCTTTTGAGTAAATGGTGCTTGAAAACTCCATATCCATATGTAGAAGAATAAAACTTTACCCATGTTTCTCATTATTTACAAAAATTAAACGAAGATGGATTAAAGACTTAAATCCAAGACCTCAGTCTATGAAACTACTAAGAAAACATTGAGAAAACTCTCCAGGACATTGTTCTGGGCAAAAAGTTCTCAAATACTACCCACAAGCACAGGCAACCAAAACAGAAATGGACAAATGAGATTATATAAAGTTAAAAAGCTTTGCACAGCAAAGGAAATAAAGAAGGGACAACCCTCAGAATGGAAGAAAATATTTGAAAATTACCCATCTAACAAGGGATTGATAACCACAACATACAAGGAGCTCAAGCAACTCCATAGGAGAAAACCTAATAATCTTTTTTCTTTTTAAATTTTTATTGCATTTTAGGTTTTAGGGTACATGTGCAGAACATGCAAGATAGTTGCATAGGTACACACGTGGCAGTGTGTTTTGCTGCCTTCTGCCCCTTCACCCATATTTGGCATTTCTCCCCATGCCATCCCTCCCCCGCTACCCCCGTCCGCTGACCCTCCCCTATTTCCCCCAATAGACCTCAGTGTGTGGTACTCCCTTCCCTGTGTCCATGTGTTCTCATTGTTCATCACCCGCCTATGAGTGAGTATATATGGTGTTTCCTTTTCTGTTCTTGTGTCAATTTGCTGAGAATGATGTTCTCCAGATTCATCTATGTCCCTACAAAGGACACGAACTCATCATTTTTGATTGCTGCATAATATTCCATGGTGTATATGTGCCACATTTTCCCAGTCCAGTCTATCATCGATGGGCAT
>CM052650.1:118957048-118973482 GCA_028533165.1 Leontopithecus rosalia
TTCTCATTTTATTTCATTAAGTTGGTCTTCGACCTCCGATATCCTTTCTTCTGCTTGATCAATTCGGCTATTCAAACTTGTGCATATTTCACTAAGTTCTCGTGTTGTATTTTTCAACTCCGTTAGTTCATTTATATTTCTCTATATATTGTCTATTGGATATTCTATTGTCTATTGTATATTCTCTCTATATTGTCTATTGTCTTTTGTATATTGGAGATGAGATCCAAGATGGCTGATCACTGACAGCTCGGGATTGTAGCTCCCGGTGAAAGCCCAGAGAACGAGAGGACGCCACACTTTCAGATGAATTTTCGTCACTCACGGACCAGAAGATTCCCAGTGGAGGGGCCCCACGGGTCGCCAGCGTGACTCTTGTGGCCGGCGCAGCGGTTTTGCCGGCGTCTTGGTGCAGCAGCTCTTCGTGTAGAGTGGACGGGCTTGGTTCCCCTACTGACTAATGCTTGGAGCTCCGGGAAGGCAGAGCCGCTTTTTATGGACTCAATAAGGAAGCCAGACCAGAGATTCCCAGGCAGAGGAGCACCATCAGCCTTATTACTGCTGTTTTGTCCAGCGCAGTGGGTTGCTCGGATTCCAGCACTGGGAATCAATAAACTGGGCGTCCACTCAGAAACCTAATTAGAAAGGTGGTAACTGTAAAGACGACAGATGGGTAAATTCATAATAAAGGGAAGAAACCAGCCTAAAAAGGCTGAGAATACCCAAAATCAGAACCCCTCTCCCCCTACAGGGGATTGCGGTTCCTTATCAGCAACGGAACAAGCCCTGATGGAAAAGGACTGTGTCCCATTATCTGAAGTTGGCTTCAGAAGGTGGATGATAAGAAACTACTGGGAGTTAAAAGAACTTGTTCTAACCCAATGTAAAGAAACTAAGAACTTTGAAAAAAGGTTTGACGAAATGCTAAAAAGAATAGACAATGCATGCTATTAATTTAGGGGTAACTAAAGGATATAAAATAACTTTTAAAACCTTAGAGTATAGAAAAAAATACATTTCAATCAAAGTAAGATAAAACAGAAAGGTCAAACATGAGCTTTTATAAAATGAGGAGATGACAGTGGAATAAAACAAAATAAAATGATAAATTCATGGCTGGGCATGGTGGCTCACACCTGTAATCCCAGGACTTTGGGTGGCCAAGGCAGGCAGATCATGAGGTCAGAAGATAGAGATCATCCTGGCCTACATGGTGAAACCCTGTCTCTACTAAAAATAAAAAAATTAGCTGAAAGTGGTGACACACACCTTTAATCCTAGCTACTCAGGTGACTGAGGCAGGAGATTTACTTGAAACCAAAAGTCAGAGTTTGCAGTGAGATGAGATCACATCACTGCACTCCAGCCTGGCCACAGAGTGAGACTCCATCTAAAAAAAAAAAAAAAAGTTAAAAAAGTAAAACTCATATGTCAGTGTTTTAGTCAGTTTAGATGACCCCTTGACAAAATACCACAAACTTGGTGGCTTGAATAACAAATTTATTTTCTTCCAGTTCTGAAGCTGGCAGTCCAAGATCAGAGTGCCAGCATGGCCCAGTTCTGGGGAAAGATGTCTTTTATTCTTGCAGATGACTGCTCTCTTGCTATGTGTTCATGTGTTCTTTCCAAATTACCTAGGCATGGAGAGAAAGGGAACAAAGGGAGCAGCAAGCTCCTTGATGTCTCCCTCTTTTATTTTTTGAGACAGAGTCTTGCTTTGTTGTCAGGCATCAGGCTGGAGGTCAGTGGTGCAATCTCAGCTCACTGCAACCTCCTCCTCCCAGGTTCAAGCAATTCTCTTGCCTCAGCCTCCCGAGTAGCTGGGACCACAGGAGTGCGCCACCATGTCCAGGTAATTTTTGTATTTTTTGGTAGAGGCAGGGTTTCATCATGTTCGCCAGGATATTTTTGAACTCTTGACCTCGTGATCTGCCTGTCTCAGCCTCCCAAAGTGCTGGGTTTACAGGTGTGAGCCACCTGGCCCAGCCCTGATGTATAAGGGCATTAATCCCATCATGAGGTTTTCCCACCCTTATGGCCTCACGTAATTCACATTGCCTCTCAAAGGCTGAGTCTCCAAATAAGGTCACATTGGGATTAGAGAGTCAACATATGAAGTTGGAGGGGACAGTAGCATTTAGTCCATCAGTCAGTAATCACAGTTGATGTGTACATTTCACCTATTAAATAGTCTTTAGATTACAATGAAAAATAACAGAAGATCAAGGGGAATAATTAAGTCATCATAATATGGAAAGCTTTTCAATACATTTCTCAAAACTCAATTAACTAGAAAATATTTAAGTATTAAACCAATTGTAATATAACAAAGAGCAACCATACACAAAGATAAATACACAAACTTCCATATATATTTATATGTGCACACATATATATGTATAAATATATACTTATATTTGTAAAGATACGAAAAATATTTTAAGTGAAAAAGTTATAAACTAATAGGGATCTGAGGGAATAGTCAAATTTGTGGTTGAAAGCAAATATCACCATCATAAAATGAAAAGAGTATTTAAAGTAGGTTTGAATTATTCTTAAAATAATTATTATTTTACCTCTATTATAAAATATAAAATTTCCATTAAAAAATAAAAGTTATAATTCAGTTACAAAAATTTTTTAGCATGCTGCTCAATTGGTCCTGCCAACACTATGCTGCAGATTTTTAACATAAATAAATTTTTGGTTTCAACTAAGATCACTGAAAATGTATGGAAAATACAGTGATAACTCTCTATTTCATTTTCCTTCCCCTAAAGTACATAGAAAAATTGTATTTCCCATAGTATCTTGCCGTTAGTAGTTCATAAAACTGAATTCTGGCCAATTGAAACACATATAAGTTAATGATCTCCAAAGTTTTAATTAATACATCTGCCTTATTAAATCTTAGTCATCTTTAATGAGTCATATTATAAGATGTATATTGTGCAATATTTGTTGTAGGGAAAAACAGAAGGAAAACGTTAGTATTTATTAAATACTAATAGTTAAATATGTGTATTATAGACAGATATGAACATCCTACATAACTTTAAAAAGAATGAACTAAATCTACATGTATCAACATGGATCTACCACAAAACACATTATTTAGTTTCTTTAAAAGGTTCAGAAAATTAATATAGTCTAGAATTATTTTACCTTCAACTGGAAACAAATATGCCAAAATTAAAATATTAAACTGTGTTTGCCTGTGTAGATAGAAAATGTAAAAACTATCTGTAAGGATAGCACCCAAACTCATAAATTTGGTCATCAGTTGAAGAGAAAGAAAGAAGATAAGAATTGGTAATACTGAATGGAGATTTTAGGTTTATCTTAAATGTCTATTAAAAAAAACTAAACCAAAGGAGATCCACTTATTATTTGCATATTTAAATCAATAATAAAATCAATTAAATTTTAACTATAAATCTATTATTTCTACAAATTGTCTTTTAGTTTAAACAGTCTTACTAGCATTTATTATTCCTTATATGCTGTAGTTTATATTCATCTATTATCTTTATATCACTCAGTATGTTCTTCCATTTGTTTCCATTTTTCTTACATTCTGGTGTTGCTTACAGTTGAAGCAATGTCATCTGGCTGATCATCATCAAACTTCTGTTATCAGCAATTCTCATTCTGGGTTAAGAGAGTTGGAGATGCTGAAATAACAGAATCTCTAAGGAGAAAAAGGAATTTAACACTGTCAAAATATATTGATTATAATAGGATTCTAAATAATAGAAATTTCAGGAATGTCAATGGCAAAATATTCTTTATTGATGAGGAGATGCAGATGATGGAATATCCACAAGCCAAGAAATAAATAATAAATTAGCTTATGAAGAATTACCGCAATTATTTTTATTCTGCAGTCTAGGATTATTTAGCATTCATCTTGCACTGCTTTAGATGAAGGTTACTGTAGCAAAAGCCCCCAGCTCCGTGTCCACCAAGATTCTTGGTTTTAATCTATACTTAATATTCAGAGCACAGTTCTAGATGGCCTCTGCTTCACTTCGTATTTGCTCTTTCCTTTTCTTGCTGTAACAACACTCCTCCCTATCTAAGTCTTCTGGTCATAAATTCTCATTCTTCCTGTATAGAGGCCTAGTATCCACATTAAGAAGTTAAAAACGAAATTAAAATATAGAGATAAATAACAAAGGGTTTTTTTTTAAAATTCTTTTGGATGTGGAAAACAAAGTGTTTGTTAAATAAGAATGCAAGATAAGGCAACATCACCAGTTTTAAAGCAGTGATTTTCAACATGAGACAGAATGAATTTATGAGTTTATATCTCTTGTGTAAATATTTTATAAAACCTTTTTAGACTTATGATTTTTTGTTTGCATATATAAGTAAAAATAATGTAATTGCCAATTATAGTGATGTTGTAGCTTGATAGGGAATGACAATGATTATTACCAGAAATCATATGGGTCCTCAGCGACAAAATGGTGTTGAATTTACCACAGTCCAATAACTAGTGTTGAATTTTGTTGGTATGACACTGTACAAATAAAAGTCATAAAGAGGTCAAAATAAACAACTGCTTCGTTTCTATAATTATAGTTTTACATATTGACTCTGTGTCACTCATACTTCAAGTTGCTTACCAATAGTTCAGCTATATATTTGTATGTGTTTTATATATAAAATATACACACAAGATATATACATATTATATATACATACTCATTTTAGTGTATATATGTATTTAGCATATCTATATCTTTCTATATATTTTAGTGTTTATGTACGTATATTAGTTGAAATATATATGCATATATACATATATATACGTATACATATACACACACTTAAATGAGTTACTGTACTTTAGGTTCATCTGGTAAAATGTAAGTGGTTGTGACAGGCCCAGAAGAAATTAATTTATGTGAATTGATCTGCTCACTCTGTACAAAATATTATTGTCCTCATTTTACATATTCTATTCATCTAGTAGTTCGGTGACCACAGGAATATTCTTGTGGCAGACAGTAGAAGCACAAAAGGGCTGAGAAGAAAAACAAAGAGTTCTCTAAGATTTGTCTTTAAACTAACAGTGTGACTTCTACCTACGTTCCATAGGCTTCACCAAAGCCCATCATTTGACCGAGGTTGATATCCACAGAGTTGAAATGTATACTCAGACTTCAGTGAAGGCCAGTGCAAAGTCACATGTCAAAGGACATGTATGTATAGTACCATTAATATTATAGGGAGGAAGCAACCAATCTCTCACAGAGATAATATGGTTCCACTTCCCTACTCTTGCCTCTTTCAGACTACTTCTTGCTGATGATATTAAGGATAAACTACTTAACCTTGCTTCATGCAGCCAGGGAATGGCAGAACTTTGGCATCTAACCCAATATACTCCTAGAAAGAGTGCTTCTTCCAAAACTTGCTGTGGTACATTCCTATAAATTGAAAGAAATATTAAAGAGTGAGAGCTAAGTTAGCAGGAAAATATAAAAGGAAACATGTAAATTGCATTATGCTCACTGATACAGCTGACTCTTTTAGTCATTAACAAAATTTCAAGAAAAGGAATTTTAAGCAATGTTTTAATTAAATGGGTTTATTTATTGATCCAAAAGTATGTAAAAAGTGCTTATGGTTAACTTTTTTTTTTAATTGAGATGGAGTTTCACTCTTGTTACCCAGGCTGGAGTGCAATGGCGCGATCTCAGCTCATCACAACCTCCGCCTCCTGGGTTCAGGCAATTCTCCTGCCTCAGCCTCCTGAGTAGCTGGGATTACAGGCACGCGCCACCATGCCCAGCTAATTTTTTGTATTTTTTTAGTAGAGACAGTGTTTCACCATGTTGACCACGATGGTCTCCATCTCTTGACCTAGCGATCCACCCGCCTCAGCCTCCCAAAGTGCTGGGATTACAGGCATGAGCCACCGCGCCCAGCCGGTTAACTTTTATAATAGGTACTAGACATAGTAATTAAAGATGTAACTGATTTTTGCTTTTTTGGGAACCATAAAATATATGAATACAGCAAAAGAGTTATTAGAAGCAATTTCTGAAATATAGGCAAAAGATAACATGGTACTATAATATCAAAGGTAGTGAAGATAGAAGAGTCATATTACAGACTGGAACGGATAGAAATTTGTGTGTCTATGAGTTGAAGAATAGATTTCTAGGATATTTTGAAGTTTTATGGTTTGTGTACCTGAGTATATGATTGTATACTCTATAGAAATGTATATTAATATTAATAGAGAAAAATTTTTGAGGAAGAAATGTAAACTTTCATTTCTGAAGATTTAAAGCAAGAGATAATTGTGATAAACATCAGTTTTGATGCAAAGTAATATGTAAATACATAATGTTGGACTTTGAAAATTAAGGTGGATATATACTAAATGAATCGTCAGCCTAATCCTGGCATTAAACATTATGAGTGTAGATAATAGTTATTTGGAAAAATGAGGAATAGAAACATAAGGATGACACAATTTGATTTAGCTCTTTTCCACAGATATTTACATGCCAGTTATTAAAAAGAGGATTGAAAAAGGTTGCTGAGAAGGAGGAGACAAGCAGATGTATGTACAATATGAAGCCAAGGAAGAATGAATTGCCAGAACTAAGACATGGTCAGCTTTACATGATGTTATTGGAATGATTAAGCTGAAGACTAATACTGATTTAATTAGCAAGAAAGGACAAAATTTAGAAAAAACAGTTTTGATGAAGGGATAGGGTTAATTGTGAAATTTTTACTTTGCAGGTAACCTAAGAAATTTGAAGTACTAAGGTATTTATGTATTTATTTATTTATTTAATCCAGTAAACTCTTAAATTGAATTTATATGGAAAGCCATTCCTGGGAAATGTGCCCTGGTAAGACAGGAGGAGTTGTAAATTGTAACTTCTATTTTCTCATCATGAAAGCCTTGATATAAATAAAAGCTTCATTGATCAGATATAAAATTACAACATTAAATGTCAGTTTCAGTTAAAAAAATACTTTTGGACAGCAAGAATAGAATGAAATAAAATCGCCTTTGCTAGGCATGCAAATCTCTAGAGTAATATATTTACCTCAATATTGTGTCCCATATTTCATGACTCAAACAGATCCATGAAATTATTTCTAGATGTAAAATGTTTTGGAGTAACAGAGAGCAATGAAAAATCAAGTTGAATCTAGGAATGCATAACATTGCATTGCTGAAATAGGTTTCTTTTCAAAACTAATTTTCTTTTTTTTTTCTGTTTCAAAAGAAAGAAATGAGGATATTGATCCATTGTCTTGAATGTATCATGCTCTTCTGCTTGCCCTAAACTTCAAAGACAAAACTTCAGCTCGAATGGAAAAAATAAACCCCAGAAAATAAAAACTAATCAAAATATCCATCTAAAAATACCCATTTCCAGCAGTCTTTGAGGAAATAAAATTACATTATTAAAATTTAGAAAAGAAATGTACTTGAAGTTTCTTCAACAGTTCCACCCACCTTTCTCCCCTAGTCTGGTATTAACACAAGCTCTAATTATCATGAAATCAGTTCTCAGAGACTGGCTATGGTAGTTTTGCTCAAATTCTAGTTCTGTAGTTCTCAGAAATGTCTTTGAAGTAATCAATGGATTTGATGGAAATCTCAGATCAGATTTTCAATGAGGAATAAAATTTGAGTTCACAGACACACATATAAATTTGTTATAAACACAAAACTAATATCCGATAACACATATATTCTCTTAAGGAGCAAAAGGATACACTCTAATTAATTATGTAAATACTTTAGTCTTACAATTTATAATCACATTATTTGAGACATAATATACAGTTTGCCCAATTTGTTCAATAATAATTTTTTTGGCTAGAACAATAGGATTTGTTTATATATTTCCAGATTCACATATTTATTTTTATCTATTTACATAAAAGTAACATAGAATACAATAAAAATTAAAATGGAAAAGAAAAACATAAAACAAAAATAAAAGTCTATCATGAAGACTCTCTTTCAAATATATTATTGTTTTCTAGTAATCATAAACACTTTAAATTGATAAGTAATATCTGTATGTTTGTGGAGTATAACATGTTTTGATGTATGTATGCATCATCTCACCACTTTTGTGTATGCATGGTGAGAAAAAATTACTCTCAACAATTTTCAGTTATACAACATATACAGCATATATATGTGTACATACACACATACACAAGTGCAGTTGATTGTTATTAACTGTAGCCATCATGATGTACTATAGAACCCTTGAACTTATTCTTCTTGTGTAACTGAATTTTTGTGTCCTGTGACTAACATCTCCACAGTCACTCCACCCCCAACTCTCTGGTAACCACCATTCTATTTTCTTTTTATGACTTCAAATGTTTTACATTCTATATATCAGTAAAATTATGCAGTGTTCGACTTTTAATGTCTGGTTTATTTCACTTAACATACGGCTTCAGATTTATCCATAGTGATATAAATGACAAGACTTCCTTCCCTTTTTAAAGATTAAATAATGTTCCATTGTGTATAAATGCTACATTTTCTTTAAAAACATATCTGGTGATGGACACTTTATTCAATATCTTGGCTGTTGTGAATAATGCTGCAATGAAGATGGAAGTGCAGATATCTTTATGACATACTGATTTCATATCCTTTGGATGTCTTCCCAGAAGTGGACTTGTTGGATTTTTATGGTAGTTTTATTTTTAACTTTTTTAGGAAACTTCATACTGTTTTCCACAATGACTGTACAAATGGCTAAACAGAGAATGGCTGTACATTCCCACCAGCAATGTACAGTGGTTCTCTTTTCTCTCTATCCTCACCAACATTTGTTATCTTTTGTTTCTTGATAATCACCATTCTAAGACGTGTGTGGTAATATCTCATTGTGGTTATAATTTGTATTTCCTTGAAGATTAATGATATTAAGCAATTTGTCATATAGCTGTTGACCATTTGAATGCCTTCTTTTGAGAAATATGTATTCTTATCAATTTGGCCGTTTTTTTAACTGAGTCATTTGTCTTCACATTATTCAGTGGTTTGAGTTATTTATATATTTTGGAAATTGAGCTCTTGTCAGATGTATGATTTGCAAATATTTTCTCTAATATTGTAGGTTGTCTCTTCACTCAATTTATTGTTTCTTTTCCTGTGGAGAAACTTTTTAGTTTGATGTAATCTCATTAGCCTATTCTTGCTTTTGCTGCCTGTGTTTATGGGTTCATATAAAAAAAATTACTCAGACCAGTGTTATGTAATGTTTTTCTGTTTTCCTTTAATATTTCTATAGATTTAGGCTTTAGGTTTTAGTCTTTGATCCATTTTGTTTTGATTTTTGTGTATAGTATAAGGAAAAAAGTCCAATTTTATTCTTTTGTATATAGATACCCAGTTTTCTCCACACCGTTTATTTATTTATTTATTTAATTATTTATTTATTTTTATTGCGTTTTAGGTTTTGGGGTACATGTGCAGAACATGTAAGATAGTTGCATAGGTACACACGTGGCAGTGTGTTTTGCTGCCTTCTGCTCCTTCACCCACATTTGGCATTTCTCCCCATGCTATCCCTCCCCCACTCCCCACCCTCTGTCCCTCCCCTATTTCCCCCAATAGACCCCAGTGTGTAGTACTCCCTTCCCTGTGTCCATGTGTTCTCTTTGTTCATCACCCGCCTATGGGTGAGAATATACAGTGTTTCCTTTTCTGTTCTTGTGTCAATAAAGAGTCTGTTCATTTTTCATTTTGTGTTATTGACATCTTTGCCAAAAATCAATTGACTATACATGCATAGACTAATTTCTGGGCTCTCTATTCTGTTTCATTGGCCAATGAACCTACAGTCGACCCTTGAAAAATGCAAAGGATAAGGGCCTTGACCTCCATGCATAGTCAAAAATCTATTTATAACTTTTGAATCCCCAGAAACTTAACTACTAATAGCCTACTATTGACAAGAATACTTACAGATAACACAAAGAGTAGGTTGACACATGCTTTTCTTATGCTATATATATATATGTATATATATATTATATACTGCTTTCTTACAATAAAGTAGAAAAATAAAATGTTATTAAAAATAAGTAATAAAAATATATTCACTATTCATTAAGTGCAATCTGATTATCATAAAAGTTTTCATCCTTGCCTTCATGTTAAGTAGGCTGAAGAGGGGAGCATGAAGAGGGGTTGGTTTTGCTGACTCAGGTCTCTCTGTGGCAGAAACAAATCTGTGTACAAGTGCATATGTGCAGTTCAAACTTGTATTGTTCCTGGGTCAACTAAATTTTAATGCCAGTACCATGTTGTTTAAATTGCTATTGCTTTGTAGTATATAGTTTGAAATCAGGTAGCATGTTGTCTCCATGTTTGTTCTTGTGCAGTGTTGTCTTGGCAATTAAAGGTTTTTTGTGGTTTTGTGTATACATTATAATTTTCTTCTATTTTTATAAAAAAATGGCATTGGAATTTTGATGGGGATTGTTTTGAATTTCTAGATCACTTTGGGTAGTATGCACATTTTAACAATATTAATTCTTCCAATTTATGAGCATGGGATATCTTTTCATTTATTTATGTCTCTCAATTTTTTTCATTAAAATTTTATAGTTTTCAGTGTTCAGGGCTTTCATCTCCCTTGTTAAATTTATTCTTAAGTATTTTATTTTTGTAGCTATTATAAATGGGGTTTTTCTCTTTATTTCTTTTTTCAGAAGAAATTGTGTATAAAAACATTACTGGTTTTTGTGTGTTGATTTTGTACCCTGCATCTTTACTATATTCATTTATTAATTCTAATAGATTTCTTTTTGTCCACTCATTAGGGTTTTTTATGTTTAAAATTATACTATCAGCATACAGATAAAATTTCACTTCTTCCTTTCCTATTTGAATGCCTTTCATTTCTTTTTCTGCCTAATTAGTCTGACAGTGACTTCCGATATCATGTTGAATAGAAGTAGGGAAAGTGATATCTGCTTTTTCCAGATCTTGAAAAATCCAGAAAGTCTTTCAAATTTCACCATTAAATAGAATTTAAACTGTGGGCTTAAGATATATGGCCTCTATTGTGTCCAGGTACATTATTCCGACATCTAATTTCTTGAGAGTTTTAATCATAAAAGGATGTTGTATTTTGTCAAATGCTTTTTCTTCATCTAATGAGATAATCACGTTGTTTTTGTTCTACTACTGGTATATATCACACTTGTTGATTTGCATATGTTGAACAATTCTTGTATCTTAGGGATGAATCCCAATTGATCATCGTAAATGACCCTTTTAATGCATTGTCAAATTTGTGTTTTACAAGTACTTTGTTGAGAAGTTTTGCATTTATGCTCATCAAGGATATTAGCTTGTAGGCCTATAGCTTTCTTTCTTTGTGGTGTTCTTTCCTGGTTTTAGTGCCAGGGTAATTCCAGCCTTGTGAAAAGAGTATAAACATTTCATCCTCTTTGATTTTGTGAAAGAGTTTGCAAAGGATTAATATTAGTTCTTCAAATATATGGTAGAATTCCATACTAAGCCTTCAGGTCCCTGGCTTTTTTTTTTTTTAGAAGGGTTATTATTACGAATTCAAGTTCCTTACTTGTTACCGGTCCATTCTTTATCTCAAAAAATTTCTTCTAACAAAATGTTAGAATGTCTCTCTTTTATTAACATGAAATAATAAATAAGAAACAAACATGAATGTTATTATGTCTTCCATCTAACACTGGATAATAGAAAAATAAAAGAAACTTTTACTTTTATATCTTTCTGAGATGGATTCTTACTGTGTCATTCGGGCTTAAGTGCGGTGGTGCAATCGTGGCTCACTGCAACCTCGGTCTCCCAGGTTCAAGTGATTAGCCTGCCTCAGCCTCCCAAATAGCTGGGATTACAGGCATGTGCCACCACACCAAACTAATTTTGTATTTTTAGTAGAGATGAGGTTTCATCATGTTGGCCAGGCTGGCCTCAAACTCCTGACCTCAGGTGATCCTTCCACTTTGCCCTCCCAAAGTGTGATTACAGGTATGAGCCACTGTGCCCAGCCAAAAACGAAACTTTAATGGAATTACAAGTATTCTGCTTTTTACGTTGTACCTTTTTGTTTATATTTTAACTTTTAGTTATTTTAAAAACTACTATATACTTCTGCTAATTAGTTCAAAAGTCTGTGTGTAAGGATAACTCAGTTTAGTTATACAAACACTTCCTTTACACTGTTTTTTAAATCTAAATTCCTTTTATTGTGCCTCTGGTATTAACTACTCATATAATTTACAATAATTTTATTCCTACCATATGGATAAAATAATTGACATTCAGAGATTTTAAAACAGTATGTAAATTTAAAACAATTTAGCATTTAGTGTTATGATCAAACTTAGTATTTAGTGGCATGATTAAACACAATCTTATCAAAACTTATATTTCCCTACTCAGATATCATGTCTCTGGTTGGATATGTTATTTTATAACATACAAGTAAAGGTACCCTATTTTTTGTTAATAAAAATGTCCAGCCTTAAATAATGATTGAACTTATTGGAATTCCTTTAAAAATTCTCACTTTTTTTAAATGCCTTCTCTCTAAAAAGGTTATAAATAAATTTAATGTAAGGAATACTAAAATATACCCATTACTTCGTAACATCTATGTCAATATTGTATTTTGGTGCACATAAACATTTTCATTAATGTCTATACACAAACTTTTATAGTGTCAATGGAAAACTGTAAAATGCATTTAATGAAATTATTAAAAAATGAGAGAAATAATAAGCACTGTTAAGAAAACTGTTTAGCAAACATTTCAAGTCTTTGTGTAAGTAATATTTGTTGGCTTAAAACTCTATGCAAATACATCTTTAAAATCTGTATAGTAAGAAAAGACATCATGAAGATCTATTTAAAATGACATTTGTTGAATTCTAGCTCCTGCTAAAATTTCCTATCCTATATAAGAGTAGCATCTTGTAATTTAAACTATCTTTTCTGAGTACGTCAGCAGAAGTCGTGTTCATTAAGTTGATATAGATCTTTCCCTAACCTTAACCAGACTTGCAAGTGTAAGTTTAGCAGAGTATTTATATGGTAAGGATATTGAAACTGCTTACTATATAAAGTGAAACCTGTGCTATCTCTTTCAAATTACTTGTTTTGGAGCTCATATTTTTTTTTTCGAAGAAAGAACTACAACTCAATCTCTTTTCTCACAATTTCAGCAAAATCTTAACTTTAAACACAAAGTCTAGATAAATAACCTGGATTTTGAATATACAGCCTGGTGAGACTAAGGTCATATAATTTGTGTTATAATAACAAGATGAAGAAGAACTAATAAGAGAAATAAACAATGAGTGACAATCTTATGTTAATGTAGGCACATTTTAATTAGTATGATACTAAAAACTTTATGTAGAAATAAAGTGGGTTTTTTTTTGTGAAACCATAAATCATTTTATTGGCAGTAGAAATGTGGTTTTCAAACCCTTAACCCAATTTATTTTTTTTTATCTTTTATAAACTTTAAAATTAGGGGTTTATTTATATAGTTGCTTTATATAATCTGTATAGTAACTTCTACTTGCTCTCTCACACCTCCCAGATGACTAAAGTAAAAACAAAACAAACAAAATCTACAACCTTGTTCTGTTTTACTTATAAACTATCTCATTATCCCTCATTTGTCCTTAATGACAACTTTTTATTCCCTTTGACCATTAGGTAATTCATAACTGATTGAAAACTGTGAAATTATTCCTACCACCAATCCTCATGTTCATTCTAAGATTATTAATCTTTCAAGATTTTTTTGCATAAACAACCTGGTCAGTAACACTACCATATAATTGCTCTTTCAATTAAAAATTTATAATGTTTCTGTTTATATTGTACAGTTACCTTGATTTTTATAGACATTTAGCATATTATTAGATTTATTTTTTGCTTTGTATTCTGTTAACGCTCAGTTATTCATCAAACACAAATCTTTATTGTTTATATTTTAATTCCCAGCATTGTTTGCGAAACTGTAATTCTCTTTATTCAAGGAGCAAATTAACTTTTCCAGCCTTTAAGTCAGTGTCACACACAAGAAGAAGATCTAGGATTTTTCACCCAGATCTAGCCTGATAGTAAGTTGATGCTTGTAATCACTGTTTAAGTTTCACTGGATAGTATAACAAGTCTCTGGCAAAGTTGAAATGATCAGAAAGCTGTATGCAACCAAAATGTTTGAATCAGTTTGAAAATACTTGATCCCCATCTGGGATATGGGCAGCCTCATGAACAGACATCAGACAGCAGAAAATATTTAGCCTACTTTCATCTTCCTTACTCTTATTACAGCATATTAAATCTTTATTCAAAAACTGGATAGGTTTTTAGATTCTCAGGAATTTTGAGAAGATCAATATTGTTAACATTATTTGTTAATCCTTAATTATTTTTCTCATTAAATTACTTACCTTTCATTTTTATTATTTAGAAAGGATATAAATCCATGTCTTTCATATTATTTGAACACTCATCTGATATAAAAACCCTCTGTTAGAGCCATCAGACATTAAAACCTTCATTATTATATTAAAAAAAAATCTCAAGGCTCCAAACAGGCAGGTTATTTGCCTAATGTTCTGCAGCTATTAGTAATATTTTGTTTGTTATTCAACCTCAGTTAAATTGGTATGAGGATCATTTTGAATAAACTCTCTAGCAATAGATGCATATAGTATCTCCAACACTTCTCTCTTTTTTTTTACAGTTATTCTATATACCCTCTGAAAAACATACCGAAGATGCAAGCTTCTGCAGCTTCAACAGCAACAACAACAACAACAAAAAGTAGTGACACAGGTTTTGAAATTAAATTGAGATGTTTGGAATGAGTATATTATACAGCAGTATGAATGCAAAAACTGAAAGAAAAAATACATTAGTAAGAAATGTTATTTTGCGTGTACTCTTCACCAAGTTTCTCCAAATGACAATAAACACATGTACATATATAATCACACACACACACATAAACCTGTATACATACATATACAGTGCTGCGGGGGAGCATTTTTTGTAAATTTTTTAAAAGTAATCTCCTTTGTACTATTTTTTTGTTCTCTTGATGTATTTGTTTCATAAATATCAATGTATAATCAAAGTCATCTTTTTTCTAAGAACTCTGGATTTCTTTTTCACTGCACTTAAACCTCTATATTCTCTATAAAAATTATTTTATTTTTTAAAAGTTTTTTGGGTGGATAGTAGGTGTATATATTTATGGAGTACATGTGATGTTTTTATACAGACATGTAATAAGCAATAATCACAAACAACCCATTTATATTTTACTAATTTGTAAATATACACTCAAATTACTGTGGACTATAGTCACCCTGTCTTAGTATGTATATATATGCTTAGAAAGAATAAATAAGACCTAATATTTATATAATTTAATATATGTATATTACTCGTTAACCATCCTCACTTTCCCTCCATACCTTCATTATCCTCCCCAGTCTGTGGTAACCATCCATCTACACTTGATCTCCATGAGTTCAATTGTTTTGATTTTTGGCACCACAAATAAGTAAGAACACGCAAAGTTTGTCTTTCTGTGTCTAATTTCACCTAACATAATGACCCCCAGTTTTATCCATGCTGCTGCAAATGACAAAAGTTCATTCTTTTTCATGGTTGCATAGTATTTCATTGCATATATGTATTACATGTTTTTCATCCAATCATCTGCTAATGGACATTTAGGTTGCCTCCAAATCTTGACTATTGTGAACAGTACTACAACAAATATAAGAGCGCAGACATGTCTTCTATATACAGATTTCCTTCTTTAGGGCATATACCCAGCAGTGGGACTATGGATTGTATGGTAGCTTCATTTTCAGTTTTTTGAGGAAGGTCCAAACTGTTCTCCATAGCAATTGTATTAATTTACATTCCAACCAACAGTATACAAAAATTCCCTTTTTCCCACACCCTTGTCAGCATTTGTTATTGCCTGTTTTTTGGACTAAACAAAATTTTTAACTGGGGTGAGATCGCTTGTTGTAGTTTTGATTGGTATTTCTCTGATGATCAGTGATGTTGAGAACCTTCACATATGTCTGTTTGCCATTTTTATGTATTCTTTTGAGAAATGCCTATTCAAATCTTTTGCCTCTTTTTAAAAAAGATTATTAGCAAAGACCTGGAATCAACCCAAATGCCCATCGATGATAGACTGGACTGGGAAAATGTGGCACATATACACCATGGAATATTATGCAGCAATCAAAAATGATGAGTTCGTGTCCTTTGTAGGGACATAGATGAATCTGGAGAACATCATTCTCAGCAAATTGACACAAGAACAGAAAAGGAAACACCATATATACTCACTCATAGGCGGGTGATGAACAATG
>CM052650.1:118973982-118988424 GCA_028533165.1 Leontopithecus rosalia
AAAATATTGATCAGCCATTATTAATAACCATTCTTAGAATTAAGTAATATTCCTGTTCTCTCTCCCTCTTTTTCTTCCTCTTTCTTCCTCTCCTTCTCTCCTATTATCCATTTGAATAAACTTCTGCTCTAATCTTTTTCTCTTCCTCCTCTAAAAAAAAAAAAAAAAAAAGAAACTTTATCTCTCCAATAGAGTAATACACGTTTTCCTTCAAATAATCTCATGTCCTTTCAATAACTTTTTAGCCTGAAGAGAAATAATATCAGATAAAAGTGTGAACTTACAGAAATTCATAAAAACACTAGCAATGGCAAATGTGCAAAAATATAAAATAATACATTTGTTAACCTTATTAATTTATATTTTAGTTATGTATTTGTATTGACATCTCTACAAATCCACTTACTATTTTTTCTGATTTCATAAGTTTACCAGGTCAAGCTGAAGATTTTTTTTTCCAAACAGTATACTTTTCAGTTCTGGGAATTTCCACTTGGTTCCTTTTATAAAAAAAAAAAAATCTTATGTACCCCATAAATATATGTACCTATAATGTATCCCCAGAGATTTTTAAAAGTACAAAAATTATTTTAAAAGAAAAGATAATATTGTGATGGCAAAAAAAAATGTTGTTTACCATGATTCATAACATAAGGCATGAATCCAGAAACAAAAACAATAAAAGCTTATTTCCTTATTTACATTACTGTTTTTTCTCAGCATTAACAGGGAATGTTTTAACTACTGTAAGTAATGTATTTAAGAAGGCTAATATCCTATATTCTAAAACAAATAGAATAAGATTATTTCCTAAATTACATTATCACACACTAAGTACTCATGAACATAAAGAAGGGAACAATAGATACCAGGGCCTACTTGAGGGTGGATGTGGAAGAGGGTGAGGATTAAAAAACTAACTAGCAGGTACTATGCTTATTACCTGGGTGGCAAAATAATTGGTATACTAAACCCTCAAGACATTCAGTTGACCTATTTAACAAAACTGCACATGTATTCCTGAATCTAAATAAATGAAAGTTAAAAACGGCTGGGCAAGGTGGCTCACACCTGTAATCCTGGGAGGCCGAGGTGGGTGGATCACGAGGTCAAGAGATCGAGACCATCCTGGCCAACATGGTGAAACCCATCTCTACTAAAAATACAAGAATTATCCAGGCGTGGTGGTGTGTGCCTGTAGCCACAGCTACTTAGGAGGCTGAGGCAGAATAATCACTTGAACCTGGGAGGTGGATGTGGCAGTGAGCTGAGATTGCACCATTGCACTCCAGCCTGGGAGAGCATGACTCTATCTCAAAAAAAAAGTTAAAAACATGGACTGGGAAAATGTGGCACATATACACCATGGAATATTATGCAGCAATCAAAAATGATGAGTTCGTGTCCTTTGTAGGGACATGGATGAATCTGGAGAACATCATTCTCAGCAAATTGACACAAGAACAGAAAAGGAAACACCTTATATACTCACTCATAGGCAGGTGATGAACAATGAGAACACATGGACACAGGGAAGGGAGCACCACACACTGAGGTCTATTGGGGGAAATAGGGGAGGGACAGCGGGGGGGAGTGGGGGAGGGATGGCATGGGGAGAAATGCCAAATATGGGTGAAGGGGCAGAAGGCAGCAAAACACACTGCCACGTGTGTACCTATGCAACTATCCTGCATGTTCTGCACATGTACCCCAAAACCTAAAATGCAATAAAAATTTAAAAAAATAAAATAAAACAAAATTTAAAAAAACATAAATAAATATTATAGTTAGTTGAAAGTTAAAAACTAATAAATGAATGATATAAAACAGAAAATGTAAACAGCAGTCATAGAAATGCATTTTTCTAAACTGCCAGAAATACGTAAAAATTTAACAATATGCACACTAGTGAATTTCCATATCCATTCCTTCATTTACTCATTCCTTGCCCATTAATTTTTTAGTGAGTGTCAATAGTGAGATGTACAGTTGTATAATGAAAGAGCATAATACAAAGTTAGGCATATGTTTTCCATTTGAACTTCAATGTGATTATCTGTATACATGAAAAAAATGACACCTCACACTTAGCTTTAGAGATGAAATGAGTTACATAAAAGGATTTAGCAGAGTGCAAGGCATATGGAAGGCATCTGTGGAAATTTAATCTTTAATCATTATTATTTGTGTGTGCAAAGTCCCATTATTGTCTCTGGTCTAGTGTGCTTGTTTTTATATGTATACAATATACAGAAAATGTCTTAGTGTTGGTAAGCTAGATTCATATGTTAATATAATTAAAGTTACAGGCATTTAACTTGATTTAATTAGTTATATGAAGTACATTAAAGGAGCTACTGTTCAATTCAGAAAAAGCAGCATTTGCCATTGAAGCTGTTAATTCCCTTAGATATTCTAAGGGAACTTGCTTCAGATTAGTCACGTAAGTGTTGCGATTTGCAAGTTTCATGTCTGGAGACTGTGGGCTTTCATACCTCTGCCTCAGGGTAACATTCCTGTAATTCCAGACTGGATAGGGACTAATGTTCATCTTTTCCTTCATTTATGAAAGTTCATCATCTCAAATGGTGCATCAATTCAGCACATATTTACATCATTGCAAAATGTACTTTGCATATTATCTAAAGCTTTTCATTTAAACTTTAATATTTAGAAGCCTGAAATTATGTTTTCCTTCATTTATGGTGATTACATACACAAACCAGAAAGCCATGATACTAAAAGGAAGAAATTAAATCTAACTTTCATCTACTTTTAAAGATACTATGAAAATATTTTGGAGAAGAGAGCTTTCTCTCCTTATTAGTCTTTCAAAACTGAGCAGTATCTAAATCTATTAAATAATATTTATTATATATCTCTTAAAATATTAGTCTAGAATTTTATGCCTGTGACAGTTGATTCAATCATGTGGCCAACACAATCATTTTATTTTATGTCTGCTGTAGCGTTTAAGAGTGGAAAGGTTCTGGTATTATCTGTGGAAAGACAGTTCGTAGGAATGAATATCAAACTGTTGCTTTTACAAGATCAGTTTTCTTTATAATTGCTACTGGCCTTAACAGTCATCTCTGAAACTATTAGAAAACTGGCTGATGGATTGGTATGCAGAATAATCAAAAGAGATACTGGAGATAATGACATTCTTTTTGGGAATTGCTTGAGGAAGATTTCCCTTTTAGCAAGATGACTACCACATAGGGTCAGATAGTGTAGAAAGGGTTTTCCTTCTCTTTTTGGCCTAAGGCAAAACTATAAGCTCAAATGGGCTTTGTCTTTTGCAAGATGTTTGCTTTCTTCAGCAATTCTTAGTTTAATGGGCATAACAAGAAGAACAGGATTCTATTGCATGAAACGGCAGTTCAGCATTTGCTCCTGCTTAGACTGCTGTTGAAAAAAATCAAACTTTCTTTCACATAACAGTAAAAATATTTTCTTTTATCAAATATGTTATTTCGTATTTTATAAGACTTATACCAAGTAACAGGATTAGAATTTTTTTCTTTTTTAGCGCACACTGCATTCAATTCCCTTTCACACATTCATGTGAATGTAATGTGATAGTATAAATAAATCAGTGTTTTTTAACTGTACCGCATGAACCTAAAGGACTCCTGGCTTTATCTCTTTTTTACATCATTCGTATTCTTTTGCAGACATTTCATTTAGTTTTTGATCTAATTTGATGAAAAAATAAGTGAATAAAATAAAAGAATTACACAAATTGCAAACTCCAAAATTTTACCAAGGCACACATTGCTTAGAATTTCTTATCACTCCAAATGGAAGTTTGTTCCCTTCATCTTTTCCTTTCTATACCTATTGATGATCTATTGCCTGAGATATCTCCAAATCTAGGCTATTGTATCATGCTTCTTGTCTTTCAACAGGTGAATCGAGTTTGTAATGATAAAACTGACTTTGATTTGAGTGAAAAAAAGACAATAACCCAATGCTATAAATCAATGCTATTGTCAGTTCTAAATGAATTCCTTTTTTTTTTCCTGCAGACACACAGACATTCACACAAGACCCAAGTTATTACTCTAGGACAATGCTATCCAATGTAAATATAAGACACCAATAAAAACCACATATTTAATTTTAAAGTAACTACTACTCAAATTAGAAACAACAAAAAATAGGTAAAATTAATTTTAAGATTACACGATTGAAAGCAATAGATTCAAACATCATTTCAGCATGTAATTAATATGAAAATATTAAAATGATATCTTTACATTCTTTTTTCCATACTGAGTCTTCAAAATCTCGTGTATTTTATACTTTAATTATTGGTAGGTCCTGTATGTGGGAAGGGGAGAGTTGGCAAGACTGACTCTGAGGATGTCTGATGACCAGGCGCCCTTGACCTGCCCATTTTCTGAGTATAGTTGCTCAGCATACCTATAAATTCTATAAATTATCTAATGTCCATTTAATAAATTATTTTTTTCTTTATTTTTTGTTTGTTTGTTTGTTTTATTTACTGCAGCTTTGCCACCAGGAAACCTGACTGATGTAAATTTGTATCTCTTTCATAGGCTCCTTTTCCCCTGCATACATTTAAACCATCCTTAATAAGCAAAACCATTATTAGTTTGTTCTAAATAAATTGCAATCAGCCATGCTTATCAAATTAACAACCTAATTAACTGGATATACTGCTGTAAGTTTAATATATGAATGGAGCTGAAATGGAATGTTTAAGGCTCTATTTTTAACCTTAGTACTTCTTAATCAAGCAAAATTCTTTCGATACTACCATGTAAGTATTGCTCTTTCCAGTCTATTCTTTCTTTTATATTACTTTGACTTAATTTTCATGTGCATAATGGCAAAAAGGGACAATTAATCTCCCTTTTCAAAGACATTCTTTATATAGTGTTGGTAATGACCTTGCAAAGTAGAAAGCTATTTCTGGATATACCTTGTTCAAAACTATTTAAAGCCAATTTTCCCCCTGTAATCCCCACATATTTTAGGATAATTTGCAAGATCTTTAGATTGAATTGTATGCTTTTCAAAATTGGAACTCTTACATTTATATCCAGAATCATTTCCAGGTGACCCTCATTTTAAAAATGGCAGCCATAGGACCCTTTTGACATCATGGCATAAGACACATTCTTTATATTCTTACTGCTGAGTTACACATTCCTTTAAAATATTTTCACAATACCTATATCTCAGCATTTCAGCATTTATTATAATGTATTATAATCCTTCATTAATTGTTATGTCTTTCTCCTATAAACTCTAAAATTTTTGGAGAACAGACAAAATAAATATTTATTGAATAAATTGAAACAAATAGGTATGTCATCAAGATAATAGGATTTAACAAAAATGCATATATTTGTTTTAAGCTTGTTTGATAATTGCCCAACTCTAAGGTATTTTGTTGTAGAAAAACAACTTGCAACTTTAATATTGGACCTACATCAGAATACTCGTTTAGCCACTGATAGGCTGTGTAACTTCAGGGAAGTTATGTAACATATCTGAGGCTTAATGGAGATAAGAATACCTGTTACTCAGTTCTGTTGTCAGCAAGAGAAGTGACTAGAAAGCCCTTGAGCTTGCTCTCCATCATTAAAGTCAGCCAAAACCACAAAGATCCAATACCTTTTGACAAAAATAATTAAAGCAGAGCACCAGAGTATATCAAAGGAAGAACAGAAATTTATGAACACAGAAAATCAGATGGCCACAGAGAGAGTGAAAGCAAGCATCCAGTCTCTACCACCATATCTCCCAGTCAGGATCAGCTGGGAAACAGGAAGAACTTCTCTCTGTTGGGGAAAAGGTAAGCAAGAAGATTCCAACAGCTCCCAAAAGTACCTTGGACACCTATAGTCCTCACCTCTGGGGTCCCCTGCAGTCCTCATAGGCACTAAGCCCAACTAAGGGAACTGAATTGGATCGACACAGTTGTGCCACCCTGAGAGAAAGAGTAAACCTGTTTCCTAACCCCACTGGCCCACATGGCTACTGCACTATGCCATCTTGGAACTGGCACTATGGTTAATGTGTGTTTTGCTTCAGGGGCAAGTGGCTACTGTGCCTTTTCATTTCTGAGGCTAAGCTGTCAGTAAACGACCATGGCCCAGTAGTCCAGTGTCCCCAGTCCAAGCTGCAAGAGGCTATTGTGCTCTTCTGTGTAGGGCTAAGTGAGAGTAGAACCTCTCCACTTACCCCTCACAGTTATGACTGTGGCCTGCCTCTTAGCACCCAAGCTGAAGCTGCGCACCTCCCTCAGGGAAAACAGTTCCTTACTGGAACTGCTCCATCTATCTTTCCCAGTCAGTGCTGTACCCTGCCTTTAGAGTCTTGAGATGAATCTGTGAGCTGCCTCTCAAAAGAAATGGTTATTTGGTAGAGTGACTGCAAAAAAGACATTTCTAGTTGCTGCAAAATCCTGCCCCATGGAATTCCAGCTGAAGCCACACACTACCTGCCAGGGAAATTGTGCTTTAATGGAACTATTTATTATGCTCCTCCCACTTGCTGCTGTCACCTGTCCCCTGTGTTGGAGCTGAAGCAACGCCAGGCATCCCAGGGAAGCAGGGCTTTGGATACCCAGAGCAGTCACACACCCCATTGCCTAAGCTACGTGGCACCATGCACCCCAGGGAAATGGTGTCTGGGCTTCCAAGAATAATCAGACCCCCTGGGCCTGAGCTGAAGAGGCACATTGGCCCCCAGAGAACCAATTGCCTTGGCTGAGCTGAGAAGCTGCAAATTCTATGGCTAAGCTGATGCAGTATGATAGGACCCCGAAAAACCGGGCAGTGGTTGAGCTGAGAAACACTGCCCTCTAGGCCAAACAACACTACTATTCTGCTTCACTGAAGCTGGTCTAGTCTCTTAGTGTGGAGACATGTCTCTCCCTAGGGAGTGGAGTTAAGTTGTGTTGCTTCCTGCACTCGGGACTCACACGCAAGCTGTGTACCATCATTTTCAGGTTTTGCCTTCACTGTACCTGGCCTAACAGTGTCTGGAATACTGCCAATTCCTACCTACCATCTAAGGGTGGAGTCACCACTACACAGTGCCTCGTTTTCTGGGACCCAAATTGTTACTGAGTCCTATTCATAGTTTGCCTTTATATTCTGCTCAGCAGGCCCAAACCTTCAGAGGACACCTTCTTCCCTGGAGTCGGGCCAAGACGACCCTGTCCTCTACAGTCAGGATCACAACCACAGTTTGGCCCTCTGTGCCTGAGCCATTAGGGGATGTCTCCAAGTCACAAATTCTGGCTGTTTGGGCAATCTACATTAAACCCTGCCCAGAGAGTGAAACTTCACCCCAAGACTCAGGCACCAAAATAGGTTTGTAAGATCCTAAGCCTAAGACTCTAGCTCCACATTCACTATGAGCACATACACCTGGAATCCATTACCACTACAGATACTTATAGGCTGCATCGGACCTAACACCAGGAAGGATCCTCTTTGCTAATTCTCCTCATTTTGAAGACTGCAAATAGAATTAGCAGAAAATCCCTTGATCCTAAGGACTTGAACTATCTATACTCTCATTGCCACTGACACATATTTCTACAGTTTAAGTCACTGAGCTATTTGATCACAGCTGAAGAAGGTGCATGCAGACTATATCACTGTATCTACTCATTACCAGAGTCACCATATGCATTCCAACCAGAACCAACCAACTTCAGATCAAAGTCTTTCTCTATGAAAGCAACTTGTAAAGTTTAAAAGAGTCAACTGCTGAACAATATATACAGGTAAAATGCAGGGACACAAGAATCATGATAAAGCAAAATTATGTGAGATCACCAAAAGAACATAATAACTCTTCAATAACAGACTCCAAGGAAAAAGAGGTCTAAGAATTCCCAGAAAAGACATTCAAAATAAAGACCTTAGGAAGCTCAGTGAGATACAGCAGACTATAGATAGACAATTCGCTGGAATCAGGAAAACAGTTTGCAATATAAAAAAGGAAATTTCATAAAGAGATAGATATCATAAAAAAGAATAAAACTAGAAATTCTACAGCTGAATAAATGAATGAAATAAAACATGTAACAGGAACTTTAATACTAGAATAGATCAAGCAGAAGAAATAATCTCTGAACTTAAAGACAAGTCATTTGAAATTACCCAATCATAGAAAAAAAAAAGAAATACAAAGATAAAAAGTGAAGTAAGCATACAGGACTTATGGGACTAAGAAAATGCATATATTTGCATTATGGCATTAACAGGAGAAGAAGAGATGGGAAAAGGCATTGAAAATCTATTTAATGAAATGATGGCTTAAAACTTTCCATCTTGGGAAAGTTGTGAACACCAGATTCAGAAATCTCAAGAGCCTCAAATATATTCAGTCCCAAAAGATTTTCTCTAGAACATAAGAGAGTGAAATTTTCAAAAACCAAAGACAAAGAGGAAATTCTAAATACATCAAGAGAAAAGCATCAGTCACATGTGAGGGAAGCCCCACTAGACTAATAGCAGATTTCTCAGCTGAAATTCTTACAGGCAAGAGAAAATAGGATCATATATTCAAAGTGCTGAAAGAAAAAATATTATCAATCAAGAACACCATAATTAGCAAAACTATCCTTCTGAAATGAAGGAGAAGACAAACAAAAACTGATGGCATATATAATCATTAGACAAATCTTAAGAGAAATTTGCAAGACACTCCCAAATCTGGAAGCAAAAGGACTATCACCATCATCATGATAACAGGCAAAAATATAAAACTTACTGGCAGAGTAGATACACAGAGGACTAAGGGAGAGGAACAAAAACAAATCACTACAGAAAACCAAGCCATATTGATAAACAATAAGAGCAAGTAAAAAATTTACACACAACAACCAGAAAACAATTAACAAGATGACAGGAGTAAGTCCTCTCCTACTAGTACTAATAACCTTTAATAAAAATTGATTAAATTCCCCAACTAGTAACCATAGATTGGCTGAATGAATAAGAAAACAAGACCTAACTATATACCACCTACAAGAAACAAACTTTGTCTGTAAAGACACAAACAGACTGAATATGAAGGAATATAGAAAGATATTCCACACAAACAGAAACCAAAAACAAGCAGAAGTAGCTATGCAACATCAATGAAACCAGACTTTCGGTCAAAATTGAAAAAGAGACAAAAATGTCACTCACTATATAATGATAAAAGTATTAATTCATCAGAAGGATATAACACTTATAAATACAAATGCATCCATTACCAGAACACCCACATATATAAGGCAAATATCATTACATCTAATTGGAGAGAGAAACTCCAATAGGATAAAAGTTAGTGATTTTAATACCCCACTCTCAGCAATGCCTAGATTATCTAGACAGAAAATTAAAAAAAAAAATCAGGGCTGGGCACAGTGGTTCATGCCTGTAATTTCAGCACTTTGAAAGCCAAGTGGATCACTTGAGGTCAGGAGTTCGAGACCAGCCTAGCCAACATGGTGAAATCTCATCTCTACAAAAAATACAAAAATTAGCTGGTTGTGATGGTGCATGCCTGTAATCCCAGCTACTTGGGAGGCTGAGGCAGGAGAATCGCTTGAACCAGGGAGGTGGAGATGGTGTCAAGCTGAAATGATGTATTCCAGCCTGGGTTACAGAGCAAGACTCCACCTAAAAACAATAAAAAAAAAAGAAAAATCATTTGATTTAAACTGCACTTTCAACCTAAGGGATCTAACATACATTTACAGAATATTTTATCCAGCAACAGGAAACTACACATTCTTCACATTGATGCATGGAAACTTCTTCAGGATATGCCATATGCTAGGCCACACAAAAAGCTTCAAGAAATGTCTAAAAATCAAAATATTATCAAGTATCTTTTTCTCACCACAGTGAAATGAAACTAGAAATTAATAATAAAAGGAACATTCAAAAATGTGCAAACACATGAGAATTAAATAAAAATGACCAATAAAGAATAAGGAATTATTTCTTATGCTAAACATATTACTCCATTCTCCCATTGCTGTAAATATTGAGACTGGATAATTTACGGAGAAAAAAAGGTTTAATTGACTCACATTTCTTCAGGCTGTATAGGAAGCATGATTGGGGAGGCTTCAGGATCAAAATGGAAGGGCAAAGGGGAAGTAATCACCTTATTTACATGGCAGAGCAGAAGAGAGAGAGAGAGGGAGAGTGAAGGGGGAGGTTTTACAAACTTTCAAATGACTAGATGCAGTGAGAACTCTATCATGAGACAGCACTGAGGGGAAGGTGCAAGACCATTAGAAACCACTCCCATGATTCAATCACCTTCCACCAGTTCCCAGCTGCAACACTCGGAATCATAATTCAACATGAGATTTGGGTGGGGACACAGAGCCAAACCATAATATTCCACCCACCACATGCCGGCAAATAAGGCTTGGGGCTTGCACTTCTGAAGCAATGGCCTGAGCTTTACCATGGCCCCTTTTAGTCACAACTGGAGGTGAAGCAGCTGGAACACAGGTCACCATGTCTTAAGACTGCTCAGAGCAGTGGGGCCTTGTGCCTGGCCCAGGAAACAATTTTTCCCTCCTAGGCCTACAGGCTCCTGATGGGAGACGCTGCTGTGAAGACCTCTGACATACTCCGGAGACATTTTCCCCATGTGTTGGCTATAAGCATTCATCTTTTCTTTACTTATGCAAATTTCTGCAGCCTTGAATTCTTCTCCAGAAAATGAGTTTTTCTTAACTGCATAGTTGGGCTGGAACTTTTCCAAATCTTTATGCTCTTTTTTTTCTTTTAAATATAAGTTCTAGTTTCAGGTCATACTTTTGTTTATGCAAAGGAGTGTAGGCTTTTAGAACCAGCTGGTCTACCTCTTGAACTGTTTGCTGCTTAGAAATTTCTTCTACCAGATACCCTAAATCATCTCTCTCAAGTTCAAAGTTGCACACATCCCTAGAGCAGGGGCACAATGCTGACAGGGTCTTTGCTAAAGCCTAGCAAGTGTGACCTTTACTCCAGTTCCCAATGAGTTCCTCATCTCCACCTGACCACCTCAGCTTGAACTTCACTGTGTATATCACTATCAGCATCAGCATTTTGGTTACAACCATTCAGTATGTCTCTAGGAAGTTTTTATTGTTTTTTCCTTCTCTCTTTCTTTCTTTCTTTCTCTCTTTCTCTCTCTCTTTCTTTTCTTTCTTTTTCTTTCTTTCCTTTCTCTTTCTCTCTCTCTCTTTCTTTTTTTTTTTTTTTTTAAGACAGAGACTGTCACCCAGGCTAGAGTGCAGTGTGCAGTGACACAATCTTGGCCTGCTACAACCTCTGCCTCCCAGGTTCAAGCAAATCTCATGCCTCAGCCTCCCAAGTATCAGGGATTGAGGCATTTTCCAGCATGCCAGGCTAGTGTCCATATTTTCAGTAGAGACACCGTTTCCCAGGCTGGTATCGAATTCCTGACCTCAAGTAATCCAACCCCCTTTTCCTCCCAAAGTCCTGGGAGTACAGGATTGAGCCACCACACTCAGTCTCTAGGAAGTTTCAAACTTTCCCTCATCTTCCTGTCTTCCTCTCATTCCTCCAAATTGTCCCCAACCTTTGCCCATTATTCAGTTGCAAAAGCACCTTCACATTTTCAGGTATTTTTATAGAAATGCTGCTCTTCTCTGGTACTAGTTTTCCATATTAATCCATTCTCATACTGCTATAAAAACATACTGGAGATCAGGTACTTTATGGAGAAAAGAGGTTTAATTGCCTTACAGTTCCACAGGCTGTCCAGAAGGCATGGCTGGAGAGGCCTCAGGAAATTTACAGTCATAGCAGAAGGCAAAGAGGAGTGGTTAACAATCTTCACATAGTGGAGCAGTGGAGGAGGGCGAGAGAGCAAAGGGGTAAATGCTATACACTTTCAAACAACCAGATCTCATGAGAAATCCATCATGAGCCAGTACTGGAAGAATGGTGTTAAACCATTAGAAACCACCCCTGTGATCCAATCACCTCCCACCAGGCCCCACTTCCAACATGGAGGATCAAGATTCAACATGAGATTTGGGTGGGAGTGTAGAACCAAACCATATTGCTTACATCAAAAATTAGAAAAAATTAAATCAAAATAATGATGCATTTCAAGGAACTAAAAGAACAAAAACAAACCAAACCCAAAATTAGTAAAAGGAACACGTAATAAAGACCTCACCAGAAATATGCAAAATTTAGACCAAAAAAAAAGGCAAACATCAACAAAATAAAAAAAGTTGATTTTTTTGAAAAGATAAACCATATCAACAAACAATTAGGAAAATTACCAAGAAAAAAAAGACCCAAATAAATAAAATGATAAATGAAGAAGAGTGCATTACAAATGGTACCATGGATATATTAAGAATTACTAACAACAATTATGAACATCTATACCCCACACACAAACTGAAATTGGAAAGCCTAGAGAAAATGAAAAAATTCCTAGACACATATGACCTACCAAGTTTAAACCAAGAATACATGGAAAACCTGAACAGAGAAATTACAGAAAACAAGAAGGTATCAGTAACATAAAGTGTCCCAACAAGAAAATAGCCCAGGAATTGATGTTTTCCTGACTGAATTCTACCAAGCTTTTGAAAAACAATTAATACCAATTATTTGAAAAATCAAAAGGAGAAAATATTCCCGTACTCCGTCTATGAAGTCAGCATCCCCCTGATAGCAAGGTATTAGACAAGGCCACAACACAATAGAAAACTATAGGCAAATATTCCTGATAAACATAAATGTAGAAATTCTCAAGAAAATACCAGCAAACCAAATTCAGTGATGCAAGGACGTTTGAACATACACAAATTAATAAATGTGAAACATCAAAACAACAGAAAAAAGGACCAAAATAATACAATTCTCTCAGTAAAGAGATAAAGTTATGTAAATATAAGTTTCAGATAATGATGATTTTGTGCTTCAGCATCCACAGTTTAGTGAATCAAAGGGCACTAATCACCAGGTTTGAATTTTCTTTATAACATCTTTGACTAGAAGCAATATAGCCAAATTTGCTTATTTGTAATAAATTTGGTATTTAGTCTGTAAAAATAATTATTTCCACTTGAAAATCTGTAGAAAATTTATCTCAGTATATGTAGGAATATCCTTCTCTAAATTAATCTATTCACCTACCAAACTACTGAGTGCTACTACATAAATTAATAAGTGCTAAGGGCATATCTCCTAGAAGAGTTATTTGAGTAAAAGACAAAAACTAATGATTATAAGACTTTGGTCTTATTGATATTTTGTGGAATAACTAGAATCATACTATATCTCCTAGCTTTTGATGGATTTTTTAAAACTTTGTGTCAATGAGTGTTCATTTGGATGCCAGCTAGTGATTGAGAGATATGGGCAGCAGGAGAGCCCAATCCGATTATTTACATTCTAAATTTCCAGGCTTCTTTGACATACCTCTTTATATTCTTAATATCTTTAAAGCAAAGCAAAAAAAGTCCTGCTTAATATTTTAATAAAATGTTCCTCTGGTGGGACAAAATTCTGACCTGACCAAAATCCTGTAATTCATTAAGATTTTAGTCATTTTAAAGGCATGTTATCAATTACCTATATATAAATGAATTTGCAATAAATTTCCAATAAGTTTATTATCAAGGTCACTTTGAGTTGTTATTACATATTATCTTGACCTCTTCATTACACCTGGTCTAGCACCGAGTCACAAGTTTAAATATGATCCTACATTTAATATACCTAAAGCTGTTTTGAGCACATAACTTCAAAAGGGTAAATTTTTTGCTATTAATTTTTTCTATTCTCCATTGTATACAATCATAAATGGGAAGAGCTTAAACATGCTTAATTTTCAAAATAGAGAACAATTTAGTAATGTAATGATAAATTATGCCTGATAAAATAGAATAAACTATGTCAAACTCTCCTTTCCTTATAGGTGTTATGTGTATTTCAAAATTACCATATGTTAAATCTTATTAAATTTTATGAAAAAGATTGATTTTAGTGTCACTTCAAGAACTAGTTTCTATTAGGTGATATTGCTGGGAAGTACTGTCATGGCATCAACCAAATGCAGTTGGCAATTATTTGCATTCTGACTGAAAGCAGCACTTTTTATGACAGTACTAATGGTACTAATGAAAAATACAAACCTGCGTTTATTTAGCTGAGGACTATACTACAATAGGATGAGAGAGGAAAATAAATCCCATTACACTCATGGACTTCTGAACATGCTATGACAGGAAAAATTACATTTCTTAAAGCAAAGTCACTTGAGTTTTATCTATTATCTATAAAACAAGATTCTATTGCTTTTAAGTATTTTGTCATATAATTAACTTGTAGAGTTTACCCCATCGATGATAGACTGAACTGGGAAAATGTGGCACATATACACCATGGAATATTATGCAGCAAT
>CM052650.1:118988524-119062134 GCA_028533165.1 Leontopithecus rosalia
AAAATAATGAGTAAGTACCACAAGATTCAGAATCTTATTTTCATTTAAAAATATAAAATCCCCATTTGGGTTAATTAAAAACAAATAAATAATAATATGCTAGCTTGCAGCATAAGACACAGAAGTCTTAAATTAAAGTTTCTTGGGCCAGTATTTCTTTCTCCCATGTTTTCTGAATTAAGCATCACAGCTAAAGCCCATTCATTCAGTGGATAAACACTTATAATTTGAAAGTGACTGGTGCTGGCAATACAGCAATGAACAAATAATGACTCTTTCTGGTAATTATTACATGCAGTGCTAAACACTCATATTAAATGAATCACTAAAATAAAAATACACTCACAAACGGAAATAATACAAAGATATTATTAGGCAAAAGTATAAAACAAAGAAGCATGACATAGGTTTACCTGAAAATCTTCTATTCTGAAATATAAATAATATATAAGTGTTACCTAAGTGGATCCAGTGAGGGGCAAAACAAAGAGCAAGAATAGCACATTCAAAAAACCTTTGAAGAGAGCAGTTGGAATGGAATACCAGTCACAAATCTGGGAGATAGAACTGGAGAGAAAGGCAAGAACTAAGCCATGCAATGGTGTACTGACCATGTTAAAGACAGCATATGTTATGCAAAGAGCAATGAGAAACTACTAAAAGTTAGATATTTGACAAGGAAAATGTAAATTTTGAAAATGCTGTTTTAATTAGAGTATAGAGAAGCATAAAAGGCTGGTTAAGAGTGGAGCCATAATTTTCCTATCTTTTATGGGTTTGTCTAGCTATCATCAGCATTCCCATTCTCCTGTTCTTCTAGAACATTTCCATCAGGTTTCTACCTCTTGAAATGTAGCATTGATACAATATTTATCTTTGTTTGTTTTGTTTTGTTTTCTCATGGTAGACATAAGGAGAACATATGGGAATCCATTATCTTACTGCCAAATATATAAGAGTGGAAAGACATATCTTGGTACATTTTCTGGAGTTTATGGGTTCAAGTTACTGATCCCAAATTGCCTACAGATCCCAAGCGTATAAAAAGTACATAAGGTTGTCAGATGCCTAAGAGTAAAATTAAATCAGAATTGAGAGATAAAATCATATTTGCAGGGTTTATAATCTATCACAATATGGCTTATTATGAAAGATGGATTATTATGTTGAGAAATTGCAAAAACTAAATCGTTTTCAATGGTTGTCACAATACATGTATTAAACTGGCTTGTGTCCACTGCATTACCTATTCCATTCCCCTAGTAATGAAATTTTCAGTCTTTGCTCGTTTTACATTCCTCCAATGATACTGACACCAAAACTACTAAGAAGAAGATACTATGCTGAAAAAGTACTGATCAATTGTGGTTACTAATCAAGGCAAATGCATTTTAGTTTCTTCTAGAAAAAAGGAAGTTCCATCCACACATTAAATTTGATAACTGAATTGTGTGGGCGTGCATGTACATGTATGTATTTTCTCGATTTTTACTTCGTAAGAAAATTAATATTCATTAATGTAAACATGAATACATATAATTATAAAAATAACTGAAACCATAAAAAGTCTTAGCAGAAAAATGAGATCACATTAGCATTTAAAAGAGCAATCCTAATAATTTTGTTTAAAATCCAGTTAAATAGTTTGGCATAGAGCAGTTAATGAAGTGAGAAGACTAGGAGCAAGTGTTAAAAATATAAAGAAAAAAATTTTCATGCAAAGGTATTATTTATTTAATTGGATACCAAGTCATAATAATAAGGAGAGAGAGAAAGAGACAGAGAAAGAGAAGCAAACAGAGGGTATTTTATTTTCTGAAATAAAATAAAACAATTTTATTAACCTAGTTTTAGAAAGTAGCCATTTGATCTGTTTGTAAGAGTGGAGATTTGGTTCCTACAGATAACTCAAGGAGGGAATGAAATCATTTCTACTTCTGTCTAGGAGGGTAGAACATTCATTGTGTTTCAAAAGACAAAAAGTCTCTTCTGAGTAGGATGAAGGGTTCTTTTGTTGTTAAGAACTGGAGCCCATTTTTTTCATTTAGAACCACTTTATTGTGGAAGGCTACATCTTAGGTTTTGGATATGAGATTAGCTAAACTGAATAAAGGCCCTGTTTTTATAAAACTTAAGGAATACTAATCACAGAAATTGGAATAAACTTACAATTGTGTTAAGTTCCCCCAAAGAAGTTATTTACATAAAAAATAATATGAGAAAAATTTCTTTGATAAAGAATGTATAGAAAATGTTGACAAGGAAGTTGAGATATGAAAGATGAGAGAGGTCAGATCATGCAATGTAACAAATGTCCTCAGAGAAGAGGACGGTAAGCACATAGAACATGAGAAGGCTTAAGTTCCTAAAGCAATGTGTGTGTTAAATGTGATTAGGCTAAAAGTATGTTAGGGAGGAAAAAGAAATTTTATCTAAATGTTACGGTAAGTTACCATCTATCTTACCATCTATTTTAAATGGTTAATCTGGCTCCAATTTATGGATTAAAACAATTAAATGAGAACTCTTGAATGAGAACATAAAAAGGAAGGGATTTTTACCAGGAAAGAAAAATGAAATGGGATATATGGAAAAGATTCTATGACTAAGGTATGAATACTAGGTCCCATATTTAGAAGTTCTTGCCTGCCTAGTGTTAGAGACAGTAGCTTGGAAGAAATTGTCCTTGCGGTACAAGATTTTAAATGACTGACTTGTAACTCATGAAGAGACCCAGCACAGCAGCCTTTACACAACTTACAATGGCAGTTTTTCAATGGAGTCAAAATATATAGATAATAATATCACTTACCCCTCATGTCCTAGCATTCCACAACACTTGATTGCCTTAGGCGGAAACTTTCTCCTATACACTCAAGTTACTCATAATTATTAACATGGAGTGGGGAGAGGCTCTTATATCCGGAATTTGAAGCTAAAATGAAGCATTAAAAGATCCAAATTAGAGACAGCGGGAAGTGATAATTCTGTTAAGATAATATTAGCTACTGCTTATTTAGTATGTATTCTGAATCACACACTGTGATAAACCCTTCATACATTTCTTCATTTTATTTTCTCAATAGCCCTATTTAGATATCACTACTATATTTTAGGCTCTTAGAGTTATAAAAATTGATCAAGATCATTAAGTATTCTGTGTGCAATTACAAAATCCATGCATTTCCTTTTACCTGTCAACTGTGTTGAATGATGATGGTAGATTAAGCTACATGAGGTCTGAAAAGATGTCATGGAATTTGCTAACTGGGGACCTTAGTAAGGTTAATATTTATAGAGTGATGAGAGATAAAAGTTAGTTGCAGAGGAGAGAAGTGAAAAAATAAGTTAAAAAAATGAGAAGTAAGAGCTTGGTGTATTCATAAGCATAAACAACTATAAGACTGAGGCCAAGACAAAGGAGATTGTTTTCCCAAAATGATGTACTGACTTTTAGAAAGACAAATAATAATAATAATAATGACAAGGTAGAAATTGAAGAATTCAGAGACTGAAGATGTAATGAATGTCAGAACTTTTCAGAAGTGGGAGGCAGGGATATGATTCATAGCGTGCAGGTGGAGTGATCTGCCTAGGAAAGGAGCAGGGGTAGCCCTTCCTTTGAGGCAGAAGAGGATACAGTAAAACCAGCTGTAAACCAACAGACTTAAGCAAAAAAACTGTGAAGTTTTTCTTTTCCTGCTGAACAACATAAATATTTCTCTTTCTGGAATTAAAGTTGTCCATTAAGTGGTATCAAATTGCCCTTCCCTCTTGTCATGTCACAAACCAATCCTTTATTCAGGCGAAATCACTAAAATCATTGTCATTGTCATCTGAATACAGCTCCTGTTTTTACATCAATGTCTCATTTAAACAGTTCTCCCAGCACAGATGTCTCTCCCACCCATCACAGCTACTAACATCTCATATGTTCAGTCTCAATCTACGTCCTTTGTAAAGCCTTCTTCAAAGCCACATTTTAAAATTATCAATCATTCCTTCTCAGAGGGAATTGCATGAACAGAGTATTAATTATTTTTAATTATACATTCTGATATTATTTATTGCATTCTATGGGTATGCATATATCCACATATATAGTTACAGACTGAATTGTGTCTCCTCAACATTCATATATTGAAATCCTAATTCCTAGTACCTCACAATGTGACTGTTGAAAATGGAGACTATAAAGAGGTGATTAAGTTAAATTTGAGATTATATAGTTAGGCTTAATCCAATATGACTAGTGTCTTTATCAGAAGAGGAGAATAGAGATATAAACACATACAGAAAAATGACCATGTCAAGACATGGGGGGAAGGTGGCCATTTACAAGCTAAGAAGAGGCCTCAGAGGAAACCAACACTACCAACATGTTGATCTTGGACATCTAGCTTGCAGAAATGAAAGACAATACATTTTCATAGCTTAAGTCACCCAGCTGTGGTATTTACTACAAGAGACCCAGAAAAAATATATAAATACATACAGATACATATATATGATATATACAAATATTAGTATACACAGACATATACACTTATATATAATAAATATTATATATACTATATGCCATACAATATATATAAAATATATACCTGTATACACAAGTGTATACATTTATTTTACATATATCATCAACACATAGGTGATAGTTTCCTTAATATAAACATCTGTCACCCTTCATGTTTCATGCAGTGTCTTATATAGAAAGGGGGCATACTGTAGTATTTAAACATTCACTCTATAGTGCAAAACAGACATCAGTTTTAGAAGATTTTTACATAACTCCTCTATAAACTTTCACACCACAGTTAACTCTTATTAGCCTTAGTTTCTTTAGCTGTGTCATGAGGATAAGAGGGTTTGTATAATAATTAAATGAGGATATTAATGTAGAATGCTTAACACTGATGGCTGCAGTGGGTCTCCTGTGCCCCATGTCTCTGAGGAAGCCTACTGCACCACCCCACCCTCACAGAGTTGGTCAGGACGTGCTTCCAGGTCCAGAGCCTCTACCATGGCCTCAACCTTTGTTTCCTGCTGCATCCTGGAGGCCTAAGAGCACTTGGCTGAAGATGCAGCCAGGACTCGTGGGGCTGGTCCCAGGAGTGTCACGTTTTAATGTGCAGGGTTGTACAGGTCATGTAACCTGCACCTCTCCCACCACAATGGGAGCCACAGCAAGGGGACCAGGTCTAGTCACCCAAGGGCAAGGGAGCAGTGCAGTTGGGCATGAAGAGGTGGGCAGAGAGGGGCCCTGGGGCAGAGCTGGGCCAAGGGAAGTGTTGCACTCCACAGAGCTGACAGGAGCTGGGAGCAAGGAGGAGCCCTGCCTTCCAGAGTGGAGCTGAAGCTGCTCAAGTTGCAGCTGCAGACTGAGGCATCTCTGCACTCTCAGGGGCCCAGGAGCTTCCCATCTTGTCTTTGCAGGTTTGGAGGTGTCTGCTTTCACTGTCTGGCCTCTGGCTGCTGTAGGCACCTGCTCTGATCATGGAGTAAAGTTGAGGACAAGCCCAGGTCCTGTTGCAACCCCATTGGGTGGGCACATGCTCAAAGTAGTGCTGACAGGCCAGCCCCCTGCCACCTTAGCCCCCTCTGGACTTTGGGCAGCAATAATGGGAGGGAGGCCAAGGGGGTGCTGAAGGTAGCTCAGCACTGGCCTGCAAACACCCATGGTAGAAAAAGCCTGGGCACCATGAACAGGGGGAAGAGGCAGACAGGCCCCTGGATGGCAGGAGGTGGGTCCTGGGAGAAGCCTTTCCTTCAAGCTGAGGAGGACCTTAAGCCTGAGGACCCAGCTGTCTGCGTTGCAGAACAGAGTGGGAACCTGTGGTGCCTTTTCCAGGGAGGCCCATAGCCTACCAATCAGCAGGCATTTCCTCCCCTTTGAGGCCTATAACAGCCCAGACTCAGCCAGACTCCAGGAGATAATGAGATGACTAGCTGCAGAGTGGAAACACCCTCTGCTGAGAGCTGGACACTCATTGTGATGATCTGCCTGACAGAAAAGAGCTACCCTCTCTTCTGAGAGTTGAAGAAATGATGGGATGACCAGCTGAAGAGAGGAACTACTCTCTCTGCCAAGAACTGAACACTCATTGGGACACACTGTCTATGGAGAGAATCTGCCCACTGTGGGTCTCTTCTGAGCTGTTCTATCCTATATAAAGCTCCTGTTTGTCTTGCTCACCCTCAACTTGCCTGTGTACTCCATTCTTCCTGGACGCAGGATAAGAACTTGGGACATGCCAAATAGCAGGGCTAAAAGAGCTATAACAAAAACAGGGATGAATGATGCCTCTTGCACATTAGGGGCAACAGGAGAGAAGAGAGAAGAGCAGAGCTGTGGCTCTTTGGTATCCCAGAGCTAGCAGCTCCCAGAGCCATGGCTGTGATTTCCTCTTTAGGACTCTGTGGTTCCTGCTATCTCCAAACTTCCAGGTGCCACACAGCATTCCCCCATGTCAGCTGTAGAAGCTGCTTATGGAAAGCCTGGTCCAGTTGCAGCCTCACAGGGAGCTGGTACCCATGCTGTGGCTGGAGCGGCCCACCCTCCCACAGCCGGCATGCCAGGCTGTGTACAGTGGCTGGACCCAACACTTGCTCACACACCTCTTGCTACTCTGCACCTGGCTCAGCTTTAGCAAGTGTGGGATCCAGGCTGGTAGCAGGAGCTGAACGCAGCCTGCTAGGCTGAGTGGGCAGAATGAGCCCAGTGGGCCCAAGTGAAACTCAGGCAAAGATGTCACTGGCTACAGATGTTTCTGGCTGGCAAAGTGACGTTCTAAAGATCCCATAACAAAATAATACAAGGTCTAGAGTATTTGTAGCTAGTATTATTTTACATGGTCTTTGATTCATAAATATTAAAGTTACTAATATGAGAAATAAACTATTTAAATGAGCTCCAACTCAATCTTCTAATACATGTACTGCTATATATGTTTAAGTATTAAATATTTTCCAAGATTTTATTTTAAAAATTAAATATGTAATTTCAGATTATATTTTTACATTGGATATCATTTATACATTAAATAGATATTTTGTGGAAAAGCACACATGATTTTTCTGATAATCCTGATAACCAAAATTTATATGAACTATTTTAAATTATTTTACTTCAGATGATTTAAAACGAGCACATAGCCATTTATCATGTAGAGTAGATAGAATTCTCATCATTTAAAAAGAAATTATTATAAAGAATGAAACACTCTAGTACTCTTTTTCAAAATTTCTGGGTTGACAGTAGAGAATAATCTATGATTCCAAACCAAAGAATTGGCGAGATCTTAAGAGGCATTAAAAGAGTACCAAAGGGCCGGGCGCGGTGGCTTAAGCCTGTAATCCCAGCACTTTGGGAGGCCGAGGTGGGTGGATCACGAGGTCAAGAGATCGAGACCATTCTGGTCAACATGGTGAAACCCCGTCTCTACTAAAAATACAAAAAATTAGCTGGGCACGGTGGCGCGTGCCTGTAATCCCAGCTACTCGGGAGGCTGAGGCAGGAGAATTGCCTGAACCCAGGAGGCGAAGGTTGCAGTGAGCCGAGATCGCGCCATTGCACTCCAGCCTGGGTGAAAAGAGCAAAACTCCCTCTCAAAAAAAAAAAAAAAGAGTACCAAAGTTGCTTTTCAGCATGAGTTTCTCTCAAACTCCTGCAATACTGAAGAACTACATTGTACATCCTAAAAGGAAGACAAAATATAAAACCTAGACTCTACCCAATGTGGAAAGTATAATAACATATCCTAGTTAAGTCGAAAGACAAAAGCATATCACTGGAGAGGTAAACCAGTTTTTTAAAAAATCCCTGAACAAAGGGAATAGGACAGAAACTCACTTATTTCAGTTGTGGGACTAAAGAATAGAGGGGCAAATTCCCCCTGAAAATTCAAACTATAGCAAATGCTGACATGGGTGGAATAACTGAATTCACACAGAGCAGTTGAAATACTTCAAGTGAATAAATTAATATAAAATAATTTCAGATTGGTAGTAGTATTAATCTCTTATCAGAAATAAATTGACCTGTAGAAGCTCTAGCTTTTAAAAACTTATTCAGAAAAAGTGTCAAGGAATATAATCAGTACGAAATCAAGTACTATAAAACACAAAAGGACCCCCCAACACCACAAAACACTGTGAATTAAAATCAGCCAAAACAATATGCAGCTGAAGATGTCTGAAAAGAAGATTTCAGGTAACAAAATGTTCAGAAAAAAAATGTTTGTAAATGTTGGCTAATATGTTTAACAAATTAAAAAAGAGATATTAAAGTATAAACATAGAACTAAAAACAGGGACGAACAAATAAAATTTTTAAATAAACCAAAAGAATATTTAGAAAGGAAAAATAGAATTGTTGAAATTTTTTAAATCAGTGACAAAATTTATAGCGTAATAGACTTAGTTGAAGAGACAAACAGTTAATTAAAATAGATTTCTGAGGAAATTTTTCATGAAAAAAAAAGTTAAAGACAGTAGGTATGAAAAAAAAGATCAAGAAATAGGTAATCAGAATGTAATTAATCTTAATTAAATTAACCTTTAAATTATTTACAGAATATATAAAGAACCCTTCAAATTTAGTGAAAATTAAACAACCCTGTAAAAATGGAGAAAAGACACTTTCTTATACAAAGTGACGATTAAAAAAAAGTTCAATACCTTATTTATGGGGTAAGTTTAAATTTAAAACATGAGATTTCACCTCACCCCAACTGAAAGGTTTAATATTAAAGACTAAACATACCAATTGCTAATTACCATATAGAACAATTAGACTTCATATACACTCTTAATGGATAAAGTCATAGAAAGACTTTACCAAAGAGTTTTATAAAGTATACAATTACCATAAGAAATTTCATGCCTAAATATTCATGAAAAATAAAAATTTACATCATAAAATACCAGCACACAATGCTCACAGTACAACACTCAATGTTCATAACAAACAAATTCATGAACAAGAGAATGGATAAAGATAGATGAGGTATTACTAGGCAGTGATACAATGAAGGAATTCCTGGTGTCCACAGTTGTGTGGATTGACTTGAAAATCTTTATGCTGAGCAGAAGAATTGTACAATCAAAAAGACAATTTTATGACACTGTTCTACAATATGCAAGTTCTAGAACAGCCAAAAATGATTCATATTAAAAAAAAATCCAATTAATGGTTGCTAGAGGTGAGAAGTCTGGGAATGATTTATTGGAAAAGAGTATAGGAGACGTTTTTAAGGTGCTGAAAATTTTCTGTATCACACGACTGCTGTTAGATCTAACAAGTGCTTAAATTTGCCTAATTTATGCAAAGTATTCACTTAAATTCATGTGTACATTAAAAAATAAATCTGAATAATGCATATTAAAATAATAATATATCTTGACCAAATTGTTTTTATGTAAGAAGAATATCTCAAATTATTTTAAAATTTAGCATTATTATTTGCCATAAACAAAACTTTCAATAGTTGCTAAACGATGATTGGTAAAACTCAAAATCTGTTCAAAGATTTTTTTTTTAAAAAAAACCTCAGGGCTAATTATAAATGACTGATAGTTTCATTATACAAACATTATCTACCGAAGTTCTACGATGAATATTACTCTTGATGAAATATTATCTTTACATAAGAATCATTTTTCTTATGTAAATGTATACTATTTAATACCCATCAGAGGTTCTAAACGCTGAGGTAAAAGAATATGAAATAAGAAGCATAAAAATTGGCTTGATTCTACTCCAAGGCATATATCCAAAGTTTTACATATGTGTGCCAAAATACATGTCCTAAATTGTTCATAGTAGTATTGCTCAGAATAACAGAAAACAAACAAAAAAAACTAATCCACGTTTGTTAAAAGTAAATGGCAGTATGCATATGCTTTAATGTATTGAACAGCAATGAAAAGTAACCACTACATGCATTAACATAGATAAATCACAAAAAAATTAACAATGAATGAGCAAGTCCATAAAGAATGCATACAATGTTATGGAATATTCAAAACAGGATAAATGATTGGTTATATATAAAAGTGGCAAATCTCTAATGGAAGGTAATGAAACTATCAATAGGAAATTTGATGGAACATTTACCTACGGGGCTTTGTGGAAGGTAATCAGAAAGAACAAAAGGAGAGTATTACAGTATAAGTAATATTTTACTTTTTTCACCTGACTGACCTATACATAGATACCTTTTTACATTGTTAGAATATAATAATGTATTTGAACCTTCTTTTGTGGGATCAGATGTTTACTAATAATAAGTCAAATGATTATTGATGACAATGAATGATTCTTGATTATAGTCCTGTAGAAAACAACAAACCCTCCCCAATAAATACTTACATTAGAACACTAGAATATATGTATATAACATTTATTTATATTTATTTACATAAAAGAAGTTCTAAATTCAAAACAATATGAATGATTATCCAGGCTCAGTTTCATTAAAATATCAGAGAATTTGATCTTTAATTAATAGCAATTTGCAAAGATAAGTCACAATTTTATAGTTAAGGCTATCACAATTTTATAGTTAAGGCTATTCAGTATGACATTACTTTGGACAGAGAGATTGATATTTCTTGCAACAGGCTTCAAGATAAGCAAAGCTGACTCACTTTACCTGTTCCTAGGGATTATAGATTAGAAATTATTAAAAATAGAGATTATATGATGTTTTATCATATAGTATATGAATATAGAATTTAGACTAGTTAATTCAAGATTTTGAGCTTGCATAAAAGACCTAAAATAAAATTATGTACTTAGCAACTCTTGAAAAACTCTGTTCTTAGAATTGTCATCTGATTTCCCCCAATTAAGGAGACAATTAATAAATACATTTATTCCTAAAAGAGTTAACAGTCATACCTGTTCATTAAATCATCTAATGGTATGGAAGCAGCACCAAGTGGATAGGATATTAATTTCCTGGGACTGCCATAACAAAATACCACAACTGGATGACTTAAGAAATATAAGGGTGTTGCTCTGTTTACAGTTCTACAGGCTACAAGTCTGAGATCAAGGTGTCAGTAGGGCCTTGCTTCGTCTGAAGGTGTTAGGATTTGTTTTAAGCCTCATTTGTAACTTCTGATGATTTCATGGAAATCTCTGGTATTCCTTGGCTAATAGGTGCATCACCCTGAGCTCTGCTTTCATGTCAATGTGGGGATCTCCTTGTCTATTCCTGTGTTCAAATGTTTCCCTTTTAAAAAAAGATAAAAGTCATATTGGAGTAGGAACCACCCTAATTTTTAATTAGTTAAATTTTAATTAGTTAAAATGCTGTCATTTTAACTGATTATTTCTGTAAAGATGATATCACCAAATAGAATCACAATCTGAGGTACTTGGAGTTAGAAATCTAAGATATTTTGGGGATATTCACAATTTAACACATAATATATGGTTTCACATAAAATATTTTATTAGTAATTTTAAAGAAATTCAAAAGTTGTTTACCAATAATTTTGTACTTTCCTTTTAAAATTAACTCTTCAATGCTTAGTCTTAATTTTTAATACTGATATTATAAAAACAAAAGAAACACAAAATTGTTTCTAAAATAATTATAGTCTTGGTGAAGATTGAGATACAACCTCTAAAATTCTGATGATTAGCTACTTGCATAAAGTTTCTCCTTTTATATTCTTCATATAAACATGAAAAAGAAGTGTATAACATTCAAATATCAAAGAAAATTCTTCTTTGCATAAAAATCAAATGGCATCTGCATTAAATCCAAAGCTACTCCAAAGAATGTGTAAGATTCTATTAGGACCAATTAAATTTAGATTCAGAGCAAATAAAAATCTGAACAAGTATAGGAAGATTGTTGTTTTGGAAAGCAAAATTTCGCTTTTCAAGAAAAAGCTCACATATTTATATATATAATTATATTAATAAGCATAGAATAGAAATGTAGCTTTGTTAAACTGTGTCCAATTGAGCAAAGGTTTACTGAGTATTGTTTAAAAGTATTGTTTAAAGCACTGAGGTTATAAATGTAAATCAAGATCAGAAAATTTTCCTTCAAGAACTATCTTAGACTGATATTTAATACTTTAGTTAATATTCTTGTTTACTCTCTTAGTTGGAATAAAAATATAAGTTTATTTTACATGTTAATAAGTAGCATGAAAACATGTGGCACTAATAAAGATAACTATATCTTTGGAAATTTGCCATATGCTATGCACTGTGGAATACTATATATCAAGCATATCATTTGATTCTTACAATCACACTATGAGATTTCAGGTACTTCAGATACTTACCCTTTAAATATCAGGAAAGTGACAATTGGAGAACATAAATTATTTGTACAGTGTCACATAGCTGAGATGTGAATTGGAATCCAGGCAGCCCAAGAAAAAGCCAAAGCAAGTGTCTTAAAATCTTTATATAGAAAGCCCATATGTATAAATAACATTTCCATATTAGGCCTGAACTGCAGTTGGAAATATTAGACAATTTGCAAATGGTAAACAGGATCATTTATTTCAATAGAGAGAACTTTATCTTCCTTTTTCTCTCCACTATCATTTATTTTTTATTTTTATAAAATAAAACAGTTTATGCAAGAATTCTTTTTACATGAAGTTTAAGTTCTTCCTCTATAAGAAAGTGGTAAGACTTTGAAATTAGTATTCTAAGAAAAAAGATGTCTTTATCCTGCACTGCTCTGAACTTCCCCATCATCCTACATTTCAATTGCTATACTCTTGTTTCTCATGCTGTTCTTTATTTACAACACACGAACAAGATTTGACTAAGTCTTCATCTCGTGTCCTTTTAATTTTTGTGCAAAAAGCTTTTTTTAAGGCTTTGCATGTATACTAGAATGCTGAAATTTTAGTTTTAACTTCTTCCTCTAAAAGGTTGCTATAATGAAACACTAAAAATACTGTTTGACTGTTTTACTTATTATCCCACAGTAATTTACCTCCATTTGCTTTGCCCTGCATCTTCATTTTCTTTGTATATCTGTTAACATCTGTCATGATTAGCACTAGCACTGTGTTCGGTAACCCAACAGGCCAACTAAGTTCAAGATACCAGTAAAGCCATACAACATGTCTGGCACACACTCCCCCAATCACCAGCACACACACACTTCTTTGAAATAAATTTTATTTAGGGTGCCCATAGAACTTGAGAATTTAGATTTTTTTTTTTTACAATTTTATTATAATATTTGATGAAATTGTATATAATAATATAGTCCAATCCATGTAATATTTTTAGACTTTATGGGTCCTCTGTATATACACATACACATATATTCACACACACACATGTAAGCATAGAAGTTATGTCTTGGGATTAATTAGAGCACTGTTGAACTGTTCTAACTCACTGAATAATTAATTTCATTTTTAATTATACATGAAGAGGATTTTTATGATTTTTTAGTGCAAGAAAATTATTCTGTCATGTTGAACATAAAAATAAACGTATTTTTGATCAATAAACATGGAAGTCATCCAACTTTCTATATCATTTCATTAGATATATATCATGTCACAGGGCTGCACCACTTAAGCATTTTATACACAGTAAAATATTGGCTACAGAAGCACAGTGAAGCAGAGACCTTTAGGGAAAAAAAGGGCTATGGAAGGCTCCAGATGAGAGATGACATTTAAGTAGGATTTCAAAAGATGGATAAGAAATTGACAAGCCCAAAACAGGGACATTTTCGGTAGAATTAATAGTATGAGAAAAGATCAGTGATGTCAAAATCTATAGCAATTGCCTCTTTTTCAACCTATACTCTTCTGAAATGGTATTTTATAATCTACTTTTTCAAAGCTGACTCCTTCTTGTCATTTATTTCTCAGGTTTAATATTACCTCACTCTATATTCAAGGAATATTTTCTCACAAAACAAGTAATTCTTTATCTGAGCATACAGTTTTATCCATTTTCTTTTTATATAGATTACTATTTATAGATAGGATGGCTGGGGACTCATTAAGAGAAAGTGATATTTGAGCAGAAACGTAAATGAGGTGAGGTGATAAACCACATAAAGCTATTGCAGAGGAATGTGCCAATCAGAGGGAGCAGTGAAAGCAAAAGTATGAATTAGTTTGGTATGCTTGTGAGCACCGAGACTGACAACTTGGCACATGTGGTAGAGTTAGTGAGTCAGAAAGTGGTAGAATGTATGTGGTCAGAGGTTGGATACTGAGAGGTTTTACAAATCATGGAAAATAGTTTGAGTTGCAATTGTAATATGATAAGAAGTCATAGAGGAAATGTTTAATAAGTTGAGGAACATATCATTTACACACACTTTTTAAAAATGTGATATTTTATCACATTATAAGATTTTTATCACATTATAAGATAGGCAATGCAGTTTCAGCTCAGCATAATTAAAAAAAAGAATTGTACCTATTATATAATCTAAACCCTTGGAAAAAATATGCTTTCAGAATTGCATAGTTTCCCCTAAGTAGGGAGACCACTGGTAAATTATTCTAAAAAATGTTTCAGCGATTCACCTTCATTCAAATAGTAGATGGATGTCCTGAATGCAGCATGGAAGCAGAAAGAACACTGAGTTGGATATCACAGTATTCTAGGCAAAAGAGAATTAATCCTTGGTTTTATCAGCTCAGATGAAGTGAGGAAACCTTTAGCACCCTAAGGAAGTACGACTAACAACTTTTCCTGGAAAATAAATATATTGCATTACCAGTTGTATCTGTATTCCTATCCCTGTTTAATTTAGTTAAAACATTTTTTTTTAACTTGGTGCTACCGATTGGGTGAATCTTGAGAGCTATATAAGTTTAGAGTAAACCAAACCTAAACAGAGTGGTAACTTGGATATTTTCTGCTGAGCCTACAACTGGTTCTACTTTAGGGTTCTCTGGGAATTCGTGTCTTTTTGGATCAGTGAAAAACCACCAGGAAAATCCTTGTATTAGTCTAGAACGAGCCTTCACCCTCAAGTACAGCATATATTGAAAATACTGCTTACTTTTAATTTGAAGCTATTGCAATTAACAGATTGTGACTAATGTGTATCTTTCTTAGAAAATCATACCAATACCGGCCCGGGCGCGGTGGCTCAAGCCTGTAATCCCAGCACTTTGGGAGGCCGAGGTGAGTGGATCACGAGGTCAAGAGATCGGGACCATCCTGGTCACCCTGGTGAAATCCCGTATCTACTAAAAATACAAAAAATTAGCTGGGCATGGTGGCGCATGCCTGTAATCCCAGCTACTCAGGAGGCTGAGGCAGAAGAATTGCCTGAACCCAGGAGGCGGAAGTTGCAGTGAGCCAAGATCGTGCCATTGCACTCCAGCCTGGGTAACAAGAGCGAATCTCCGTCTCAAAGAAAAAGAAAAAAAGAAAATCATTCCAATACCTTTGTCGGTTTTCCAGAAATCTAGATGCAACATCAGGGAACAGGATGCAATGTTACTATTTTCCTGTGACATAATCAAGAGCCCACAGTTTCTTCCACAGAAACATAATAATGGAATTTTCTCTAGTGAAACAAGGATCCAATCATCTCTATTAAGCTTTATTAAAAACTAAATACAAACTTAGCTTATAGGTGCGAAACACCTACCATTAAATAAGTCACATAAATTTCATGTCATTGAAAAGTACTACTGTTACCAGAAACCATGAAGCAGCATGAAAGATTTATATATATGTATATGTATAGACATGTATATATGTATATACATGTATGTATATATGTGCATATACATATGTGTACACGTGTGCACACATATATGTATATATGTGCATATATACACATATATGTATGTATGTACATATACATATATGTGTATGTACATGCATGTATATATGTATATATGTGTATATATTGCTTAGTATTGGTATCTGTGGTATCTGTGTCTTGATATCCCAAACCTTCAACACATCACTATTTCAAGAAACCAGAATAAGGTCTGGAGAGGATTTTGGAATGATGGTGTCAGGGTCGCCGAAAAATCTAGTACATAAACTTATATAAAAAAGATTTACCTAATCAACACATAGGTACACAACTGCAGAATTCATATTCTTTTCAACTACACATAAAACATTTAACAAACTGACCATATGATGGATTATAGGATGGAGCATAAAGAAATCCCAACCAATTTCAAATCGAATAATCTCTGATCACTGAAGAATTAAGCAAAAATCACTCACAAAAAGGTTTTAAAAAATCCCAAAACTGTTTTAAAATAGCAACACTTTCTAATAAATTAATAAGCCACATAAGAAATCACAACTGAAATCAGATAGTATTTTAAACTAAATGATAATGGAAATACAGCGTCTCCAAACCTACAGGATGCAACTAAAGCTGTGCTTCAAAAAAATGTATCTCAACTCTAGACCAGATCCTGCAAAAATTAAAGAGGGTAATGGGTTTGTTGAGTCCTCCATAAAAACATTTATTATGATCCTAATTTCCAATATCTGTAAATGTGACCTTATTTGGAAATAGGGTCCCTGAAAGTATAATCAAATTAAGATAAGGTCACATTAGATTAGGGTGAAACCTAATCTAATGTAACTGGTGGCCTTATAGAGATATTTGGAGACACAAAGGACAGACAGACAGAAGGCCACGTGATCATGAAGACTGAGATCAGAGTAATGCACCTACAGGCCAAGGAACTTTGAGGATTGCCAGCAACCACTGGTACCTAGGAGGATTCAAAGAAGAAATTATCCCCTAGAACCTTTCAAGAGAGTATGGCCCTGCCAACACCTTGCTATTTGACTTCTAGTCTCCAGAACTCTGAGACAATTAATGTATGCTGTTTTATGCCAAAATAAAAGATCTTTCAAAATTACTGTTTTCCACAAGTACCAGGTTTTTTGTTTTTACAATATGAGAAGCATTTATTCCATAAAAATTGTTGAATCTTTGTAAGAGTATTAAGCTTTGTGGCATTTTAATTTACTCCATTTCCATTTCCATCTCCATCTTCCTAACTGTGCACTTGCCTCAAAAATGTTAGCTACTGGCCGGACGCGGTGGCTCAAGCCTGTAATCCCAGCACTTTGGGAGGCCGAGGCGGGTGGATCACGAGGTCAAAAGATGGAGACCATCCTGATCAACATGGTGAAACCCCGTCTCTACTAAAAATACAAAAAAAAAATTAGCTGGGCACGGTGGCGTGCGCCTGTAATCCCAGCTACTCAGGAGGCTGAGGCAGGAGAATTGCCTGAACCCAGGAGGTGGAGGTTGCAGTGAGCCGAGATCGCGCCATTGCACTACAGCCTGGGTAACGAGAGAAACTCCGACTCAAAAAAAAAAAAAAAAAAAGTAAAGCACTCACTGGAGGAGGCAGAATGAACTTGTCTCCAAAAATCCTCATCTTCAACAGACTTCACTATCTTTTAGCTCCATGGAAACTGAATTTGCAGAACTTGTCATGAAATTCTGCCTCAAATCTCCTTCACTCAGAAGAGCTTTAACCTAAGGGCATTGTCAAAAACAATGATCAGCAACAGTTCAAATCCTATCCTCTGAAACTGTGAAACTAGTTGTGATCAATAAAGAACAAGAACTGCAAATGGAGGACACCCATCAGGTGTCCCTAATGGGCTTTAAAAAGCTCCAACACAGAGGGAACTAGGAGGTCGTGTGGACAGTGAGCAGGTCCAGGAAAAGTCTGTGAGGCCCTGTATCTCTCAATTCTGGCTGACACTGAGGTCATTTTAAGAACTAATGTTAAGAAAGAGTTGTAAAGTACCAAAGAATAGAAAGCAAGAACAGACACACACACAGGATTGACAGTAAAAGACTAAAGGTGGAAGGCTTAACCAAGCTGAAAGAGTTTGGTTCAATGCTGAACAATGATTTGAGTGGCGACCCATGAAGGAGAATAAGCCTTAAGTAAACTGGACCAGGAATGTCACTAAACAAACAAAAATCAACAACAAATTATCTGTGTAATAGGGCATTTGAGACTAGATGGGTTTTCCAAAGGAATGATTGTAAGTAATAATAATAGTGAAACATAGATTTCAAAAGAGAGAGACAAAAACCTGGACGTTAGGTCGGTAGAAAGAAATCAGAAAACAAGAGATACAAAGTGGCAGCCAGGAAGGTGAGAATAAGGCTACAAGTGTACAACATTGGGATCCAATTGAAGAAAGTATAACAAGGAGAAAGATATTATCAAACATAGCAAATATAGCTAAGTCAAAAATGAAAGAGTAGGAGATGAGGTCAGAAAAAGGAAAATGGATATTGTGGAAATCTTGAAATTCTTAAAATGATTGAAGAGGTTTAAGAGAGCATGACAGTAATAGTGAGACTTCACTAGAAGGAGAAATAATAAAATGGAGATTATGATATATTTATCAATAGCATTCATAATTAAACTCCTTTTAATCTGTAAAATAGATTTTTTTATCTACAGATTCGAGCATGATATAATGGAGTATAATGCTCATTTCAATATCAAATATATGACAGATGAAATTTTGGAGAGGATTTTGTTTTTTTAGTTGTACGTAAGTGTACCCATCAATTGGACATAGTGTGTCTGGTAAACACAAAGAAAATCATGCAGTATATATTAACAGAGAAAATTCAATAGAAGAAATAAGTAATGTATTTTTTGAAAAGCTTAAAGGACATGCATAAGAACAAAGAGGATGTACTGGGATTATCAGACCCTAGAAAAGACCCTACAGAGTTGGTGCTTGGACTCTGAGGAGGCCTTTGACAAGCCTTACTGGTGCTATAACACTGACATGATTGGGCTGGTTTTAAGAATTATGAAAAAGTTAGAGGTTGAAACTAATGGGTGCTGTGCAAATAAAAGGCAGTTGCTAACTAGGCTGACAGAAACCAAAAGTAAAATAGGATGAAAGAAACCCTTCTCCTACCCTTCTGAAAGACAATAGCTTAATAATCAGTACAACATGCAAATATAAAGCTTAACATAATATACATTTAAAATCAGTAAAGCATTACTAATGTATAAATGTAATATAAAAATCTATACTGTAAATCCTGTGTTTGCTAGTATACTATATTTCAACTCTCAAGATACACATTTCAGGGAAATCTACCTTATCTATCAATTATTTCTATCAAAATGATTCCAGGTCAGATAACTGCAATTTTCAATAGGCAGGGGTATATAAACAAGAAAAGTTACATGTATGTCAATTGCTTCTTAACAGAAATTTTAGTAAGCACTCATTTAACCAAAAATAATCAGAAAATTGGGTCTTTTGGTTAATTGAACATTCTTGTAATTGACATTTGTCAAATATATCATACATGGATTAACAGTGTTCAAAATCTAGAAGAAAATAACATGCACTTGACATCAGAATTATAACTTTAAGGCTCTTCCTAGCTGTATAATTCTGAACCTCTTCAGAATATACGAGAGCTCAGACATTACTTAAAATGTGTCATTGATTTAAATTAATCAACATATAATTATACTCATATAACATTTAGGAGTAAAAGGTTAAGCTAATAAAACTGAATTGTTATTGGCTCTTGGACACAGCTTAAAATTTGATTATATAAAGTACATTTATGAAGTAAAATTAAAATGAACTAGAAAATATTATGAGATTTTAAAAATTCTGTCTTTTTAGTTGTTGGTTTTCTCAGTTAATGGTTACATGCTCTACCAAGCTTTAAGAAGATGATAGGAGTCTACCTTAATAAGATATATTTCTAATATAATCATTACTTTCCTCCACACTTGCATGCTATTAGCATCAACTTATATTAGCAACAAGTAATCAGTGATATATTAACATTATATTTTAATTTATCCCTTGAATTTATTTGCTAGTAATCTTTTACATGATAATGGAAGAAAAAGAGCAGAAGTTTTATATTTGTGCTATGAAAACTATTTTTACAGCACATTGATTGGAGAGCATGTAATTTTTTTTGTTTTCTATTGATCATCATTACCAACTGGTTCAAAAAGTTCAAATAAGCCTTAAAATACAACAGTTTTAAAAACGTATTACAAATTTGTTTGTTCCCTGAAAAGAAAATAGCCTTTTTCCTATTGGAACTGTCAAAAAGTATTACATTAAATAGTTCAAGTGGTACAGATAAGAAGAAGGAAATTATTTAATAACTAAAAATATTATTGCCATGTTATTGTCTTTTGTTTCCTCTATTAATAAAGTGTTCTGAAAGGTATTACTATGTTGGAAGAAAAAAACTCCCACAATATATTGTCGTTATGAGTTATAGACTACAAACATTAAAACTTATAATTGATTAAGTTGTGAAAAAAAAAGGTTCAGATTAGCAATAATAATGGCCATTGATTTTATTTTCCTTTAATTTTATTTTAAAAATTGGCAATCCTATTCAAAGGAAAGGAATTCAGTATAGTGAAGAGATATATGCAATCCGTGGTTACTGTAGCAGTAGTCACAAGAGCCAAGATACGGAATCAGCCTGTGTCCTTCAGAAATGAATGGGTAAAGAAAGTGTGGTATATATACACAAGGAATATTATTCAGCTATAAAAGACAATTAAATCTTGTCATTCCTGGCATCATGAATTGACCTGAAAGACATTTGTTAAATGAAGTGAGTCAAGCACAGAAAAATAAACATCCCATGTTCTCACTCAAATTTGGGAGCTAAAAAATGCTGAGCTCATAGAAGTAGACAGTACGATTGTGGTTACTAAACGCTTGGAAGTGAAGAGGAGAGGAAAGGATAGAAACAAGTTGGTTAATGGATACAAAATTACAGTTAGAAGAAAGAAATTCTAGGGCTCTATAGCATTATTGGGTGAATATAGTTAACAACAATTTATTGTGTATTTCCAGAAAGCTAGAAGAGAGAATTGTGAATGTTCCCAACATTAAGAAAAGATAAATGTTCGAGGTGCTGTATAAGTTAATTAATCTGTTATGATCATTACACATTGTATGCATGTATTAAAATATCAGTCTATAACCCATAAATATGTTCAATTACTATGTCACATAAAAAGTTTTTTAGAATTAACAGCCTTATTGGGATGTAATTGGTATATAGTAAGTGGCATATATTTTAACTTATAATTAGGTAAGTTTTAACATACCTGTCAAACTGCCATCACTGCTGACATGGTGAACACATAAAACACAGTCACAAATTTCCTTACAACTCTCTGTGATCCCCTCCTTCCATATTTTCCTGCCCTTTTATATCCCTGATAACTTCTGATATGCATTTTTACTTCATATTACTTTGCATTTTCTAGAATTTCATAAAAATGCAATTATATGTTATATACTTCTAGGGGGAGGGGTCTAGCTCCTTTCACTCACAAGGGTCATTATTACATCCATCCATATTATTACAGGTATCAAAAGATAAGTAATTTTTATTGCTGACTAGCATTTCATTGCATGAACATATTGTCATTTGTTTATCAATTTACTTGTTTACAAACACCTTGATTGTTTCCACTTTTTGGCTATTACACATAAAACTGCGATGAACATTCATGTGCAACTTTTTGTACAGAAGTTTACTTTCAAAAATATTGGGAGAGGAATGGCCAGGTGATATTAGAGTGTATGTTTAACCTTTTAAGCATGTCCAAATTGTTTCCAAAGTGATTGTTATACTTTCATTTCCAGTAGCAGTACATGAGTTCCAATTATCTAAAACTGCACCAACTAGTTATGATCAGATGTTTTATTCTGGACATTCTAATAAGTATGCCATAATATTTTATTATGGATGTAGTTTTTTACTCCAGTTATTAAAAATGTCAAAATTTTTTTCACATGCTTGTCATTGGTATTTCTTTGCTAAAATGCTGCTGATATTTTTGTCTGCTTTTTGAACTCTATGAAAATTTCTTCTAGTAATTGAGTTTTAAGAGTTCTTTATATATGCTAAATTCATTTGATTTTTAGATGTCTGCAATTTTTTTCCCAGTTTGTAGCTAGTCTTTCATTCTCTTACTAGTTAGCATTTTTTTTAATTAGAAATTTTTAACTTTGGTAAAGGCCAATTTAGCATTGCTTTATTTTACCAATTCTAAGGATAGTAGTTACCTAAGAATTCTTTGCTTAACTCAAAGTTCACAATTATTTTTATCTTATGATTTCCTTTAGAAATTTATATTTTCAGATTTTATACTAAATTATATGAATCTTTTTAGTTATTTTTTGTAGAAGTGAGGTCTCTATCTTAAGGTTTCCTTACTGGAACATAAATATCCAATTATTTAAGCACTATTTATTTTAAAAATCATTGTTTCTTTAATGAATTGTGCTTGCGTCTTTGTCTGAAATAAATTGGCTGTGTAGGTTCCAGTCCATTTCTGGACTATCCATTTTGATCCACTGATTTATTTATATAGCTTATACTTATTATTGGTTATTGTACTTGTGCTATAATCACTACTGAATGAATGACAAAATTATGAAGATTAAAAATGCCATCTATTACATTAGTTGGTTTATTTTTCCTTAAGAAATATTTTTATGTTTCAACATTCAACACTACTATAAGAAAATTTTAACATTATACAGTAATGTTACATTATATAGTAATTGTTACATTGCTTAACAGTGGGAATACATTCTGAGAAATGCATCCATTGGCAAATTTGTCATTACGGGAACATCATAGAATGTACTTACACAAACCTAAATGTTATAGCCTATTACACACTTAGGCTATATGGTATAGTCTATTTCTCCTAGGCTACAAATCTGTACAGTCTGCTCCTGTATTGAATACTCTAGGCAATTGTAACACAATCATAAAAACTTATGAATCTAAACATATTGAAACATAGAAAAGAGACAGTAAAAATTCGGTGTTATCTTCTGGGACCACTGTCATATATGTGGCCTATCACTGACCAAAACATTGTTACTGGTGCATGACTCTGTATGAAAGACTATATATAAACACTCACATATCTATGTATATTTATATGCAGGATAGCCTTTAATTGTTGAAATAAATTAATAAAACATATGTATAATTTCTTTTTTTTTCAGAGCATGAAATCTGTTTATTTTTTTTTTCATTCATCACAAACCTTTGTAGCAGAGAACATCTGCCCATCATTTATTTTTTTATTTTTTCACTGTAAGTTCCAGGATGCAAGTGCAGAATGTGTAGGTTTATTACACAGGTATACATGTGCCATGGTGGTTTGCCACAGCTATCAACCCATTACGTAGGTTTGAAGCCCTGCATGCATTAGGTATTTGTCCTAATGCTCTCCCTCCCCTCTCGCCCTATCCTCCAACTGGCCCTGGTATGTGTTGTTTCCCTCCCTGTGTCCAAGTGTTCTCATTGCTCAATTCCTGCTTATTGAGTGAGAACATGCGGTGTTTAGTTTTCTGTTCCTGCATACACACAATTTCAAAGTGAAGAATGCTATATGTAACAACTATCTAAGATAATATTCTATATTAACTTTTTAATTAAAATACGATAATCCTAGTTGTCAGATTTTTCTCTTCACATATTATCACTGTATTCCCATAAACAATATTATTTATTCAACAGTTATTAATGAAGCATGTACCTTATGTCAACTATAGTTCCAAGCACTGGACAATATAATTGAAAAACAAATACTTATCCTTATCAAGTTTGCATTATATTTTAAAGAAACAGAAAGCAAAATACATAAGTAAATTATGTAGTACATTGGAAGGCGATAAATGTTCTGGGAGAATTTAAAAAAAATCGGAGAGGATGATTTAAGGATACCGGTGGGAAGAATGTGTTGCTATTTTAAGTAATGGAGTTGAAAGGTCCTGATTGAGTTGTAGTAATTTCTGAGCAGAAAGTGCGGGTAGTAGGAGAACTACTAATCATGGGAATAGCATGTTCAACAAACCACAAGACCCTGAGGAGGGAACATACCAAGCATCACAAGAGACCAGTACAGGGGCCATGGGGCTGCTGCAGAGTGAGAAAAGGGAGTTGAGTGGGAGAAGATGCTGTGAGGGAGGTAACAATGGGACTATAAGGGAGCCTCTTGAAACCAGTGATAAAGTAGTTAGCTTTTGGCCAGGCACGGTGGCTCCTATCTGTAATCCCAGCACTTTTGGAGGCTGAGGTGGGCGGATCACAAAGTCAGGAGATTGAGACCAGTCTAACTAATACAGTGAAACCCTGGCTCTACTAAAAACACAAAAAAATAGCTGGGTGTGGTTGCATGCGCTTTTAGTACCAGCTACTAGAGAGGCTGAGACAGGAGAATCGCTTGAACCTGGGAGGCGGAGATTGCAAGTGAGCCAAGGTTGTGCTCACCATTGCACTCCAGCCAGGTGACAGAGTGAGACTCCATCTCAAAAAAAAAAATAAAGGCTTTTATTGGGGTGTGCTGTGCAGTCTTTAGACTGGTACCTCGATATTCCCCTCCCTGCCTCCCAAACTGTGAAAAATAAATTTCTTTCTGTTAATGTTTTTTATTCAGCTTTTCTGCTTCTCCTATCTTACATTGCTCTCAAAAAGATAAAAATTCTAAATAATATCTTTTACTTATGATTAATACTTGAAATTACTCTGAAAATGGAAGCCAGTATTGAGTAAGATGATATTTTGAGAGATATGAGTCAACCTGATAAACTACAACTAAAACATTTTATGGAGAATATTATTTTTTGTAGTATGAATAGAATTTGATTAAGTCATCTATTATCCAACAGTTTAGGAAGAGATTTCTGCTAACTGACAAAATCATATGCCAAAAATATGAATTTATAAGATAATTAATACTGTGAATTATTTTATAGTCTTACATTTAATGTCATTGTTGTGATTGCCTGTAGTAAGGGCATGGCAGATACAAAGCTTATATTGTTATACTTATTGTTTTTTAAAAATATATGTTTTAAGGTATACTCATGTTTTCTTCACTCATTTATACAATATGCACAGAAAATTTTAAATGTTACATTTAATTTCTAGTGCTGTTTAGGCCACTTGTTTCATTTCTTTCATAGAATGTTTAAGAATCTGGCATAGTGCATATATATTTATTTTTGTACTTGTAGCTTTATATGGTCTCTCTAAAAGGTCCACCTGTAAGGAATAAGTTTGGATTTGAGACTAGATCATCTACTGACTGCAAAATAACTTTAATTCTCCATTGAATATACTTCACATTGGAAGTAAAAGACATCTTTTACCTGAAACAGATGCAAAAAATCCTTTTTTCCTCAAGAGTGTTCATTTTTCACAAAATCTCCAGGTTGTCCAATGTTTATAGAGACATATTCTGGGAATCCCTCTTTTTTAAAAAAACATTTCATTACAAGTTTTGCTACAATACACAGCCTATTTTTTCACACCGCATACCCACACATCCACTAACATTAGTTTTCTGAAGTGCGAAACAGGACTTCCTGGTGGCATCTTCACATTTTACGTAACTGTTGATGAAGCCATTGCTGACACTGGGAATGTCACTGTAAAATCCTGAGACTTCTGGAGGAAAGAAAGTGTTATCCAATTATTTGCTTAAAATATAGCACTGGCAAGTAACTCAGAAGGCAGTATCAACCAAACTGTCAACTGTTCAAAATCCACGGTCTACCAGTTTGAGGCAACTTACTTGTTAAAAGCTTTTATTAAACAATTTAAAAACTATGAATTACAGAGTTTTCCTCAATTAGGAGACAAGAAGAAAATATCTACTCAGCAAAAAAAAAAAGAAAAGAAAAAAGGGAGGAGATATGATTTAAATTGGTTGACTTCACAGTCTGAATTCAGGAGATAGTTCCAGAGCTCTGTTTGCATTGGATAGCTCTAAAATGACTGTGATCTGAAAGAATTATTTTGCAAGCACATCAGGAATAGTCTTAGAGAACTGTAATTCTCTGAGTAGTTCAGGACCAAAAAAAAATGCTTTAGGTTGAATTTCTCTGATCATTGAGGGGAACTGATATTTCCTTGGTCTGATTTATTTTTCATTTATATCCATACAGTTAATTGCAAAACCTTTATGTTTGTTTACTGTTCTATACAGTTAATTTTATATCCTCTGTTTCACCTTTTTGAAATGGCTTATGTGAGATCTTGATTGTGAAAGCAAAATTTTACTCTCACTGATCCGAACAGGAAGGGAAAAGAAACCCTTTGCATGAAATTGTAATGTTGAACAAAGACAAAATTGAGATCATTATTTCAATTAACGATATTAAATGATTGTGATAAAATGCAGATGACTCATGGGTTATTGTTGTATTTATTTTTCCTGTCAATGTAGAGATTTCTTAACTGGATAAGCGATGTGGAATTATTGTAATGATCATTAACTGTGTATAGCCAGGCTTCTTCTGGAATTCTTAAAAATATTTTCAGGGCTATATTTTAAGCAAATAATTGGGTAACACTTTCTTTACTCCAGAAGTCTCAGGATTTTACACTGACATTCCTAATGTCAGCAGTGTCTTTCTTTTACTTTTCAGAATTTATGACATTACTTCTTAAGCTTACTTCCTCTTAAAAACGCAGTTAAATACTAAACACACCATACATAAAATTAGTATTTTTATCATGATGTGAATTCCTGTGTTTGATATTGCTACAACTTACAAAATTTGTGATACCATTTTATAAATTTTGGGCTAATGCATTGATTCTACACAGTAAAACGTTAACTGAATAAAATGATAAGCCTACTTAAACAAGCATAGATATCGTTGTCCTCTGTTACTCAGGCAAGTTCAAGAAATGGGTATACATTTCTGCTTTAATATTAACCATAGAAAATTATTTGTACCTTCCATCTAGGCAATCTTAAAGATAATGACTTCTTGCTTTATTTACCATAATGTCCTCTATACTTTAGAAAAAGCTTCATATTTATATATATGATATTAATTATAATATATTTAAAATGTTGGTAAGTAAAAATAAAACTACATTGAAAATATTTTCATACTCATATAACAAATACTTGTTGAGTTCTTATTAAATGCTATGCATGACCTTAAGAACATTACATACATTAACTCATTTATTCCTCATGACTACCCTATAAGATACAAAATATTATAATCTCATTTTTACATACAAGATAAGGGCACAGAAAAGTTAAATAAAATGCCCCAAGATATATAACTAGTGAGTGTTAGAAACTGATTCCAAAGATAATAAATCTGCCTTGGAAGCCAGAGTTCTTGATGGCTATATTATAGAGAAAGTCTATTTCCACAGTTCGATTACTTTGTTTGTTCACATTATTATGTTATTCCAGTCTTTGTTATATGCCTACATAATAGGCTAATAATTTATGGTTTCAAAATTTGCTTTCTTAACTGACGATTTAGCAGCACAACATTTTATTTTCACTAAATACTCTCATAATTTTAATAAGTATAGTTTGGGTTGTGTGTTTTCAGTATTTTGGAACACTGTATACATACTGTTGCTTTCTTCCTAATATTTGTTTTCTCATTCTTAGGATGAATGAGTAAATACATGGCAACTTTGAAAATAGTTTACATTTCTCATCCTATTCCATATCTAGGCATGGCCAGTGAGATAATGCTTAATCAGAGAATGGCCTGTATTTCCTTCCATAAACCTTCTTTAAAGGTGAAAATCTTCTATACATTCTTGTTCCTTCCCACTGCCTGCCTAGAATGTAAAGAAGGTAGCTAGAGCTGAATCCACCATCTTTGTCTATGGGGTTGCTTTGAGAATGGGATTTGCAAAAGGCTAAGTAACATTATAGAAGTAGGCCAAGTGCCTGAGGACTTCAAACACCAAAACACCCATGACAGCCTCAATTTCCTTCCTTATATTGTTTACATGAGAAAGCAATAAACTTCTATTTTGGTTAATGCACTATTATTTTGACTTATCAGTTACTCACAGCCAAACTTGCCTGAAAGTCATCAAATACTTAGGCCCAGCTTCTATAAAAATAGAGATTACTACTCCACTAAATTAGAGTAGTATTGATCAATATTTTAGCAGGAAATATTTTTCATAACTGTCCTTGAAAAGACAGATGTGCTTCTACATGACACAAATATGATCACTCTGAGCTAATGTGCTCATTCACAGTGGAGGTGATGGTAGGTAGACTAGAAAGATAAAATGAAATCTGAATGAAATTGTTTATTATGTTAGAACTATTATCATTTCCCCTGGCCCTGGTCTCACTGCCCTTCACCTGCACATCTTGATCCTGACTCTTATATGTTATAATTATGCCTGACTTATAGTGGTGTCTGTTTTAATGGAAAATTACTACTTTCAATATGAAAAACTGATGTATAAAATTGTACATATGATGATTAATTGCACATATAAGCATAATGACGACTGAGCCTTTAGATGACTAAACATGACGATTGAGCCTTTAGATGACATTGAAATGTTCAGAAATATGACATGCAAAATTTCTATATATAATAATAATATAGTAATTTAAAATATGTGAATGTGTAAAATATTTCAATATTATATGATTCATTCTATATGAGATTTAGGAAATACAATATAAATATATCTTGCCTTTTATTATTATTATTGTTATTATTTTAGCGCAGTTGCATGATCTCGGCTCACTGCAACATCCACCTGGAAGGCTCAAGGGGTCTTCCCACCTCAGCCTCTGGAGAAGCTGGGACTACGGGTCCATGCCACCACAACTGGCTGAATTTTTGTATTTTTAGTAGAGATGAGGTTTCGCCAATTTGCCCAGGCTTATCTTGTACTCCTGGCCTCAAGTGATCCCCCTGCCTCAGCCTCCCAAAGCGTTTTTTTTTTTTTTTTTTTTTTTGCATTATGAGATATATATGCCTGCAAAAGATATTTTATTTACAAGACTTTTTAAAAAACTTGTCTAAACACCTTTTGTGAAAGAGACATATTACATTATATATAGCATGATTACTGACATTTAAATCACCCAAACAAACACTGAAACACATAATTTGATCATGGATGTAGATCCAGCTATAAGGCATGGATTCTTATTGCTACTATACCTATCTTTATCATAAATATGCTGAAATTCATATAAGGTAAGAGAGGTTTTATGGTTCTACCATATCTGATGTTCCATTACATCAGAAATGATGTAGAGCAGAAAATCTAAGATACATAGATAATGACCTGTTCCACTAAGAAAAAGTAACAAAAATAAGTAACATTTGAAGACAGCTGCTTTATTATTACCCAAAGAAACCCTTAGAAAAATCCTGTGCATAATGCTGTTCCATTACCCCACTCATTTATTTAATCATATAAATAACGCAATCCATGGGAGTAAAATACCAATATGTCAAAGTATTTGTTTATTGAAGGGTTAGGTAAGATAGTTGGTAATTTATTTTGACAAGATACTTTTCTAATTTTAGGTAAATATTTAAATATTATTGAGAATATTTCAGAGACTCCAGGCAACATTTTCATGTACAGAGAAAAACTGATTCTGAATGTGTACAGTTTCTAAAAATCAAACCCTTACTGCTTTAAAAATAATTTTGGGGGGCTTGTTTTTTTATCATATAGACCTTTTTTATAAAAGCGAAGTGAGGAATAATATTGGAATTATTTAAAGATTCAGCAAACTTAAATTGGAAATGAGCCACTTTTTGTAGTACATTTGTGAAGTTAGGTAAAATTTAGACTTTGTTTGTGATACTTGGATTTAGTCCTAATAAAATGTCCTATCATTTATCAATATTTTAAAGAATATTTTTAAAGTGGCAATATATCCTAGAATTTTACATTGCTACTCTTTTCTTCTCATACTATGTACAACTAGGGTGACTTCTATTTTCCAGACAATTCTTTTCCTGAGTTTCATTGATATATTCAACTCTCTAATCAACAGTTTTAACTTTCTCTAAAATTTGTTTAACTGAAACTATAACTTTCTCCTTTCCAAAACTGCTAATATTTCAGTATTCGATTAATCAGGAAACACACAATTTGGATAATCATGAAAGTCAGTGACCTAGAAAACTGATCATAATTCTTTCTTCCCAAATCCTGTGTGTGACCATCACTTCCTAATCTACATCCACTAAAGCAAGTGCATCTTGTCAGACTTTCGCATTCCCACACATGATGGCATTAATTTTAAGGATTAGATGTTAGAATAATGGCCCAGTCTTTTAGAATTAAGTATTTATCTCATTCAATACACTGTTAATAGTTTTTATAATATTTATACAATATAAATATTCCACTTCTTGTTTTAGCTACTCACTTTTACCTACAGGAGAAAAAAACTATTCAATCACCTAAATAATGATGAAGAAGGAATCAAGTTCTGCCTCTAGCATCATCTCTTACTGAAATTCTCATCAGACATCACCCTCTAACTATATCAAAATACTTGCAGTTCTGAAAGTTTGTTTTGCTAAGAATGGTCTTTTTGTTTGAAATTCTCCCACCACTATAACCAACCCCTTTCCCTCACCATGACCACAGTCGCTACATTACCTTATCTCTATGAGTAAAGCCTACTTACTCATTGTTCAAGAGTAAAGTCATATAACCTCTGTGAGTTTTTTTCCTGGATTCCAGAGATATAATTTACCACTCTTTCCTTTATATACAATTGTACCCTCTGTTTACTTCTACAGTGACTCCAGAATCTTAGTATTGTATTTACAGTTTATGTGTCACTTCACCCTAAGAGACTGAAAGCTCACTGGGGTTTGTATCATGCCGAATTTATTTTGATATTCATATTATCGAACACGAGGCCTTTCAAAAGTCATCACTGAATGAAAAAATGAATTACAAAGCAACAACAAAAATGAAATCTATAGAGTGCTTGACCATAAGCGAAGATCTTTCACATTGCATCCTGCTGTGGTTTGAATGTGTCCTGTGCAAAATTCAGATGTTACCAATATGATAGCATTAATTGGGAAGGTACTTAAGAGATGTAAATTAAATTAAAACTAATGTAAATTAAAACTAGAGCTTAGTATTGAAATGTAAGCTTTGTTCAAAAATTTTCTGAAAATCTTCTCCCTGCATGCTCTTTTCTTTTTTTTTAAAAAAAATAATTATCAACACAGGTTTCCAGTGACTTTCTTCAGTTTACTGGACATTCAAAATATTTCAGAATCAATTTTTCCAGGGAAGTTATTAATTTTAATAAAATGGATTTATATGTATTTGGAACAACATCTTAACCAAGATGTTGTGAAAGTGTGAAATGTGAAAATGTGAAGTGTGAAAGCAGCTTATACTTTGCACTGGCATCATGACAAGTAGATGTGCATTTTATCACACAGATGGAGGAAAATGAGCACAGATACAGACAAACACACACCTACCTTGCACCCAGAAAAGAACAAAAAACAAAAAAGCCTGAGTAGCCTGTCCAGTTGGTCCAGCTGTAGTTTTCAAAATAAAGGAAGCCTTGACCTTTTCCTGCAAATTACTGACTCAGTAACAACAACAAAACCCCATTGTATCTTTGTTTTTTATACTTCTGCCTAAAGGGATAAACCTGGTAGCTAGAACTCACAAACACATTTATGGGAAGAATTATTGGGCACTTACACTATTAAGTTTATAGATTTTTCCCTTTTTTTTTTTAGCAAGATTCTTCTTTGCCCTCAGTTGGGGCTGCTGTCCCTCGGAACAAACTTCTCTATTTCAACTTGTCTGGATGGACTGAGTTTTTTCCATGTATCAGAGATCTGCTCTTATTTTTCAGAGGATATTAATGCCTTTTTAAATTTTTTTTTCTTTTCCTTAGCTATTTATATTGTTTTTTGTTTTATCCAAAATGTATTATTTTTCTTTTTCTTTTTGGCTTTGTTTTGTGTGTTAAATTTTCTTCAGGTGATCGGTAAATTTGTGATGACTATTTATATTTAAGTGGGAGAAATTGAAACAATAAGTGGAAGCTTTAGTGTACTGGCTTGGCCATACTGAACACTTAATAAAAAGGTTAATTAAAACTGTATAAAATTTAAATAATTTTTGAAAATCTACTTTAAAAAGATTGGGGAGCTAAGGCAACCATTAAGAAAAGGGGTCAGTGTCTGACAGAAGAAGGAAACAGAAACAAACCCAGTGTTTCATATTTTCTCTAGAGGAATCTGCCAATTCCAAATGAAGTAGTCAAGACAAAATTGGAACAGACAGTGAACAAAAAATTGACAAGCTATATCCAAGAATGAGGGTAAGCAAAGGAGACTGGCCTTAATAGAGTCAAAATCCAGTTTCATATTATCTCAATCCCTGAAACGGCTGTAAGAAAATTGCATAAGCCTGGTCACTTAGCAGAAGTCAATGTAAATCACTCCTGGAAAGTGTCAAAGATAAAGATGGTCACCAGTTAGAGTGCTAAGAATAGATTTTACTTAGTACTATACTATTTTAATAAGTAACATGAAACAATGAAGAGAATCTAGTGGAACTTAAATTCAATTTGTACTTAAGTGACTTGCCATTTTATAGAAAGAATGAGGAAATAGGAAGGGAGGCAAGCAAGGGATTAGTAGAGGCAAGAGAATGAAAAATTCCAAAAATTGGGAAGGAAGGGTGTGAGTCCATGTGAAATCCATTGGCATTTGTTAACTTGAGCTTATGGAAGTTAGACACCTACCCTTACAGGGACTGAAAGACAGGGTCCTATCTTCAGATGTTGGCTAGAACAGACAATAAAGTCTTTCAGCAGCCTTGAATTTTCTCTGGCACACACTTTAAGGGGGAGCTATGATTATCCAAGAACTTAGCCTTCATCTGTTAGAAATTACATTAGTGTTTTGTTTAAGTCTTCATAGACCAAGGTTGAGGCCTCAGAAGGGACCTTATAGAACTCAGAGGAGCCTGGCTAGAGTTTTGTTAAGGAGGAAAACTTTGACAAAAGATAGCAACATTCCAAATTTCAAATTTATCTCATATTTTTTATATTAAATTTTCATAATTCGAGAAAGAACAAAATATATGGACTTCAAATAAGGAGATACAATACTAAGGGAAAAACTAAAAAAAGACATCTTAAGAGATCTACATAATGAGGTTATTAGACATAGAATTTAAAATATTAGAATAGATCTAAGGTATAGATAGTGCAATTTAAGAAAAAAGTAATATAAAAATATTTAAAAAGAACACTATTCTTATTGTTTGCAAGTAGTGTGAGTATATAAGAAACCTGGTAATTCTCCAAACAAATACTATTTAAATAATGAGAGAGTATAAAAAGTACACCAAAACAAACATGCACAATTTTTACATGAGTTTTAAAACATTTTTAAGATAAATTATTTACAATAGGCACACACACAATAAGAATGATAATCAACGATTTTTTAGAAAGCAGTAACTATATTATTAAAACAAAATCTTAATTTGCTTTATAAAAATGTACATATATAACAATAATATGATCTTATTGTGAAATGACAAGTAAAATGATTTTCTCAGTATAATAATTATGTAAAACTAATAGCTATTTGTACCACAAGCAATTCTCTGAGAAATAGATTTACATATCCAATGTGACTTGACATCTTAATTTGGATATATAACAATATTTCAAACAATATGGCCAAAATTAAAATATTGAATTCTTCTTCCTATGACAAGAAGGAGATGTTTTATATCTAACGACTACGGAGTTTTGAAGAACAGTGATACAAAATACATTGTTGTCAAACTTTCACTTAACGTTGAGATCATCTTCTAGAATACAGTACTAAGGAGAGGATAAAAAGGAACTAAAACTCCTATATGCAATGGAGAATCTAGAAGCTTACCCCTTGTTTGCTGATTGATCAGAACAAAAAAAGAAATTAAATTATAATTTTTTAAAAGATAAAATAGATATTAACATGCAAGTCAAGCAATATTTTTGTACTTAGCATTGTTCTGTATATACATACCTAATAATTTCAAAATTTTTATAAGCTATGGATTTTCAACTATTCACCAAGAAGCTAATTATAGATAGGAACTTGATTTTACATTATTGAACACAATTATTAATTCCTTACAAATTATATATTTTTAATCAAAATAATTGTGAAGCCGGTTCAACAAATATTCAATAAATGTCTATCATTTGCCAGGCACTTTCTTTTGCTCTGATACTACCATGGTTAAGTAATAATAATAATAATAATAATAATAATGAGAATTAGATATTTATCTGCCAACATGGCTTCATGGGCTCAAAGTCTAAAGGGCAAAACATTTAATTTCAAAAATATGTCCACTTATCCTTTTATAATAATAAATTAGGACATGGGCTATGAAGAAAATGAATAGAGTCCTGGGCAAGGAACAATAGGGTGAAGAAGCAAACTAATTTAACAAGAGTAGTCAGAGACCCTGTGGAGCAGAAATAAGCAGAAATCTGGAGGAAAATTATATTTCAATGTGAGGAAATAACATATGCAAAGGTACATTGCTGAGGAAGTAGCTGGTGTGTCTGAAGAAATTATGGCCCATATAGGTAGTATATAGGAATCTGGGGAGAATGTTGACACTGAAGAGTATGCAGAGACACTGTAGAACATAGCTAAGAGTTTAAATTTTGTTTCAAGCTCAGTTTGAATTTTATTCATGTGCCATAGAATCTCATTGAAGAATTTTAAGCAGACAAGATAAAAAGATCTAATTAGGTTTTTTAATGAGATTGCTCTATCTATTGCAGGGAGAAAGAATAAGAGCTTGGACAGAGCAGAGAATGTTCTGTCAAAAGGTTATCCCAACATTATAAGACATTTAAGAGAGTGGCTTGAAGTAGGGCTGTGCAGTGGGGATAAAGAAATGTGGGTATATTCTGAATGGATTTTATTTTGTGCTGCAACAAAATTAACTGGACATCTCAGATTCACAGTTCTTTGCATCTTCTACCTTGGAAATACCCTGCTTTATCTGCTTCTGAAGGTAGAACATTTTCCTTTACTATTACTGAAGCCAGCAGTTTACATTTTAGGGATATCGTAACAAAAATTTGAATGCAAAATGGAGTTTACACTGCATGATTTCTAAATTTAAATTCAACTTGAAATTCTACTTTTTGATAATAAAGGACATTTTATTAATGAGAGAAAGTCTTAAAGTAAGATGTGCTTCTTAGATCACAAAGGTCATTTTCATTTCAGAACATTTTTCTAGGAATATAGATTAAGATACTGGTAAAAGAACTCTAGTTGGAGAACCTTGATCTCAGAACAATTAGGCACAAGACAGAGATAACACCTTATATTTACTGGACAAGAAGAAATTGCCATCAGACAAAGTAATGTTTAATCCAGTAATTGGGTTCATACTAGGTAGAAGTGCTTGACTATACCCACACTATACCACTTGTTTGGATTAAGTCTTGGGTCTGAAGATAACCTTCAAAGCAGGAGTCAGAAATTGTGTATTTTAAAATTAATGATGTGTATGGAGAAGTTTGAATAGATTTAGTTAACCAAGTTGATGATGATCTTTGTTCACAGACTGGGTCATTTATAAAGAAAAGAAATTTATGGGCAGGTATCCTGGCTCGTACCTGTAATACCGACACTTTGGGGGTCAAGGCAGGATGATCACTTGAGAACAGGAGTTTGACACAAGTCTTGGCAGCATAGCAAGATCCCATCTCCACTCCCCAAAAATGTTCTTTAATCAGCCAAGCTCGATGAGTCAGGTCTATAGTCCCAGCTTCTTGGGAGTCTGAGGTAGGAAGATAGCTTGAGCCTAGGAGTTTGAGATTGCTTTGAGCTATGTATGTTGTGGCACTGTACTCCAGTCTGGGTGACAGAGTAAGATTCTATCTCTTAAAAAGATAATAAAGGAAGATATTTCTCACAGTTCTGCAGGCTGGGAAGTCCAATATTAAAGTGCCAAAATCTGGCAAAGGCCTTCATGCTGCATCAGTCCATAGCAGAAAGCTTTCAAAGACAAGAGAGCATATTGAGCAGGAGAGCAAGTGGGGACTGAAACCCCTTTTACAATACACCTACTCCTGTGATAACTAACTCATTCCCTCAATAAAGACAAACTCCTTCATGAAGGTAGAAATCTTATAACCTTATCATGTCTTATTATGCCCTACCTTGCAATACTGTTGCACTGGAAATTATGCTACCAACAAAGGAGTCTTTGGGGATACCTTCAAACCACAGCATATTGTCCTTTGTTCCCAAAATTCACATCCTTCTCACAATGCAAAATATATTTGTTCCATTCGAAGAGTCTCACAAGTCTTCACTCAGTCAAACATCAACATACAAGTCCAAAGGCCAGAGTCACATCTAAACTAGATATAGGTGAGACTCAAGTAATAAATAATCCTAAAATATATTTCTCTTCAGCTATGAACCTGGGAAATTACCAAGATATGTGCTTTCAATATACAATGGTGGGACAGGCACAAAATAGACATTCCTATTCCTAAAGGGAGAAATAGACAAGAAGAAAGGGGTCCCTAAGAAGTCCAAAGCCCAGTGGGGAAAACAACATTAAAGCTTAAGTCTAGAAAATAATCTTCTTGACTCTGTATCCTACATTCTAGTGGGGTAAGAATTGGGCCCCAAACCTTTGGCAGTCTTGCCCTTATGGGTTTGCTAAGCACAGGTCACACTGCATCTCTCACAGTTCAGTATTTTCTGACTGCAGCTCTCTCAGATTGGTTTTTCACACTGGGAAGTCTACATTTCTGCTGTTTCAGGGTGGCCCTGCTTCCATGGATCTACTAGACATTGCCGTAGTGGGGACTTTCCACAGTGGCTTCTTTCCTGTGAGAAGCCTCTGTCTGGATCCTGAGACTATCAACAAAAGCCTTTGAAATCTAGGTAAAAGAAGTCATGCCTACATAAATCTTGCATTTTGAGCACCTGCAGAATTAGTACCAGAGAAAACCAAACCCAGGAAGATCAAGATGGCCCAAAAGACCCCTACGCCACTGAATAACTGAGAAGTGAAAGTTTCTTTCAAAGATTAAGACTTTCTAAACCACCTTGTAAGACAAACAAACCAACCTGTTTGTAACTTGCTCTTCAAAAATCCCTTGACAGGATGCCAAGTAGAAAAGAAATTTGTGCTTAGTATATATTTGAGATATAATTAATAATGTGGCTAAAAAAAAACTAATGGCAAGAGTTCTCAGTTTCAGTTCCATTATATAAAGAACTTTGAAGACATTGGTCCATACCTCACGAAACAATCATAGCTGAACAAACTAAAAATCAATAGTGTTTCTAATATTCATCAGATAATTGAGGTAGCAGGACAAACTGCTATTCTGAAATCTGGAGAAACAAGTGAACAGAAAGTCATAGTCAATATCTCTTTACATGGAGCAGAAGCCACTGGAACCTTATGAACAGTAGTTTTGATAAATAATTGGACGCTGAGTGTAGGCTACAATGCATATGAGAAAATTCTAGGGGCTGTAGCCTCCAGAGGAACATTCACTTTCATGAGATTTAAGTTCAACCCACCATGGTGAAGATGCAAGCAAGATCTCCTCATGACCAAAGGGAGACAAAAGCCGTAATCCCTGTGAATTAACACCATGACATTAACAAAGGCCTACTATCCCAAAGAAGACCGTATCAAAGTTTTCTAGAGCCTTAATAAAAGGTCATTCTTCCCACGCTAGCCCCCACCAACATTCCTATATCAGATAAGAAGGGGGAAAAGATACACAAGGAAAAACCTTAAAAGGTCTCAGGCCAGAGACACAACATACTAAAAGACTGAGATAAATTTTAGGTTATAAAAAGCCTCCCTCCTCACATGTTAACATTACACCACCAGAACTCACGTGTTTAATAATGGAGGGTAACAGCTGTAAGAGTTGTAACATATAAACTCTCTCTAATAAGTAATACTTAAGAAAGCCCAAAGTCACATGGAGTGGAAAAAAGAACAGCAGAAAAATGTAAAGCCTCTGCCATGTAAATTGCAGAGACCAAGAAACAAAACCCAACTTCTACTTAAATTAACACAAATTCTCAGTGTAGAGAAATAGTATACTTTGTTTCTGTTATCTGATGAATACGCCTGGTTTCTAGCCAAAGCCACAAGGCATGCCTAAGGTCCTGAGGAAAATGCCTGGATAGATAAAACAAAGATGAGAACCTGACTCAGATTTGACACAGATGTTGAAGTGATCAGACAGGCAACTTAAAAATAACTATGGTTAATATGCTAAGTGCTGTCATAGAAAAAGTTTACTATTGTAAGAAAGAACAGTTGGGTAATGTGAGTCAAGAAATGGAAATTTTAAGAAAGAATTGAAAGAAAATTCTACAAATGAAAAGCAGTGTAAGAAAATTTAGAATGTCTTTGATGGATGCATAATAGACTGGAAATGACCAAGGAAAGAGTCAGTGAATTTGATGATGTCAGTAAAAAGTTCCTAGAATAAAACACACACACACACACACACACACACACACACACACACACACACACACACACAATGTAACATAACATCTAAGAATAATAGTACAATTTTTAAAACTGCAATACAGACATAACTGATACAAAAACAGAAAAAGAAAGATAAAATGCAAGAAACATTTGAAGCAGTAATGGCTGTGAGCTTTCTAAAATTAATGGAAGATCCTAACCACACATCTCATGTTCTCATATTGCTTAGTGCTACCATCCCTTCCCCACTTCAGAGCAAGTGCTTATTGAGATAAAGAAGTAGCCAAATTTAACAATTATTTGATTGATTGCAGTTATAAAGTTTCTTTTTTTGTTGTTTTGATTTTCACCTTACTTAAAAGTCTCTAGTTATATAATTGTAAGATTGTTGGCTCCTTCTGATTGGATGAGCTTAAGTTCTGTTTTTCTTTTCATTTGCTTTTAAAAAATCTTAATTAAATTTTTTTTACTTAAAATAGCAGTCAATGTCACACCAACATCTTGTTAGTTGAGGAACTATATGCTTTTTATAAATATAATTAAAACCATATAAAATTCAGAGTACTGCTATTCTTAGTACCACTATTCCTGCAGCTAAACAACTCATTCTTCCTAGTGAAAACTATGAGAGTATAGAAAAAAAATTATATGAAATGAAATACTGAAAGTGTTCAATTAATACAAGAAATGACAGAAAAGGAAGAAAGAGACAAAGAACAGAGGTAATAATTATGAAACATGTAGTAAAGTTAGTTGGATTTTAAAGACAGAAATTATATTGTATGATCTAAACTTCATCTAAAAAAGGATATAACTTGTAAGACTTAAAAATAAAAGTCATATACAATGCTTTAAAAGTCATATGCAATGCTTCCAGTAGATGCATTTTAAAATATAAAGTCATGGAAAAGTTCAGATAACATAATGGAAAAAGACACAGCATGCAAAATATAAACTCGAAAAGTTAATGTGGCCATTTTAGTATTAGACAAACCAAACTGCAGTGCAAGTAGCATTGCCAGAGATAAAGAAGAGTACTTTATAAAGATTAAATGGTCAATTGAATTTTTCTAAATATATACGAAATGACAGATCATCGGTCTTTTCTGAGGATCTGGCAAGATAGCAGAGGTAGAGCAGAAGAAGAAGCTGACCTTTCGCAAGTGGACCTGGACCAGCTGCTGGACATGTCTTAAGAAGAGCTGATGTGGCTGTACAGTGAGCGCCAGCAGCGGTGGCTGAACCTGGGCCTCTGGCGGAAGCAGCACTAGCTTCTGAAGCGCCTATGCAAGGCCAAGAAGGAGGAGCCGCCCATGGAGAAGCCAGAAGAGGCGAAGACGCAGCTGCGGGACATGATCATCCTCCCCGAGATGGTGGGCAGCATGGTGGGCGTCTACAACGGCAAGACTTTCAACCAGGTGGAGATCAAGCCAGAGATGATCGGCCACTACGTGGGCGTGGGCGAGTTCTCTATCACCTACAAGCCCGTGAAGTATGGCCGGCCCGGCATCTGAACCACTCACTCCTCCAGCTTCATCCCCCTCAAGTAGTGGCTCTGCTGATAAAGGCATACAGATCTCCAACAACAACAACAATAACAACAACAGCAAAAAGACAGATCATCGAAATTCATGAAAGCAAAATTGGCACCTCTAAAGAAGGAAAAGTATACATTTGTAATAATAGTAAAGAATTTAACTTTCTCCTCTCAATAATTGATAAGGCAAGTAGACAAAAATGTAATATTGTAGAAGATCTGAAAAACACAATCAACTAAATTAATATTTAGAGCTGGCCATGCAGCTACAATACAGGCGAGCTGTTAACTCAATACATTTCAAATTACTGAAATCGCACACAGTACGTACCATTAGCCCAACAAAATTAAATTAGGTATCTAAAAAAGATACCTAGTTATTACACAAAATATTTGGGAATAAAGCAATATTTTCTCCTAACTAGAACCACTGATTTAAAAAAAAATAAGTTACAAGAGAAAAACAGAAGTTACTTCCAGTTGAATTATAATTGAAGTACAATGTACCAAAATTATTAGGGATAAAATTAAATATTTGCATGGAGGAAAGTATAGTTTTAAATGCTTACATTATAAAGAAAGGAAGGTATAAAATCTGTGAGCTTAATTATCAACTTAAAAAGCTAGATGAGCAAATTAAAGAAGCCAGAAAATTATCTCAAAATAATTTAAAAACAAATTAAAGTTTTTAGAAGGAAAGAAGACCAAAAAACAATGAAATAAAATTGAAGTTTAAAAAAGACAGAAGTTGCTTTTTAAAAAAGGTCAGTAGAATTGATAGACAAATAACAAGACTGATTAAGCAAAAGATACTAACATTTTCAGCACCAGAAATTAAAACATGATCATTGCTATAGATTCTATAAATATAAATATATAATGAATTCTTAACTATAAATAGTATGAATAAACTTTTGATAATACTTGAAAATTTAGAAGAATCATTTTTTGTGGAAAACATAGGTTGCCAAAGCTATCAAAAGACAAAATACAAGTTTTGAATACTCCTGTATTGTTTTTTTTTAATTCATAATTTAGTATCTTTTCACAAAAAATTGCAGCTCAAAATTAGTAAATTATTTCAAATATTTAAGCAAAACCATTAATTCAAATATTTAAGCAAAACCATTAATTCAAATATTTAAGCAAAACCATTGATTAATTAGAAGTAAATGCTTCCTAAAGCATTTAATCTTGACTACAAAATCTTTTAAAAACATTACTGATAAATAAAGTTATAAATTAGTATCACTGATAGATTTAAATTGAAAAATTCTTAGGAAATATCAGCAAATTGAAGCCAGGAATACATAATATATATTAATATTACACTACCAGAAGAATTAATTCCATGAATGACAGGTTGGTTTAACATTTGAAAATCAACTGATATAAATTAACATATTAAAAAGCTAGAGAAAAAATACACCATCTACAAAAATGAAGGAAATAAAAAAACACTTGCCAAAAAATATTTTGGATAAAACCTCTCAGCAAATCAGAAATATAAAACTAATTTCTCATAATTAATAGTGAAATTTTAAATATTTGTATGAAAAGACAAATTGGCAAATTTAGCATGGTCTTTGAGAACTTTGTTCAAAAATGTGATAAAAAAGAAAAATTATGAAAACTGAAAAGAAATGCAACTGTTTGCAAAACAAAAATTATTGTAAAGAATTAATAATACAACAAAGCTAATAGAATTGTATGTTAATATAGTAGAAAACAGGATACAAGATCAATAAGCTAAAATTTAAATTAAATGTAAAAATTGAAACTAAAAATATTCTAGATGGTTTTTGGCTTTAGATTTAGCTAGCAGAATGGATTCATAAGATGGGTCAGCAAAATTTTCTTAGGACAAAATGTTCATGTATTTAAATAAAATAATAATTTAAAATTGAACTTTAATTTTAAAAATACCCTGTCCATAAAGATAGTATATTAAGAAAATGGAAGTGAAATCCAATAACTGAGAAAAATATATTCTCAATATGTATCTCTAAAAAAGAACTTGTATAAAAAATATAGAAAGAAATCTTGCTAAAATATATTTAGAACTAAATATTTCAATTTAAAACTGAGCAAACACTTGAGCAGATACTTAAAAAGTATTTCATAAAGAAATGAACAGGTGTTCAAAGTATTTACTTATCAGGCAAATGAAAACTAAAGTATATACTCAGGAGAATAAAAACTAAAACTACAATGAGACACTGTGTCATAACCACAAGGATGGCCAAAGTAAAAAGACAACACCAATATTAAGACATATAGAAATCTGAACTCTAATACACTAGTAGTGTTTATGTAAAGTGTTGGAAGTGCCTTAAAAATACTGCTTGTAAGACACAAAGTTAAAATACACTAACTATGACCCAGACATTTTACTTTTACAAATTTAACATAAAAAAGTGAAACTGTTTTTACAAATTTAACATAAAAAAGTGAAATATAAAAAAGGTGTACCTGAATGCGGTGAAGAGAATGAATCCAAGCTGGAAAATACTCTTCAGGATATTATTCAGGAAAACTTTCCCAACCTAGCAAGTCAGGACAATATTCAACTCCAGGTAATACAGAGAACACAACAAAGATATTCCTCAAGAAGAGCAACCCCAAGGCACATAATCGTCAGATTCACCAGGGTTGAAATGAAGGAGAAAATCCTAAGGGCAGCCAGAGAGAAAGGTCAGGTTACCCACAAAGGGAAGCCCATCAGACTCACAGCAGATCTCTCAGCAGAAACCCTACAAGCCAGAAGAGAGTGGGGGCCAATATTGAACATCCTTAAAGAAAAGAACTTTCAGCCCAGAATTTCACATCCAGCCAAACTAAGCTTTACAACTGAAGGAAAAATAAAATCTTTTGTGAATAAGCAAGTACTCAGAGATTTCATTACCACCAGGCCTGCTTTACAAGAGCTTCTGAAAGAAGCATTACACATAGAAAGGAACAACCAGTATTAGCCTTTCTAAAAATATACCAAAAAGTAAACAGTATCAACATAATGAAGAATTTATAGCAACTAATGGGCAAAATAGCCAGCTAACATCAAATGGCAATAATTATAAATTTAAATTGACTAAATGCCCCAATCAAAAGAACAGCCAAAACCCATTGGTATGATGCATCCAGACCCATCTTACATGCAAGGATACATAAAAAAGTCAAAACAAAGGGATGGAGAAAGATTTGTCAACCAAATGGAGAGCAAAAATAAATAAATAAATAAAAAGAAGAGGTTGCAATTCTTGCCTCTGATGCAATGGATTTTAAAACAACAAAGATCAAAAGAGGACATAATGGTAAAAAGATCAATGCAACAAGAAGAGCTGATGATCTTGGATGTGTACCCACCCAATACAGGATACATAAGACTTGTAAAGAGACTTGGACTTCCACACAGTAGTAGTGGGAGATTTCAAAATCAATATTAGATAGATCAATGAGACAGAAAATTAATAAGGATATCCTGGATTTGAACTCAGATCCGGAACAAGTAAACTTAATAAACATTTATGGAACTCTGCACTTAAAACACACAAGATGTGCACTCTTATCAGTACCACATCACACCTACCCACAGGTTTAAATGAAATATTTGTTGGCCATTATTAAGCATGATTGATGGTATAAGGGAGGTTTTCAATACCCATTTTTAGACTGCATTCTAGCCTGGGCAACTAAACAACACTCCCATTCTCTCTCCCTCCACCTCTTCTTCTTTTTTCCTCTTCTTCATTTCTTTTTTTCTCTTTCTTTCTCTCTTAAAAAAGTGAAACTGTTCATCTACAAAATTATATATATATAATTATTCTTTTCTTTATTGTACTTTAGGTGCTGGGGTACATGTGCACATCATGCAGGAATGTTGCATAGGTACATACATGGCAAGGTGGTTTGCTGCCTTCATCCCTCCACCACCTATATCTGGCATTTCTCCCCATATTATCCCTCCCCACCCTCCCCATCCCTCACTGTCCCTCCCCTTGCACCCTCAACTAACCACAGTGTGTGATGCTCCTCTCCCTATGTCCATGTGTTCTAATTGTTCAATACCTAACTATGAGTGAGAACATGTGGTGTATGGTTTTCTGTTCTTGTATCAGTTTGCTGAGAATGGTAGTTTCCAGATTCATCCATGTCCCTCTGAAGGACATGACCTCATCATTTTTTATGGCTGCATAGTATTCCATGGTGTATACATGCCACGTTTTCTTTATCCAATCTATCATTGATAGCCATTTGGGTTTGTTCCAGGTCTTTGCTATTGTAAACAGTGCTGCTACAAACATATGAGTGCATGTGTCTTTATAATGGGACAATTTATAACTCTTTGGGTATATACCCAGTAATGGGATTGGTGGGTCAAATGGTATTTCTGTTTCTAGGTCCTTGAGGAATTGCCACGCTGTTTTCCACAATGGTTGCACTAATTTGCACTCCCACCAGCAGTGTAAAAGTGTTCCTATTTCTCCACATCCTCTCCAGCATCTGTTGTCTCCAGATTTTTTAATGATCACCATTCTAATTGGTGTGAGATGGTATCTCAATGTGGTTTTGATTGCATTTCTCTAATGACCAGTGACGATGAGCATTTTTTCATATGTTTGTTGGCCTCATATATGTCTTCTTTTGTAAAGTGTCTGTTCAAATCCTTTGCCTACTTTTGAATGGGTTTTTTTTTTCTTGTAAATCTGTTTTAGTTCTTCATAGATTCTGAATTCTTAATTTTATTTATATTCATCTAACAAAAAAACTAGAAAATATAATCACAAAATTTTTATAAATAACTGAAAGAATAAGCAAATTTTGATGAATTCATTTTATGTAAAATAGTAAAATGATTTATTAATTAACAATATGAATTAATATTTAAAATATGTTGAATAAAATACAAATATGTACTAAATATTTTCATTTGTCTGATAAAATTCAAGTTCAGGTATACCTAATTTATAGAGAAAAATATATAAGAATAGTGTTTGTTTCTCTGTAATATATATATTATATATATATATTATATATATATATATGGCAAAGATGGTTTAAATACAAATGAAAATTTAAAAACTTTCTGCATTAACTGAAATGTTCTAAATTGTGATATGGGTGTTTGTTGTAAGAAGAAATGAAAATTCCAAATGTATTGAATTCCATAAAATACATATTAAATCATATCTAAATTAAAAGTATTTTGGACAAAAATAAAAACTGGCAAAAAAAAAAAAAAAGAATAGAACTCTTACCAATGATTCAATAATCTAATTCCTAGGGATTTTCCCTAGTTAATTGGAAACTTATGCTGACACAAATCAGTATGCAACAGTTTATACCAATTTTATTTATAATCACTAAAATTTGGAGGTAATCCAAAATCCTTCAATGAATGCATGAATAAATAAACTGGATAACATCTATATAACTGAATGCTACTCAGCAATAAAAAAGAATAAACTATTGATTCATGACACAATGTGATAAAATCTTCAATGCATTTGAAGTGAAAGAAGTCACTCAAAAAGGCTCCATATTGCATGATTTCATTTATATGACATTATGGAAGAAGCAAAACAGTAGAGATAGTATTTAGATCAGTGGTTCTGGAGAGGTGGGGTGGAGGAATAGATTGACTACAAGAGGCATCAGATAAAAACATTTGAAGATGATGAAAATATTCTCTGTGATGGATATGTGACTATGCATTTCCAATTCCATAGAACTGTACCTACATAGTGAATTTTATTGTACATTTAAAGCCAAAAATACATGATGTCTGGGACCCAAAATGGGATAGAGACTGTTTAAAAAATAAATTTTATGGTATTATTAAATAATTGATAAAACCATATTTAAGCAGGTAAGTAAAGGAGCTGGCCTTTTTTAGTTACTTTGGAAAGATGTTTTGATTGGATATTGCAAAGACAAAGAAAACGGTACAAAAACCACTGTACTCTAGTAAACAAGTTTGTTTCACACAGGGATATGTATAAGCAATTCTGAAATTACATCTATACATAGTTTGAGCAAATATGTAAATGTATTGTAGATACTATAAATCAATTTTTTTTAAGCTGGAAAAAGATGTTTCAAAGGAGCAAAAGGGTAATGATGGAATGAATTCTGTGGTGTTAATCCCTGTGGACTGGACAGATGTGTCCAGTCAAAGATGAGAGTCCACATTTGGAATTTGACACATGTGTCCAGACAAAGATGAGAGCCTATCAAAAGCACATAGGAGACAATTTGTTTTTCTTGTTGTTTTGTTTTTTAAAAATCTATCCTTCTGAAATAATGAGCAGGACCAGAAAGGAACTCCAGAGATGTTTGCTTCACATCTAGTAAAGATAGGTGTGCATAACACTATCCCTCTAAGATACTAAGTGGCCAGGACTGGCACCAGGCATGATGACTGCTGGTGGGAATGATACACAGGAGACAATTTGAAAGTGGCCAACACTCAATCTGAAGACAAGCATAAATAAAAATGGTATTGGCTTTAGACTAAAGAACAAATAAATATCCATGCATGCATGCTGATATAAAGAAATGACTGAATAATATGTGATGATGACAACTCTTATAGAATAAATCCATTTTTTGAAATGTGAAATAAATGAGGAAAAGAGAATATCACTATTAGAACACCACAGGCATAAATGTACAATCCACCATGAAAAAATTAGTGAGTAATAGTTTCAGGCAAACAGAGTATTTGCATAGTCTCCATGTAACTCAAAATAGTATTTATTAATTACAAAGGAAGGAGGAGATTTATAGTATAGAAACCTGGGTTATGTTACCTTATCCAAATAATGAAGGTTAATATCACCAGTAGAAACCCATAATATCATGTTCTCCTTGATAATATATGATGAAAAAAAACTTACCTCTGTGGTATGGTATTCAACATTCCAGCTGAATAATGAGAAAGCACTGAAATAACCAAAATTGTGGGACACATTACAAAATTCATAAGCAGCACTCTTAAGTTTCTGTCATAAAAAACAAGGAAAGACTGAGAAACCATCACAGATTGGAAGTACCAAAGGAACAATGGAAGCTGAATGTAATGTGGGCCCCTTGATTGAAACTTGGAACAAGAAAAAAGATATTATTGGAAAAATAGGTGAAATCCAAATTAAATTACTTTCTTTTACAATATTGTACCATTGTTAACCTCTTAATTTTGACAAACATGCCATGGTTACATAAAATGTTAATATGAGGGAAAGCTGGGATGAAAAGTACACAGAAAGTATCTGTAATATCTTTGCAATTCTTCTGTAAATCTAAAATTATTTCAAAAATTAAATTAAGAATATTTAAAATCGGTGGGTCTTTGAATATGTACTAGAAATGTGAAAAGACTATGGGGATTATCTGTACTTTAAAAGTTTCAGTGAGTTATTTCATAATGTGAACTGGATCTGGTGCAGATTTTAGAGTTGTCATTTTAATTAAAAATTCAACTTTCTATAAACTAAAAAATATAGACTCTCTACCTACCTACCTACCTACATTCTCACTTCCCATCTGTTGTTATGACTTTTAAAAAATATCACTGTTTTATACAGGTAAAATTGATATTAATAGAGTAAACACAATTAAAAAACACCATTGGCAAATTTTGATACATGTCTACACACAAGGAATCCTCACCATAATCAAGAAGGTGAACATGCATCATCTATACTGCCTCATGCCTCTTGTAATCCCATGCTCCTGCCTTTCATATCCTTCCACCTCCCCAGGACAAAACTGTTCATCTTTCTGTACTATGTTGGTTTGCAGTTTCTAAAGACTTATGTAAATGGAATCACACATTATTCTTTCTGACTTCTTGTACTCAGCATTATCATTTTGAGACTCATTTATGTTGTTGTGTATCAACAGTTAAATCTCTCATAATTGCTAAGAAGTCTTTCATTATGTGGATATTACATAACTTATCTTTTTATCTGTTGACTTCCACATGAGCCATTTCCAGTTTAAAGTTATTACAAGTAAAACTGCTATGAACACTTGTGCACAAGAATTTGTTATGAATGTATGCTTTCATTCACCTTGGGTAAATGCCTATATTGGAAATGACTGGATTTTATGGTAGATATGTGTTTAACACTGTAAGAAACTGTCAAAATGTTTTCTGAATTGCTGGCTCATATTACATTCCCACCAGTGGTGTGTAACATTTCCAGTTCCAACACATTCATAATATCATTTGATATAGACAGTCATTCTAATGGAAGGGAAGTGGTATTTATTGTGGTTTCAATTTGCTTTTCCTGAGTGATGTTGCAAATCTTTATATATGCTTTTCATCTCTTTCTCTATGTGTTCTCTTTAATGAAGTATCTTTGGAAAATTTGTATTCATTTAATGTATTTTATTATAAGTTTTGAGAACCTTTAATATATTCCAGTCCTGTTCAGATATTTCGATTGCAAATATTTTATCTCATCCTGTGACTTGATTTTTTATTCTCTAATAGTCTTCTACCTAGTGTTAGAATGGCATAATTTTTCCTTCTTTCCTTTCAATGCCTTTATTATTTGTTAATAATAAATATCTTGTTATTTAAAGATAACTTTTTGTAGCCAGTATTGTTAGATCTTTCTTGTTTTATTTTTATTCAATCTTTTTAATTCAATTTTATTTTTTTCTGACAATTTTTCTTATTTATTTGTATTATTTGGAAAACTTGCATTTAGTTTGTCTATTTCTACTAGTACTCAGACTATGATCTTGCTTTTGAATTCTATTTGCCATAAATTTTCTTTGGTTTCTTTTTAATTTTTTTCTACATTTTTTTGATTAATAAATTTTCTTATTTCATTTCCTTTGTTGGTTTATCATGTATATTCTTTATTTTCTCATTTTATTGGTTTCTTTAGGGTTTATAGTATTGATCATTAATTTAATAAAGCCTAATTCCAATTGATATTATACTATTTCATGTGTAGTACAACAGTCTTAGCATAGAAGAAATTTTTAATTTCTTCCCGTTTGGCCTTTATTACACTATTGTTATACAACTTACATATATATGTATATATATGTGTGTGTGTCTAATATATGTTAACATATATCCACATATATATATTAACATATATTGACATATATGTCAATATATACATTTATACATATCTATGTATATTAACATATATGTTATATGTGTATGTTAATATACATGCATGTGTGTTAACATATGTCTATGTGTGTTTATATATGTTAATATATGTGTGTTACATATATATGTTAATGTGTTGACATATATATTTACATGTGTGTTAATATGTATATGTTATGTATCCCATATGTTTAAACAATTATCTTTTGAATTGATTTAAATCAAAAGAAAAGTCTTTGATATCTCCCCTAGAATTACCATTTCCATTGCTCTTCATTTATTTCTATACTGTAAATCCATATTTCCACCTCATGTCATTTTTCTTCTGTCTTAAGAGAATAACATCTTCAACATTTCTTGTGGCACAAGTTTTCAGGTGAAAACGTATTTCAGATTCTGCATGTCTAAAAATTCTCTATTTTACTTTCACTTTTGAAAGATATTTCCTTAATTGGTGTCACATCACGGCCTTATTTCTGTATACTTTTCTTTCACTGAACTTACTACATTACATTATAAAAATGTGTACAATTTAGAAGGTGATAGTAAATGTGGAAAAAATTTTATTTCTTTATTTTATCTGTAAACCTTAATACAGATTAGCTGCTAAATATATATTTGTCAAATTATAAAATTACACATTTTTGCATCCTTTACAGCAATACATACTGTGCTTCTAACTGTTGAACTATTTTATTTCAAATAACATTACTGGGCAAATAAAACTATCATATTAGTTATGATTCAAGAGGTCTATGAAATAATATAATTGTCTTTTTAAATTAAAAGCCAGTGATGTGTGTATTTAATTATTTTGGTTAATCAAAACATAACATTCTTAGAAATGTGAATGTGTTTATCAGTTCAGTGCCTCTACTATTCTGAAACATTCACTATTTAATAAAATCACTGACTTCCAAATATAGTGTTTTTAATTTATTTTATTTGTTATCTATGATTGCTTTATAGTATATGTTCTCCATCAGTGATTAAGAACCTCACATAGAAATTTATGGCATTAGCTATATTTTATTGTAATATCTCATGATCATAATCATCGTAAATGGACAACTATCTCTACTAAATCTACTGATTATTTGGTAATTAATATATTCTAAGAACTCTGCTAAATACTATACTTTATACATAGTATCTTATCTAGTTTTTACCACAAATCTATATATTGAGTTTTATTTCTTTTTTTTCAATAAGTAAACTAAGACATAGGAAAGAAAGTTGAGAGGCATAAAAATGGTTAAATGGTTAAAGCCTCTTTGAAATTATGTAATAAATCAAGTTTTATTAACTCTTGCCCATTTTACCAAGTGAACATCTCTACCATATACATTATCTACCAGGTACAGGGGTTCAGACTATCTGAGTTATGTTGTGTAATAAAATAGTTTTAAAACAACAACTTAGATTTTCATAGCCCTTTATGACTTTCAACATGCTTTTACAAACATTTTCACTTCAAAACCCTGAGGTAAGTTAAGGCAGATTTATGTTTCCACTGTGCAGTTAAGGAAACAGAAGCTCAGTAACTTGAAATGATTAAGTCAAGGTCACAAGAAAACCCATTCTTTCTCACGAGCAGACGGTATTCTCTCCCTAGTCTTTCTGCTTCTTTAGAAAACAATAGGTTTGTTCTGACCTCATAGCATTTATACTCCTTAGTTTCTCTGGCAGAAATCCTTTTATTCTATATATTTTCATGGTACACTTCCTTTCCTCATTGTAAACAGGTCTTTGCTCACATGGTAGCTCCTTAGGAATACCTCCTACCCTCTTCCAATACATCTACTTGTCTCTTATAATGCTCTAAAATCTTACTCTTTTTTGAAGTTTTCTAAATAGAAGTTTTCTTCATAAATGTTTTCCCCTGCTTTCTATTTCTTTATTGTCTGGATAACACAATAGAATAAGACTGAACCCTAGAGTTGGTACACTACTGAGGAAAATATCTCTTTTCATAAAAACTGGTAATTATAGTAACTAAGTAATTTTGTGCTGATTTTTTATCATTATATATAGGTTTATTTTTTAATTAAAGAAAAAATTGAAATATATTCTTCATTTTTATTTTATATGACTGCGGTACATTTTGATTATCCATGCCAAGACTTTGTGATCATATACTGGAATAAACTAGTGACTCACACATTCACAGATGCACAATTTCAGCATGACAGTAAAACATTGGCAATTTCTGTCATAAAGAAATATTGGGATAAGACTGTTTTTAAACCTAAAAAATATATTATACTTCTATTTATTTTTGTCTATTAACAGCATCTAGTAAAATCTGACTTCCCTAAAAATCCCTTAAATATGTAATTTTTAAATACATTAAAATGTCAATATGTAAACATTGAAAAAGTAATTATATACTAATATCAACATAAGCATAATCTAGTATTTTAATTTCATCTGTGAATCATTTAGTTGATGAACTGCATTTAAGATATACAATGTTTATAACAGTAACTACGCAGTAGTCAATGTTAGATATTTCTCTCCAAAATTATGTGACTTGATAATTACTAATTTTGATGAAATCTTTCAGATATACTGTATCATTTTCAGATTAAAAACTTCACTATGATGTTCCTTTGGAATTTTGACTACAAGCAAATGATAAGCATTACTGAAAAACAAATACATTCTTCTGCTATGTCCATTTTTTGTGACAGGCCAGGCATGGTGTTTCACACTTGTAACCCCAGCACTTTTGGAGGTCAATGCAGATGGATCACTTGAGGTCAGGAGTTTGAAACCAGCCTGGCCAAAATGGTGAAACCCCGTCTCTACTAAAAATACAAAAATTATCTGGACGTGGTGGCGCATGCCTGTAATTCTAGCTACTCTGGAGTCTGACTCAGGAGAATCGCTTGAGCCTGGGAGGCAGAGATTGCAGTGAGCCACTACTGTATCACTGGACTCCACCCTGGGCAAGAGAGTGAGATTCTATCTCAAAAAAAAAAATTCACTGTGACAAATTAATGCCACTATTAAATCTTATAATGTAAAAGAAAATTAAGTTAAGCTGGAAAATATTTAAGAGTTTTATTTGACACACTTTTAAATAGTTTTAGTTGTATGTCCTTTTGCAGTTTCAGAAGGGAAAACCAAAAGAGCAAAAGTAGTCTATGTTACATTATTTCTAATTAAAAATAAAGTATTACTTTAATCATCTTAATTTTCATTCTTCTTTGGAGAAATAGAGCTTATAGTTCTGATAATAGATATGCAAAATATTTTTGAAAATTTTATTTTAGATATTATTTATTTTATATTACTAACTGGTAAAGCTTTAATATAGAAATGAATTCCCAAACTTCTAGTTTTATATCAAGAAGTGATTGCTTTTGAAGAGAACAAAGGTAATACAATAAAGTTGGTTGATAATTCTGAGAAACTAAATGCCTGTGTTGTTCCTTTTATATTCTCTTTGGCCTAGCACTCAAACAACCTGGGCTTCAGTTTCATCATTGCATACAGAGAGTGAGAATGGGCTCCGGTTTAGCTTATAAGTGCAGCCATGGACTGACTGTTCCTTACACCCTGTCTGACTTTCAAAACTGTTCTGGTAATGACAACTAAATCTATGGTCATTCTATATTTAGGGAAAACTATTCCAATGCAGAAAATGTTGGCTAATATAAAATCATGTCCATTTGTTTAATAAATATAGAAATTTAGCAATTTGTCCCCTTCTAAGTTTATATAATTGTTTACTAAATTAAATATTAAGAATAATGTAATCAAGATTATATGTATGTAGATTTTAGTTTTATAAATATTTCAACATAATACATTTCAATGTACTATTTTTTATTTTTAATTGTGGCAAAATATGCAGACTAAAATTTACCATCATAACTTTTTTAAGTGCATAGTTGATTAGTGTTAAATGTATTCACATTATGTTTGATTTATATGTAATAAATATATCAATTATAAGTCATTAAATTATTACCCCTGAAAATCTTCACTTAATGGATCCTAAGCAAAATTACAAAAAAGGAAGAGTATGTTAAAAATCTCAAATTCATCACTCTATCCTAATTCAAAACCATGAGAACCCTTTTTATAGTAGCAGACACTGACCCTTGGGGCAGTAAGAGAAAGACAACACACAGTCTCCAAGGTCACTGACATCCAGCATTCCTGACACTGTTCCTGGATGCTCTTGGGAAGTAATGATAATCTCCATATCAATAGTTGGAGTAGAATGAATAAGTGATTTGGTTACAGTCACAACATGAATAAAACTACAAATCTGACCTAGTTTGCTCTGTCTCTGAATACCTAACGTGTATTTTATATATAGATATTTGTCAAGTAGCGTGCACTAGTGAAAGAATATGATTTTTGAGACACATACATAGGAATCAATTTTTTCAGTTGAAGATATGGGCTGAACACAAGGCAGTACACATGTAACTAAGTCTCTGAAACAGAACACTTTAAAAATATGTTGTTTAATTTTATTTTGCATAATAACTAAAGCTATTACTTTTAAAACACCTAATATGGAGCCAGATCTGTTTGAGTTCATATTTTCTACCAAATTTCAATTAGTTTTGTGGACTTGGGCAAGGCCCTCAAACTCCTAAATCATCAGTTCCTTCATCTTGTTCACTTTTCATCTCAAAATGAAAATAACACTAATATCAGAAACATTTACCTTGTTCTGATGCTAAGCCCCTTTTTATTATGAAGTTTTTGTTGGCATCTCCACCTCCCAGGCTCCAGGGATTCTCCTGCCTCCCAGCCTCCCAAGTAACTGGGACTAGAGGTGCATGCTACCATGTCCTCCCAAATAAGTAGGGCTAGAGGTGCATGCTACCATGCCTTGCTACAAAATTTTGTTTTACTTTGTTTTTGTAGAGACAGGGATTATCCCTGTTGCCCAAGCGTGCTCAAACTCCTGGGCTCCAGAGATCTACCCTCCTTGGCTTCCCAAACTGCTGGGGTTACAGGTTGAGCCACCATCCCCCGGCCAAGCTCATCAGGTTTTACATACTGCTCAACTCAGGGCTTTAATATCTTTACTTGTCAAAATAGAAATCATGATATCACCTATGCTGCACAAGTAATGTGATAATTAAGTGAATTATATAGAATTTATTTAGAACAATGTCTGGCACATAGTCTATATGGTGACAACTTTCTCTGTTTTCTAAGTAGAGTTATTTTAGCTAGAAGAAAGAATTTACGTGAGACAGAGGTTTTACTGCAATAAGAATACAGAGTCCATCATCTGTGAGGACTGTTAAGACAGTATAGTTCACGGGAACTAAAAACTTTCAGGAATCCTTGCCCAATTGCTCAAAGAACCACCTCCACTTGGCATTGGTAAGAGATTTAGAGAATTTTTTGTCCCACCAAACAAGTGGCTGGGCTTTAGGGGTTCCATTCTGTTCAATCAACCGCCACCACTGTTACAAGAGCTAAGACATAATGTATGTAGAACAACCACTTTGATGCCTCCTGAGTGGAAAGGCTTCCTAGAAGAGATTTCAAGCAACACAGTCAATAAAACTGTCAATATAACCATTTGGAAAATGAGGACTCAGTAACAGATATATTATATTATCAAAGGTTATACTCTTCATGAATGGAAGAACAGAGACTTAAAGCATGTGTTCCGGGCCCTAGAGCTTTCAATTTTTCAAAAATCTTTTATTTTCCACATATAATTATAAGTAAAAAAAAGTTTAAGTTCTAATTATCTATCCTAAATCTATATTAGACAGTCTAAGGCATTAGCTTACTTTCTGAGAACTATCCTCATCCATAAACCAGGCTGTTTCTGCATAAATCCACCCTAACTCCTTGAACTCTTACTATCAAAATCCAGAAAATAAATTACATTTAGGAGATAATCTAAGCTACACCAGTCACAGTCTTTTATAGGAACTGAGTCTTAACAGTTAGGTATTGGCATCAAAGTTGAAAGATGTTGAAAGATAATTCAACATCTGTGAAGTGTTAAGGCAAAATAAAATGAAGACCATGCCTGAAAAGTTCCTGAGCAAATAAATCAGCTAGGCCTTAAAAAATAGCCTTAACAGTCCAGGCACAGTGGTTCATGCCTGTAATCCCAGCCCTTTGAGAGGCCAGGGTGGGCTGATCACAAGGTCAGGAGTTCCAGACCAGACTGGCCAACATGGTGAAATCCCATGTCTACTAAAAATACAAAAAAAAAAATAGCCATGCATGGGTGCATGCCTGTAATCCCAGCTACTCCAGCTACTCGGGAGACTGAGGCAGGAAATTACTCAGGATGCAGAGGTTGCAGTGAGCTGAGATTGTGCCACTGTACTTCAGCCTGGGTGACAGAGCAAGACTCCATTTAAAAAAAATATAGCATCAACGTTGCTTAAGACTGCAGACATAAGTGAAACTGAACTTGGATCATTTCTGCTAAATGAGTATGTTACAGAAAAACAAAACGTAACCTTAGGTAACCCAAAACAGCCAATTAATATACAGTTACAGGACCTATCAAGGTAAACTAAAGAAAACAATTTTGAAACTGTAACCAAATAATTTGTTTTACTTCCTGTTTATAAATATTTGCAGCTGATGTTTTATCAGAGTACTAAATCTCTTTTGGGTTGATGCTTCTCATTTCATAAATTTCTGTTTGCTCAAATTAACTCTACAATTTTATTGCTGTGTCAGTTTCTCTTTTAACAGTAGAAAATGCTGACCTGAGAAATATGATGCCAATGAGAGAGGGGAGTGGGTTTTTACAGGAGAAGATACACAGGAAAAGGCAGGTTGAATTGGGAGAGAGAAAAGTAAAAACAGAATTAACTGATTATAATTCACATTCCAGATTCATCTCTCAGACAAGCTGATTTCTTGTTTCCTGTCCTCCTAGGGTATATCTGAAAACTGAAGAAATAACAATGTTAACACTCTGCACCTCTTTTCCTAGGTAGCGCAATGAGTTTCCATCCTACATAATCAAAAGTGAACCAGAAACACTGGAATTCAACTAGAACCAGAAACACTGAATTCAAAGAACCTAGCCTGTTATAAAGTTTCTGAACTACCTCAAGATCCTAATAAGAAATGCAAAAATAGGCCACATGCGGTGGCTTATGCCTATAATCTCAGCACTTTGGGAGGCCAAGGCAGGAGGATCACAAGGTCAAGAGATTGAGACCATCCTGGTCAACATGGTGAAACCCCATCTCTACTAAAAATAAATTTTAAAAAATTAGCTGGGCATGGTGGTGTGCACCTGTAGTCTCAGCTACTCGGGAGGCTGAGGCAGGAGAATTGCTTGATCCCAGGAGGCAGAGGTAGTGGTGAGCCAAGATAGCACCACTGCACTCCAGCCTGGGTAACAAGCGAAACTCCGTCTCAAAATAAATAAATAAATAAATGCAAAAATAAAAACAAACTTTGGGCCAGGTGCAGTAGCTCACTCCTATAATCCCAGCACTTTGGGAGGCTGAGGTAGGTGAATCACCTGAGGTCAGGAATTCAAGATCAGCCTGGCCAACATGGTGAAATCTCATCTCTACTAAAAATACAAAAATTTGCTGCTGTGGGAGTGAGCACATGTAATCCCAGCTCCTTGGGAGGCTGAGGTAGGAGAATTGCTTGAGCCCAGGAGGTGGAAGTTGCAATGAGCTGAGAATATGCCACTACTCTCCAGCCTGGGTGACAGAGTGAGACCATTTTTATTTTTTTGAAAAGAAAAAGAAAAACTTAGTGAAACAAATGCAAAGTATTTCACATATATGTATTTTAACAAATTTATCAAATGATCTCGGCGAACACTTTGCTTGTAGAAATGTAAATGCATTCAATTGTACACATGTTAAACATATTTTATAATGACACATGATATTGGCTCATAAATATATATTAACAAATGCCTAAGACATATAAAAGGCCATATTTATACATTTATTGTTTAAGCTATGAAAGAAGAATCTTTAATTCAAGGAAAGACATGTACTTTGATCTTAATGATAATCACAATAAATTTGATTTATGGAGTAAATTATGTTTCTTCCTGTCAAACTAAGATACAGAATATCCTTGTCCTTAGCAATTCTTCATTATAAGTTTTTGAAAATAATAACTGATAAGAAGCATTGAGAATAAAAATAATGTATTTTCAACACATTAATTTGAATTACTAAATAAAAAGTTAAGTCAATATATAGGGTAAAAATTGCTTTGAAATGACTCATTGTTTTTAGACCCTATATAATGACATTTTAAAACTAAATGAAAATATTAGTTTAGATTTTTAAATATTTGTTGTAGAGCATATTAAATGTGGTGACCAACCTCATAATGATAAAATACTTTCTTAAGGACCAAAAGATATCTAACTAAATTTTGTATCTTTATCAGAATTATTTAAAGTAAAAAAAAATGGATTATAAGATGCATTATACCTATACATACATATATCTATATAATTTTTATTAATAAGTGAGGTAGCAAGGTAAGTATTAAAATGCCTTTAAAGAAAAACCGAGGCATAGAGATAAAAAAATGTTTTAAGGTCATAATAAAAGTCAGTGCCTATACTAGAACCAATGATCTTCCTAATGATCACCTAGGGCTTCATCTTCTACACCAGTTTCCTTATGTAAAGCCCAAAAACTGTTTAATTCTATTCCAATCATAAAGGGTAAAATTGAAGGGAGGGAGTACTTCTCCAAGGGTCTCATTCCATTTGTGTGTGTGTGTGTGTGTATGTGTGTGTATGTGTTTCACGTGCTGTCAAATTCTAATATTTTGTGTCGACAGAGCAGATATGTGATAGAGTTTCCCAAAAAGAGAAGATAACTTGCAACTCATACATACTATATTTTGATTAAAATGTTATTGACATGCTTTTTGAAAAGGCCTTTTCTAAACTCTCTACACACTTCCTCTGGAACTCCAGTACAGTGTCTGTATCATGGAATATGCAAGGAACATACAGTGAGGTAAAACAGTGTGTAGAGAATAATAGTAGATAGATAAGTTAGCCTTCTAGAAGAATACAATTTTTTTGGCTAAGACGTAGGGATAAGTGAATACAAACTGGGTATCTGTGTACCTAACAAAGTTTCCAGCATACACTAAGTACTCAATAAATACTTTTAAAGGATAACAAAAGCTTTTTTTAAAAAAATAAAACTTTTTAGATAAGTCAGGTAATTATTTTGTTTGATCCTTTGTGTTGGAATAAAAGTAAGGAATTAAAGTGGAAAAAAAAAGATAAAATCCATCTCAGCAAATTTACAGGAACCAATTCCTGGAACACTTTATCTACTTACTTACTCCCATCCACATAGATTAAGCATTTTATTTATCTCTTCATGGCATTGAAATAATCAAGTGCTTTATAAAATTCCTAGTCAGTGAGATTAATATTCATCTTAATTTTACTTATAAACATTAAAATGTATGCTATCTAAACAGACTAGCTTAAGATTTGGGAATTATGTGATATTACGTGACTTGCAATAATGAATAAAACATTTTCATTGGTTTAATATAGACTAGTTTCCAAGCAAAAAAAAAAAAAGGACAATGGAGTAGATTGGTTATAATGTCATCATTATCAGTCACAAATGCATGTGACATTGGTCTATTTGCACATGATTTTATTGCTGGGCATTCACTCTTCTAACACGTTCTTCAGTGAATAAATCAGCAGCCAGATGACAACAGTCTTCCAGAAAACAATAAAACTTTAAAACAATTTTGAAATATATGTCTAGGCAAGAAAAATGTTTGCCTTAAAAGTCCAGGATATTATGGGAAGTTGATGTAGATATTCAAGATTAAGTTCAACATAAAATTGTATGCTTTATTTTAAGAGTGATACTTATCAGAGAGCTCTTACTCTTCTAAAGTGCTTTTGCATTAACTAGAAACAAATTAGAACAGGGAGATAAGTTTATTCAAAATATTACATTCATCTGAATCTTATTTATACAGAGCTTTGAATTTGGCAAAATAATTCAATGCAAATCTATCTGGTAATATCTCCTTTATCAAAGCTCTTAGATTTATTTCCAATTTTTCTACAAACAAGTTCCTTTTTATTATCTTATTTTCTATTTTAGTATGTCAAATACCAAAATGAAAAATAGAAGAGAAATAGCATGACTCTGTCATGGCACTAAATACCAGCCCCAATTCTACTTAAGGGGCAAAAAGTGGCTGGGTGGACAATAATTTTTAACTTCTCAATGTACAGTATTTTTGTGTAGTTCACCATAAATCAGTCTCAAACTCAATGGGACACTTTAAAGATGCATCTCCGAATTTTCTTACTCAGTTCCATTATATTTTATAGGTTCATTATAAACTAAAACGTTATATAATTGAAAAACAAGCCATATCAATTATGTTTATTGTTGAAAAATGTTTACTCTGTAAATATCAATTACTCAGAATTACGACTTGAGAAAGGTGTAAAACTGATAAGTTTATCAAGGTTCTCCATTAATGAAACGCTTCTCTCTGTGATTTTTTAATTGTTCACAGGCCACAAAAATTTCAAAGCTGACACTATTACAAGAACTGGAATTCAGTATCACCAATAAACACATAATGCAAATGGAATGACTCTCATTTCATACCTATTTAAATTAGAAATTTAGATGGCCTTGACCTGGTGTGGTGGCTCACACCTGCAATCCCAGCACTTTGGGAGGTCGAGGTGGGTAGATTACTGGAGGTCAGGAGTTCAAGACCAGCCTGACCAACAAGGAGAAACCCCGTCTCTATTAAAAATACAAAATTAACCAAGCGTGGTTGCACATGCCTGTAATCCCACTACTAGGGAGGCTGAGGCAGGAGAATAGCTTCTCAAAAAGCAATTCTCTCTCAAAAAAAACACATTTTTTGTTATAATGATAGTATATGTGCCAGACGCTATTCAGCCTTAATCAGCAAAATTTTTCCTCCTCTTTCTTCCTTGCCAGAAAGTCCTTCCTTAGCATCTTTTTTCACTGCAATTTTGTCCAGAGAGAAAAAAGAGAGATCATTTTCTTTTTAAGAGAGAAGCTTTCACACTTTTGCTCTGAGTGTTCATTCAGTGAAGACAGACATAATGATCTAAGTGGCTGCGCCACTTTGTGACTGTTTGAGACTTGAAGCCATCTAAACTCTGAACCATACACCTAAAGCTTTTACAATATGCAACCTAAAATTACAGGCTAATAATTTCATGAGTGTTCAAATAAAACACCAAGATAATCAAGGTGAATGCTAAATTTTGTCTTTTCTTTTCTCCCTAGAATTAGCTATGTGTCAACTCGGTGTATTATTTCCACAAACTGAAGTAAGGAGTATAGTTTGAAACAAATTATAATATTAATTCTAAGAACCCATTTAAGCTGTAAGCATACAGGCATATGCTTAAAGTCATGCTTCTCAGAATCTACATAATAATTTACTTACTTTATAAATATAATGGGTTTTCTTTTTGTGCCATGGTGTAAGCATGGCAGTATAATGTACAAAATAACTTTTTCTCAAAAAGAATGTGTTGGAGTTAACTACTTCTGATAATAACAGTATAGGATCTCATGATAAGGAATAAAGGATAACCAGGTGCAGTGGCTCATGCCTGTAATTCCAGCACTTTGGAGGCTGAGGTGGGTGGATCACTTGAGGTCAAGAGTTTGAGATCAACCTGGCAAACATGGTGAAACCCTATCTCTACTTAAAAAATAGCTGGGCATGGTGGCACACACCTGTTGTCCCAGCTGCTCAGGAGGCTGAGGCAAGAAAATCACTTGAACCTGGGAAACAGCAGTTACAATGAGTCAAGATAGCACCAGCACCATTACACTCTAGCCTGGGCAACAGAGCGAGACTCCCTCTTGAGGTAAAATAAATAAATAAATAAAGGATTAGCTCAAAAGAAATTCAAATATTAACTTTATACCACTGATTTTGAATTTCACGCCACTTTCTCTAATATTCCCTTGATTTCTACATATTTCTTACTATATTCTAATAAATAGTTCACTTTCATAAACAGAAAAATTATTTATTCTCTGCCATCACAACTCATGCTTCTTGAAAGCCAGAATATAAAATAATGTTGGAGAATATGAAAACATTCTAAGTTATAACTTAAACAATAGAGTTAATAGAGTGCTTAACTGCCAAATCTTTAAGTTAAATGGTGAATAATATAATACTTATCTTTATAATAAACAGTTCATTTCCAGATGTTTTTTCTTTTTTGTTCCCTGCAATGATGCTTCACTCTGTCTCCCAGGTTGGAGTGCCGTGGCACAATCTCAGCTCACTGCATCCTCCACCTCCCAGGCTCATATAAACTTCCTGCCTCAGCCTCAAAAGGAGCTGGGACCACGGAAGCATGCCACCACACTCGGCTATGTTTTTGTATTTTTGGTTGAAACGGGGTTTCACCATGTTGGCCAGTCTGGTCTCATACTGAGTTCAGGTGATCATCCCTCCTTGGCCTCCCAAAGTGCTGGGATTACAGGCATGAGCCACCCAAATGTTCTTCTTATTGAAGAAACATGTGCAAAACAAAACAAAACAAAACAAAACATACCACCAAGCCTACTGTTATTTCAAATATTACTATTATGGGAAATACTTATTGGATGAACACTTAATATGTTCATTTCCTTTTTCCAGTTTTTGTTCATTTTCAAATTACAGGAAAGTTGCCTTTGTGACTAAGGTTAATCTGTTTAAATATACTAAGACATCACATGGGTTTTAAAAGGAAACTCATTGCCTTGGGTTGAGAAATCAGTCTGATGTTCCCTGCTAAGACGTTTGTACAGATGATTATAGCTGTTCAGTCAATGCACAAGCTTCATCACTGCCAAGACTTCCTTCCTCCCTCCAGTCATGGGTTAGTGACCTTTGGACAGCTGCCTATGCAAGAATGAAAAGATGCATGTGTGTGTGTCTCAGATCCTCTAATTGATATCTACTGGTGACTGTAGAGAAGGTTGACAGCTTCAGGCCCTTTTGTTGTAGCCAAAAAGCTACTCTTATGGAGAACTTAGATGAGTATATTAAGTACTTCCACTAGCTCAGCTGGTGAAGTTACTTTAGCTCACTTGGCATGAGCACTGGCCTGAGAATAGTAAATCAGCTCTTAAAAGTATCTTCTTGTCATCTGAATTGTAAATGTTCAGTGAGCTAATATACATCTTTTATAAATAGAACTGGCCCTCTAGTGCAGTAGTACCATCAAGAAACTTTTTTCTCTCATTTTGCTAACTTTTCCTTTGTGTAACCCGATTTGCCTTTCTATACACAGTAAGTGGAGATCTTAGAATAGCTCAAGATAAAATATCATAAAAGAGAATCACAGGTGAACAATACAGTACATCAGTGTGCTGGGCTTTTATGTATTCAAAGGCAGTCAGGAGTTAAACCTTAAATTGTTTGTTGCAGAAGAGTAGAGAAATATCCACTTCAGAAAACTCAGAGCAAAGAAAACATTCAGTTAGACAACCCAACAAAGTGTTACTTTTAAGGAACATACATCATCAGAGTTTTCCCTAATTATCTGAGATAGTTCGTGAACCTCTATTTTAGATGGTTTAGGAAAAAATAGAAGTTCATCATTTTTAATATATTATAATTCAACATTGAGAATAAACTGTTTCACTAGATTATAATGATTTAGTCCTGCTTTAGGCTGGAAATAACAGTATGTTTACCCATTTTCTTTATCTAATGATACATAAACTACTCTTTTAAACACAATCATAAACATCAACAAAGAAATCTGAAGACCTTGAAGTCTAGCTTTTAACATATACAAATAGTTGCCCTAGGAACAAAACTTCAAGTTTTCCAGCAAATAAAGCATGCAGTTAACAAAGGAGTTAACTGAATTGTTTCTTACTTGAAATACTTTACAGAACGGACTGTGCTTGACTGACTTTTACATATCCAGTTCCTTGAACATAGGACAGCACAAATAGTAGATGGTTAATAATTCATTGCTAAATAAAGAAATGAAGAATAAATGACACTTAATTGCAGCAACATAGTCTTGCCATTTCTGAACTTAATTGGAAAGAAAAATTGGTAAAATCAAATTTGGATGGTGCAGTGATAACTTCAAAAATAGTTTATCTATCCTTACAAGGATGCCCTTATAAATGAATTTAATTGCTTGTTTTATCTAATTAGAAAACCTTTAAATATTCCAAAGATTATTAAGTTTCCCTCATTCATCACATTTTAATATTATCCAAGTGTTATAAATAAAATGGCATAAGCATTTTACTAACATAGTTCTGTTTAGGATAAGTAATATTTTCTCATTAAAACCTTTTTTGTAATTTTTCCCCAAAAACTATATATCCAGTTATTCATGTATAGATCTTGTTATCTGGCTTAATTTAAAATGAATATGCTCATGATATTTTCTGTCTATAGGAAAAGCAGAGCAAGTCATTTTCTATACTGACGCAGGTTGGTAAATGGATAAAGGTAATCCCCTAAAGCATATAATTACATGTAGTAACGCCCTAAGAAAGGAAGCTGGTCTTTAAGTTAGGCTTTAGTTTTGTGTTTCCAAACCCAGTTTCACAAAGGTATTCATTATTGCTCATTTTAAATATCATTTGCCAGGCTCAAGTGCCCTCAAGAACACCTTCTCCTGTAGATGCACAAATGATACGATTAGATACTAATAAGAAGCAGTGGTTGCAAAGTAGAAAGAGCCACTTGGACTATTTGTGAAAGCACCAATCCCTTCACATAACCAAGATGCCATTTATATGTTCTAAGTTATTTGTGATGGAAAAAGTAAATGAACAAGGAATGTCTATAGATTAGACAAAACAAAAGCCAAAATTGACAAATGGGATCTAATTAAACTAAAGAACTTTTGCACAACAAAGGAAACCTCATCAGAGTAAACAGGCAACCTACAGAATGGGAGAAAATTTTTGCAATCTACCATCTGACAAAGGGCTAGTATCTAGAATCTACAAGGAACTTAAACAAATTTACAAGAAAAAAAACAAACACTATCAAAAAATGGGTGAAGGATATGAACAAATATTTCTCAAAAGAAGATATTTATGCATCCAACAAACATATGAAAAAAAGCTCATCATCACTGGTCATTAGAGAAGTGCAAATCTAAACCACAATGAGATACAATGCCAGTTAACATGAAAATCATTAAAAAGTTAGAAAACAACAGATGCTGGAGAGGATGTGGAGAAATAGAAAGGCTTTTGTACTGTTGGTGGGAGTGTAAACTGGTTCAACCATTGTGGAAGACCATGTGGAAATTCCTCAATGATCTAGAACTAGAAATACCATTTGACCCAGCAGTCCCATTACTGTGTATATGCCCAAAGACTTATAAATCATTCTGCTACAAAGACCCAGGTAAGCATATGTTTATTGCAGCACTATTCACAATAGCAAAGACTTGGAACCAACCCAAATGGCCATCAATGTTAGAGAGGATACAAAATATGTGGCACATATCCACCATGGAATACTGTGCAGCCATAAAAAAGAATGAGTTCATGTCCTTCGCAGAGACATGGATGAAGCTGTGAACCATCATTCTCAGCAAATTAACAGAACAGAAAACCAAACACTGAATGTTCTCACTCATAAGTGGGAGTTGAACAATGATAACATATGGGCTCAGTGAGGGGAACATCACAGACCAGGGCCTGTCAGGATGATGGGGGCAAGGGGTGGGATAGCATTAGGGGAAATACCCAATGTAAATGTTAGGTTGATGGGTGCAGCAAACCACCAAGGCACATGTATGCCCTATGTAATAAACCTGCACATTCTGCACATGTATCCCAGAACTTAAAGTATAATAAAAAAAGAACATAATGAAGCACATCTTCAAATTATGAAGAACCAAAGATAGTAAGAAAAAAAAGGGTGGGTGGTCTTCAAATACATCAGCCTGTATGTCATACATCCAGTTTTAAAAGGCTCTATAAATTGGCAGCTGCAGCCAAAGTACTGTATATAGCAGTCCTTATGTTTTTCACATGATATACAGTTTCATTTGTTCCATAAGAAAAATATCGTATATTGAGATTATGGGTATATTTGAATATGAAACACACTTAATTAGAAAGAGAAGAAATCTATCAGTAAAGAATCTTTACTTGAGAATACATCAAAGAGTGATAAGATGACTAAGAAAAGAAAGCAGGTAGGTTTGCCAGAACTCAGCAGTGCTGAAACTCAAGGAATCCAGCAAAATAGTTTATTACTCACAACACAGCAAACAGCAGGCACTCTGGCATGTAACGCAGGATTTTATAAGTTAGAGTCCCATGAGGAGACAAGATAGGCCCTGATGGAGGGTATAGTGTGGTGGGTGGTGCCAGCACAGAGGAATCCAGTTAAAGGGCTTAGGACTTCTAGTAGCAAGCAACAAATAAGCCATCCCCAGTCCCTGGGGAGCAAGGAGTTGCACAGTAGTCACATGGTTTTCTTGACCTACTCAAGTGTTGATGTGACTAGCACTGTTTATTACTAGGAGATATTGGACCTTGCTGTTTGAAATATTCAGCAATGATTGGTAAACACTCAGGAACCATGGGAGATTACTTCCCCCCCCAAAAAAAAAAAAACAAAAATCATCAATATCTGATTTAAATTAATATAAAGAAATCGGATTCTGTTATATACCTACAGCATTTTTTTAAATACCCATTATGGAAGTCGATACTTAGATTAACTGAGAGCCAACAATTTTAACCCCTTTTACCCTTCAGAGTAGCATGTTCTCTCTAATTTATTTTTCTCTCTTTGGATTTTAGGGGGATGGTCTACATGCTTAAGCATAACTTAATTTGCAGAATAAATTACAAAACACAAATATTCTCTAAAATCCCTTAATTAACATTTTTATAACTTGATGTATTACTATAAAAATAGTATAAAAGGAATTTATATCTGGGCTTCGATTCAGGTAAATTTAACTGAAAGTTTGGTTGTGGTCCAATTATTTCCCACACATTATGGCAGATTGAGCTATGGTAAATTGTAGTTTTGTTATTTGGCAAAGTGTTACAAATTTTATACTATGGAAAGTATGAAATGTCACAAAAATACCGATAGTTATGTGAAAAATAAAATTAAATAAAACAATCTCTTCAATTATTGAAATACAAGAAAATACACATTTTGAGAGCTATATTATGAAGTTCCTTTGGTATTTATAATCTGGTAAAGGAGACAAACATTTTCACACATTTATGATAAAGTGCGAATGCCAAAACCAATACATATACAGTGCTAAAAGAAGATGACTTAAAATATAGTTTGTGACTGTGATGAGGGTAGAAATGAAATCATCCCGAGATATAGTGTCATATTAGTACCTTATTAGAGGAAACATTAACTGAATACACAAGGAAAAGAATATTCAAAATGAAGGTACAATCTGAAAAAGAGCAGTGTAGCATATAATAGTGGTAAACTTTGGCTGGAGCACCAAGCAAAGTTCGTATCATAAAAGGCCTAGAAGATCATCTGGATCTGGCTTAAAATTTTCATCCATAAAGTCATAAAGAATCGCAAAAAAGGAGAGGGCCAACTAAATGCAGCCAAGAAGTGCCACTCCCATGGAAACAGACCAGAATTTCAACTAAACCAACATAATTTTAACAGATTTATGGAGAGAAATGTGGATGGGAAAAAAAGACACAGATGCTAAAACTGAAGAAGGAAGTTGGGGACCCTTTATGGGGTGCCTGAATGCTAAGGCTGGTTTCTGCCCCTGAACTGCTCCTAGGGTAGGGGTGAGTAAAGGGCCTGGGAAACGTTCCACTCTCGCCATGGACCTTTGGGATCCTAGCTGCAGGGGATACCATACCCCTTAAGGATGTTTGAGCTGACATGGGCATCTCCCCAGAAATTAGATGGAGATGGCACTGCAGCAGGCATGGAGCCAGTTACCTCTGCGAGCAGTAAACCTCCAGTGGAGCCAAGCCATAAACATCCATCTCTGAGGGCTCTCCATCTCCTTCTGAAAGGCTCCTGCCCTAGCTAACCATCAGGGAGAAAGTAGGGCTAGCTTCCTCTGCGGAACTGGGACACATCTGTCCTGCAAGCTTGCCTGTTGGCCAGCCCCTCCCAGGGCTCTTGCCCAGCTGGCTCAATACAACAAGTACATGGTGCAGCCCCACTGCTAGGCTGGATGCTTTGCTCAACCTGAGTACTTTCTGGCAGCCTGGGAGTCCTTTTGGACCCCCTCCCACACACCATACTTTTAATATAACTTCAAGGGTCCAGAAGAGGGAGCCAGGAGTAGGTTCTGGTGCTCCAGGGCTGTGGCCCACAGCTCAGGAGAGCTGAGCTGGAATCTGAGCCCAGCGTCCAAGTATAGGAGGGACTCATACACTCAGAATACTGAGAGACTAAGAGTGATGAGCTGCACAGATTCTCAGGTTGGTGTAGGACCTAGGCAAGTCTGCCTCAACAGGGCTGATCTAGTAAGAATGTGGGTTATTTCCCTGTCAGACTTCTGCCTGAGAGCTGCTCACGGCCTGAAACAGCTAACAAAAAATAGTAATAATAATAGCAGGCAGAGTGCCAGAGTTCAGAATTGCCTCCCACAAGGCTCAGGAATAGATCTGGTTGGGTGGGGTGGGGCAGGGGAGTGTGTCACTTCTCTGCCCCTCACGTTGCAAAGCACAGCTGCAAATGCAAAGTTACACAAATGAATGGCTATCTACCATCCCATTGCTTTCAAGCACCATCAACTGGATTGCAGCCCAAACTATAACACAAAAAACCACTTTGCTAATTCTCCCCCATTTGAAACCCAGGGCAAGAATCCAACAACAAAGACACTGCACAGAGTCTGTCCTCTGAAAACTTCCAGAAATGAAGTCAATTGACTGTATTCAATTTAAACCACATTTAAAGGAAAACCAACCCTACCAGGTTGGTGAAAAGAATCAAAAGAAGAAGCCAGAAAATTAAAAAAGCCATAGGACCTTCTTATCTCCTAATGAGCCCAGTAGCTCCCCAGCAATTGTTATTACTCAGTCTGAAATGTGTGATATGATAGACATGGAATTCAGATTCTGGATATCAAGAAAGCTCATTGAGATCGAGTAGGAAGTTGAAACTTAATCCAAGGAAGCGAAGCAATTCAGTAAAATAATTCAAGAGCTGAAAGATAAAGTAATCCTTTTAAGAAAACCCAAACAACTTACTGAGCAAAAAAATTCACTTTGATAATTGTATAATACAGTCACGAGTATTAATAGCAGAATAGGCCAAACTGAGGAAAGAATCTCAGAGCTTGAAGAAGAGTAATACAAGTCAACTCAGTCAGACAAAAATAATAATTTAAAAATAATTAAGCAAAATGAACAAAACCTCTGAAAAATATGAAATTGAGTAAAGAGACAAAATCTGCAACTATTTGGCATCCCAAAGAGAGGAGAGAGAATAAGCAACTTGGAAATTATACTTGAGGATCAACTGCTTGAAAATTTACCTAGTACCACTAGAGACAGAAACCTTACATGCCAGAAAAGATTGGGGATCTAATTGAGTATTCTTAAAGAAAAGAAATTCCAACCAAGAAATTCATATCCTGCCAAACTAAGCTTCATAAGTAAAGAGGAGATAAAAATCATTATCAGACAAGCAAATGCTGAGGGATATGTTTCAAATATACCAGCTTTATAATAGGTCCTTAAAGGAGTAACAAACACAGATACAAAAAAGACAACTGCTACCACAAAAACACAGGTAAGCACAGAGCCCACAGGCCATGCAAGTGCACAATCAAGTTTACATAACAACCAGCTAACAACAAAATGACAGAATCAAAATCACACACATTAATACTGTGAATGGAAACAGGATAAACAGTCCAATTAAATGACGTAGAATGTCAGACTGGAGAGAAAGGCCTAACCATCTATTGTCTTCGAGACATGTAATGACACCCACAGGCTGAAAGTAAAAGAATGAAGAAAGATTTCTCCTGCAAATGGAAACAAAAAAAGACAGGAGTCACTATTCTTATATCAAGATACAACAAACTTAAAACCAATAAAAATAAATATGGAAAATGATGAAAATAACAGGGGCAATCTAACAAGAAGCTTTAAATACAGTAATTACATATAAAACCAACATTAGTGCACTCAGACCTATAAAACAAGTTCTTGGCAAACAAAAAGACAGACAATCATAGAATAATGGTGGTATACTTCAACACCCATTGACAAAGTGAGATAGATCATCCAGGCAGAAAACTGCCAAAGAAATTCTGGACTTAAACTTGACACTTGATCAATTAGACCTGGTAGATTTCTACAGAACACTCCATTCAACAACTACCAGATATACATTTATCTGTACAAGAAACATACTAAAATCAACCACACAGTCATAAAGCAAATCTCAGTAAATTTAAAAAATTGAAATCATACCAAAAGTACACTTGAACCACAGTGCAATAAAAATAGAAATCAATATCCAGAAGATCACTCTAAACTCTACATGGAAATTATCAACTTGCTTCTAAATAACTCCTTGGTAAACATCTAAATTAAGGGAGAAATTTAAAAATTATTTGTAATTAATGAAAATGGGAATACAATTTACCAAAAATATTTGAGATGCAGCCAAAGCAGTGTTGAGTAATGCTTTTGTCCCTAAATTACTTCATCAAGACATTAGAAAGATCTCAAGTTACCACCTAAAGAACCTATAAAAAAGAGAACAAATCAACCTCAAAACTAACAGAAGAAAAGAAATAACCAAAATTAAATAACAATGCAATTGAGTTGCTAAAATAAATACAAAAGATCAATGAAATCAAGAGTTTCTTTTTAAAGATTAATATTAATAAAATTCTAGCCAGATTAAGGAACAAAAAGAAGATCCAAATAAGCACAATCAGAAATTACAAAGGTGATATTACAACTGATCCCATGGAAATACAAACAATCCTTAGAGACTACTATGAACAACTCCATGCATATGAATTAGAAAATCTAGGGGAAATGAAAAAATTCTTGGAAGTACATAATCACCAAGATTGATTCAGGAAAAGATTGAAACCCTGAATACACAAATATAAGCTTCTGAAATTGAATCAGTAATAAAGAACCTACAACCAAAAAAGCCCTGCACCAAATGTATTCATAGCCTAACTATCAGATATAAAACGAAGAACTAATACCAATCATGCTGAAACTGTTCCAAAAAACTTGAGGAAATAGCTCCTTCCTAACTCAATCTATGAAGTCAAAATCAGTCTGATACCAAAATCTGGCAGAGACACAGTGAAAAAAGAAAACATCAGGCCAATTTCTCTGATAAACATTGACACAAATATTCTCAACAAAATATTCAGCAGCATATCAAAAAGTTAATATACCACAATCAAGTAGGATTTATTTGTGGGATGCACAGCCTTTTCAACATTCAAAAATCAGTAATTTGATTCGCCACATAAACAGAATTAAAAGCAAAAGCCATATAATCATCTCAATAGACAAAGTAAAAGCTTTTGATAAGATCCAACATTCCTTCATGATAAAAAAAACCCTCAATGTATTAGGCATGACAGAAACTTAATGCCAAAATTATAAGAGTCACCTATGACAAACCCAGAGCCAACATCATATTCAATGGGTAAAAGCTTCAAGCATTCCCCTCGAGAACTGGAACAAGACAAGAATGCCCATTCTCACCAGACATATTCAGCACAGAACTAGAAGTCCTAACCAAAGCAATCAGACAAGAGAAAGAAATGAAAAGTATCTAAGTAGGAAAAGAAAAACAACCTGTCTGTCTTCACTGATATGATTCTATACCTAGAAAATGCTAAATGATCTGCACAAAGGCTCTTAGACCTAATAAACAACTTTAGTAAAGGTTCAAGGTACAAAATCAATGTACAAAAATCAGCAACATTCTATACACCAATATGGGTCCAGGCTGAGAGTAAAATCAAGAATATGATCCCACTAGCAATAGCCACAAAGAAAATGAAATGCCTAGAAAGACAGCTAATCAAGGAGGTAAATATCTCTAAAAGTAAACCTATAAAATACTGCTGAAATAAATCAAAGATAACAGAAATAAATAGAAAAATATTCCATGCTCATGGATTAGAAGTATCAATATTGTAAAAATGGCCATACTGCCCAAAGCAATTTACAGATTCAATACTGTTCCCATAAAACTATGTACTTTATTCTTCACAGAATTAGAAAAACTATTCTAAAATTTATTTGGAACAAAAAATCCTGATTAAACAAAGCAATCTTAAGCAAAAAGAACAAAACCAGAGACATCACACTACCCAGCTTCAAACTATACTATAAAGTTACAGCAAACACAACAGCATGATATGGTGCAAAAACAGACACATAGACCAATGGAACAGAATATAAACCTCAGAAATAGGGTTATACACCTACAGCTATCTGATTTCTGACAAGGCTGACAAAAACAAGAAAAGAGAAAAAAACTCTCTGTTGAATAAATGGTGCTGGGATAGCTGGCTAGCCGTATGCAGAATATTGAAGTTGGACCTCTACTTTCATCATGTACGAAAAATAACTCAAAATGGATTAGACATTTAAATGAAGACTTCGAGTTCTAAAAATCCTGGAAGATAACCTAGGAAATACTCTTCTTGACATCAGCCTTGGCAACAAATTTTTGGCAAAGTCCCCAGGAGCAATCAAAAGATAAACAAAAATAAATAAGTGGGACCTAATTAAATGAAAGGACTTATGTTCAACAAAATAAACTATCAACAGAGTAAACATCCAACCAACAAAATGGGAGAAGATATTCACAAACTAAGCATCTGAAAAATGCCTAATAACCAGAATCAATAGGGAACTTAAACAAATCAACAAGCAAAGTTAAAAAAAGACCCATAAATAGTGGGCAAAAAACTTGAACAGACACTTCTCAGAAGACACACAGCCAACAAACATGAAAAAATGCTTATCATGCCTAATCATCAGAGAAATGCAAATCACGACAAGATGTTATCTCATACCATCCAGAATAGGTATTATTACAAAGTCAAGAAGAAAAAAAAAATCAGATGTTAGTGAGGCTTCAGAGAAAAAGGAATGTTTATACACTGTTGGTTGGAATATAAATTAGTCCTTCCACTGTGGAAAGTAGTCTGAAGAGTTCTCAAAGAACTTAAAACAGAACTACCATTCAACCCAGCAATCCCATTTTTGCATATATACCCCACTGAAAATAAACCATTCTACCAAAAAGATGCATGTTCTCATATGTTTATCACTGCATCATTGTGCTTTTCACAATAGCAAAGATATGGAATCAACCCAAGTGCCCACTGATAGTAGACTGGATAAAGAAATGATGATACATGTATACCACAGACTACTACAAAGCTGTAACAAAGAACAAAATCATGTATTTTTAGCAACATGAATGCATTTGGAGGCCATCATCCTAAGTGAATGAACACAGGAACAGAAAATCAAATACTGCAAATTCTCACTTGTAAGTGGGAGCTAAACACTGAGTACATATGGACATAAATATGGGAACAATAAGCACTGCAGACTAATGAAGAGGGGAGGGAAAAAGGAAGGGATGTGTTGAAAAGTACCTATCAAGTACTACACTCACTACTCAGATTACAGGATCTGTACCCCAAATCCCAGCATCACATAATGTTCCCATGTAATTAACCTGTACACGTGCTCTGTGTATCTAAAATAAAAGTTGGAATTTTTTAAAAACCTCAAGAAATATGCAGAGGAGCAACATCTCATAATGCATTATTTTGAAATAACCCTTTTTTATTTGGTATGAGAGGAACTTAAGGGACATCTTAAATTAGTCAAATTAAGAAGGCCATAGAGATAATTACTCATATGATAAATGATATAATGGCTAGAACTTAGATTGTAGCAATAGATGAAGATATAGTGAAAAATATTTAAGAGATATTGAAGAGGTAACATTATAACATTTTTGGTGGTCAATTAATTGTGTTTCTTGAGGAACAAACAGAAGTTATGAATGATTTCCACCTTCGATACATAGTGATCAAGGGTACTATCAACAAGATGGGTAACTTAGAAAAATGATCTGCTTGAAGACATTGTGATAGATTGAATTAATACTCCCATCTGTTCACTATCTCTGTAATGGAATTTGCAATTCTACTCATTGTTATGTCATTGTCCTGGAGGAGCAATTCAAGACAACTTTTTTTTTTTTTAAATTTTTATTGCATTTTAGGTTTTGGGGTACATGTGTGGAACATGCAAGATAGTTGCATAGGTACACACGTGGCAGTGTGTTTTGCTGCCTTCTGCACCCTCACCCATATTTGGCATTTCTCCCCATGCTATCCCTCCCCTGCTCCCCCCCCCGCTGTCCCTCCCCTATTTCCCCCAATAGACCTCAGTGTGTGGTGCTCCCTTCCCTATGTCCATGTGTTCCCATTGTTCATCACCCGCCTATGAGTGAGTATATACGGTGTTTCCTTTTCTGTTCTTGTGTCAATTTGCTGAGA
>CM052650.1:119062234-119097913 GCA_028533165.1 Leontopithecus rosalia
ATTGGTTCCAGGTCTTTGCTATTGTAAACAGTGCTGCAATGAACATTCGTGTACATGTGTCCTTATAGTAGAACGATTTATAGTCCTTTGGATATATACCTAGTAATGGGATTGCTGGGTCCAATGGAATTTCTATTTCTAGGTCCTTGAGGAATCGCCACACTGTCCTCCACAATGGTTGAACTAATTTACACTCCCACCAGCAGTGTAAAAGTGTTCCTATTTCTCCACATCCTCTCCAGCATCTGTTGCAAGACAACTTTTACTGACTTTGAGCATAGCCAAATGACAAGTTCTGGCGTAGGAAATGTGAGTGGACATCAGGTTTATTATAATCTCATCCAGGAGAAAGTTTTAAATGTGACTGTACAATATGGCTTGGGTTCTTGCATTTCTACACTTTTCCATGAGAATTCCATGTCCAAAATAACATTTGTTTTTCAGCCTGTATCCCAGAATTATGAGACATGTGGAAAACAGACAAGCTTAACAGAGCTACAGTCGACCTGCAACTCTCAACAAATGTAAAGAAATGTTAGTTGTTCCAATCTATTGTTAAAAATAAAGAATTTGTTATCACAACACAGCCTAACATAAGAAAATCATATTTTGGTCAATTTCATAGTGTGAGTTATTTACTATGAAATCTATGAAGATACATCTGATAGTAAATTGTGAAGGTACAGAGGTACAAAAATAATAAAGTAAGAAGGAGAAGATGAAGACAGATAAAAGAGAAAAATGAATTCTCTTGGCATTAGTAGAAATTACTAAATTAGATCCTTTATGTTGACACTAAGAAATCATCACTAGTCCTTTTATCCAAAGATGAGAGTTGCAGCACAGCTCATAGCTTAGGTTCCCAAAGTAAGAAATCCTTATGGCTCAAAAAAAGCAAGTGAAAAGATCTACGTAAGCCTGTGTTCAGAGAATTAGCATTGTACAATGGTGATTTTGGAAGTCCTGTTTTATATTATTATACCTTTGTCTAGAATTATTAACACCTTGAGATTATTTTTAACTTTGAAGTGTTTTCTAATAGTGCCATCAGAAAAATAGTTGAGTCAGTTGTGTTAATGACATAAAGTGTTGTTAAGATCTTCAATTTCCCCATTTTTTTCCCCTGAGACTAGGTCTTGCTCTGTCAGCCAGGCTGGTATGCAGAAGTGTGATCACCATGGCTCACTGCATCTTCAATCTTCTGGGCTCAAGCAATCCTCCAGCCTTAGTATCCCAAGTAGCTAGAACTTGGACATGCACCACGTCCAGCTAATTTTTAAATTTTTTGTAGAAACGGTCTCACTATGGTCTAAACTCCTGGCCTCATGCAATCCTCCCACCTTAACCTTCCAAAGTGTTGGGATTACAGGTGTGAGCTACTACACCTGGCCATAGCGTTTAATTTCTAAGGCATTTTGACCTTGCTTTTATTTCATTTTTTTTACAGTTTGAAGCATTAAGTGGATATTTTCTTGTGTTAGTTCACAAAATTAAACTGTTTTAGTACCTCATTATTAAGCAAGTTAAGCTGATATTTTATCAGTAATGTAGATTAGTTTTATATTTTTCCAACTCTTTGACCCTCTAGTATTAACACAGCTATAAGAAAATGAACCATTTATAAAATGATAACCTTACAAAATTATAGTTCATCTGAGTTCCTAGATTATTTGTGCAAATCATTTCTTCCTATTTTAAATATTCTTATTAATAGAAAATTTCTAGATTTTACATGTCCCATCTTTGTTATAAAGACACAAGTATGTCTGAACATGTGGAATCTACACCCAAGAAATCAAAATATAAAAAGAACTCAGTGGTTTGTTATTTATTAGCACTTACAAGAAAGAATAATGTCTTCATTTCTGTATCTCCATCATCTACACACTACACAGCACCTAATAAGCACTAAATAAAAGATGGAAGAATGTCTTTCTTAACCAAGGCAGTTTAATAATATGTACAAAGATGTACTTAGAGTACATAAAAATTGCTCAAGAATACATGAGCAAAATCAGACTTAGCGAGTGCTATTCAGGAGTTTACTGTTAAGAATAAGTTAATTAGTACACAATTGCAACATGTAGACAACTTTTGGGTCTGCCACTAGACACCCACCAGTAGCATGTGCAAGTCTGCATTTAAGCTGCACAGCCTTAGCATTATTTGCAGAAACCAGCTTATCCTAGAGAGATGAGAAAATAAAGCTTTTATGCAACACGAACTTGAGTAAGCTTTCAGAAATCCAAACTAAAAAGAAAATCATAGAGAAAACATTTCAACTGTTCAACATGGCTCTGATTTTGATAATACATCTGTATTTTTACAGAGAGGCAAAAAATAATGATGTAAGAATTTCTCAAAATTCAGAATGGGAGGCAGGATAAAACAAGAGGATACAATTTTTTTTGTACTGCAGTGATTTTTGTATATAAAGTGCCAAATGTTTTATCATCTCAGAACAAGGAATGTTTCAGTAGATGCTGGTGGTAATGTCAAAGTAATAAATCCTTTGGAGAAATCTCAAGTCTACTAGTTGCATCTTACAGGGGAATCACCTCTGTAACGTATTTTCTCTTTACTTCTAATTCTGTCTAAAAATACATATATCATGTAGGGCAGATGTTTCAGTGTTTATAAAATAAGCCAGTTTTTTAAAATAAATTTTAATTTTTAATTTAATTTTAAAATGAGTTTTAGGATTAATTTGTCACAGTCACTCTACGGAAATGCAAATTAAAACAAGTAAATATATGTAGTTTCATAAACATAAATGTAGCCCTATTTTATGAATACAGACTCCAAACACTGTATTTCTTTACTTTACAGTGATATGTAACACATTTTTGCAAAAATAATAACATAGCAGAGAAGTAAAATTCCTGGTTTAAATAAAGGATAAAATATGGATATCGTTTTGTGTCCTGAAATACCAAAACCTAACCATGACTCTTTACATTAAATAATACAGTTAAATTAATTTAGTCTTTACTGTTTATTATGTCATATGTTATTCTATTTAATATTCATAGCATTTCTTTCATTTTTTAAAGCCCCATAGTTAACATCTTACATAGCAGCTTTTTTAAAAGAACACTATTATTTTCAACTTTCAGAAAATGTAATTGAGGCTCAGAATGCTCAAGAAAATTGTGCAAGATCACAGAGGTAGCAATCAAAAGAGTTTTTATATAAAATTTTGTCATTATTTTATTCATGCAGGAAACATTTATTCATCATCTAAAGTAAGCCAGGAAATGTTCTAGGTGAACACATCTCCAATAAACTTTAGAATTTCATGTTATCATATTATCTTAGGTAAATCATTTTATCTTTTTGAGTGTCAGTTTCTCCATTCATAAAATGCAGATTATTCTATTACTGTAGGTAATGATAAGGGAAGCACATATTCATAGTGAATAAATGCACACAATAATTTAGGTTGACTGTAAGAAGTTGGTCTTTGTTTTGCTATTTATATAGACTTAAATTCTTAAAGTATTTTTTATGCCATAAGCAATTAATTATATATTAATGGCTAGCTATAAAATAATGAAAGGATCATAAATTATAGGGAATTAGAATGGACTTTGAAATTATATATTTCAGTGGTATTAAAATTTTTATAATGTCAAAAATCTTCAGATGATATCTGATGTGAAAATCTGATTATAAAATACATTACATGCTGTGTAAAATAATTTAATATCCTTTCATATATATATAATGTCTGAAGAAAAGGGATACCAGGGAAGATAATGTGATGTGGTTTAGAAATGTTATTAAGCAATTAAGTTGCCAGATGTCATCAGGGGATAGACAGAAACCAGGTATGAAATCACTTTTATATAAAGATAAGGAGTTTGTGAGAGGTAGTGATGGATTGGAGAATACTATACACAAACCTTATTTTAGGATAAGATTAGGAAAATGAGGAAAAATTAGGAAAAAAGGGAAAATAAATTTGCACCAAAATAAAGCACACCACAAGGAAAATTCTAAACCTGCTGTATTAGTTGATGAGGTGGAAAGAAAAAAATTTATTGACAGATTGAAGTCTGAATATACAGTGCTATCTCAAAAACTATTAGTTCAATTAAGAGGAAATGGATTTGTGATGTTCCCAGGAACCTGAGAAGATCAAGCACAATTCTTCCTGGAAGATTAACCATCTAATCCAGGCACAAGAATCACCTAAGAGTTATAACACTGTCAACTCACAATCAAAAATTACAAAACACAATAATAAATGCTTGTGAGGATGTGGTCAAAAGAGAACCCTCATACACTGCAGGGAACACATATCCCACTGCTGATGGGAATGTAAATAATATAGCCACTATGGAGAATAATATAGAGGTTCCTCAAAAATGTAAAAATAGAATTATCATATAATCCAGCAATTCCACTGCTAGGTACACATCCAAAAGAAAGTAAAACAGTTTATGGAAGAGATATCTGCACTCTCATGTTTACTGCAGCAGTATTCACAAGAGCCAAGATTTTGAATCAAGGAATATATAGATGAAGAAAACATGGTACATGCATAGGATGGAGTATTAATCAGCCATAAAAATAATGAAATCCTGTCATTTGTAGCAACATAGACAGAACTGGAGGACATTATGTTAAGTGAAATAAGACAGGTAGAGAAAGACAAACTTCACATGTTTTTAGTCATATGTGGGACCTAAAAATTTAAACAATTGAACTAAGGGAGATAGAGAGTATGGTTACCAGAGGCTGGGAAGGGTAGCATAGAGGAGAGGATAAAGTGGGATGGTCAAAGGGTGCAAAAATATTCTTAGATAGAATGAATGAGATCTAGAATTTAATAGCACAACAGAGTGATTATAGTCAACAATAATTTATCATATATTTTTAAATAACTGAAAGAGTGGAATTGGAATGTTCCTAACACAGAGAAATGATAAATGCTTGAGGGAATAGATACTCCAATTACCCTGATTTGATTATTACACATTGTAATCCTGTATTCAAACATCACATATGCCCCATAAAAACATCATAAAGAGGTTTAAGGAGACTGTTAAATAAAATTTATGTGCGTCCATTGATTTGCACTAAGCTCCTTCACTAAGTCTAAAACACAAAACCAATATGAACTCTAACTATAGCAGTGGAGCTTTAGTTAATTGGAGGAGGCTTTGAAACCAATTACACAATTAAGCTGTAACTAATTAAGTTTTCTCTAATGACACATCTATTTTCTATAAATGCTATCAAATCATGTTATTTCTTTCAGTTCTCTGAATCTGCTCTGGTTTAGAGTGCTGCCCATTTGTGAATCATTTGTTTTATTTTGATTTGTTTTGTTTGTTTTGCTTTGCTTTGTTTTATTTGCTCAAATAAACACAGTTAAAATTTTAACTTGTATAAGGTTTTTATAACTTTTTAACATGACAAAAAGTTGAATCTTTTTAAAAAATTAATAAATTAGGTAAATCTCTAACACCAGTCAAAAACCTAAGAAAGAACACATATACACAATATTATATAATAAAATACACATGTAGCTACAAATGCTGCAGACATAAAAGATGGAAAAAATTACAAAAATTTTTATTGAAGAAATTTTAAACAAAAGAAAATGGATATGTTTCTGATAAAATATAACTTTCCAAAATTGATTAAAGAAAAAAATAAAAACTAAATAGTATTACACAATGAAAAATTAAATGAATCATTTTAATTCTTTTCACATACACACACACACACACACACAAAGGCCTGGATGAACTTTGTAAGAAAATATATTCAAGGAATCAGTAATTTCAATCTAATATAACATTTAAAAATATAGCTGCTATCTGATTCAGTCTATGAATTGGAGGTTCAGAAACTTACTACTTAGACCTATTGCCCACTCCTTTCTGGATTCCTCTTAGAACCATGGTCCTGTCAGCCTATAGGACAGTGGAACCTCTGTTCTTGCATGGTACACAGCCACATGCAGTGGTCCTGCCTGAAAGGATTAAAGGAGCACAATCTGAGAAACACAAATTTGGTCCAACTTTTTTATCTTATATGAAACAATATTGTAGACCAAAGAATTTGTGTTTATAAGGGTTTCTAAATGTTTTCAGTACTTTTGACTATGCCAAAAGTCTTTTGAATTAATATATCTCACCCTTATTTTATAATGAGTTTATTTTCACTGATAGGAATCCATCAGAAAAAGCATCTTCTTCCCAACATTGAAAGGTATATGTGGTTGACAAACTAAAATTCTGGACACATTTTCAACACCAATCACAAAAAAAGTCATCTCTCATTTATAGAAAATAAATTGTGAAATTGCAAGTTAAGACACCACTTGCAAACATCAAACATTAAGAAAATGCATTCTAGAGGAGGGAAACACAAACCTTTACCACAAAAAAAAATGCAAAAAATGAGTTTCCAAAGCAAGGAGATAAATATTTATGGGGTAGATTATTCTTTCAAAAAATATATAAGTAGGAACTTTTAGTTAGCTCACACGATAGCAGCCAAATGAGCTGCAGGCTTACATAACTAAGATAAGAGAAAATAAAACACACAGAATTATGCATGTTCATATATAAACTTAGAAAATACATACAAGATAAAAATTTATTCCCATTTACCAATGTAATATATTACAGCTTTAGCTTAGAATCAATATATTTCTAAATTATTTTTAAAATGTTTTATTTAATTATGCTCTTTATACTATAAATAATTCAAGTAATGTAGCTCATATGCTTTTTACAGCATTGCTTAAAGCTATAAGAAGAATTTCATTTATCAGTATTTAAATATTCATTAATATTGCCTGTAGAAGAAGTAGGTAGGGAAACAAATTATAATTATTATTAAAATTTTATTGTATGTTGTTATTGATGGCTAGTATCATGGAAATTGTTTTTACATAAAAGTAAAATATTAAAGCATTTAATAAGAAAAAAGTACCTTATCTAAAATATTTGGCATGTTTAGAATGCTTAACAAATCTCTATAGTAACTAAATGAATGTTTTCTAATTTCAGATAATTAAAAGGCTATATACTCATCTTCTAAGTATAATTTGATATCCATATTTCAATTTCCAAACCACTCTTTCTAAATAGATAATAAAGAAATGTTCTGACGTGCTTAATGTAATCACTTAGAAAGCTATCATTGTATGATGTGTTTAAGTTATGATCTGCTATTTAAATGACAACCAAATATATATATATAAACATACATATATGTATACATGCACATATATATATTGTATATATATATATATATATATATATATATATATATATAAAAAACTTGGTATAAAATGGTAATAAAACCTTTAACTTTCCTATCATTTCAAAGTTTTGTATTCTATTATAACAATAATCACTACCACAACAAAAACAGCAGCATTTAATGGCACTATTAACTCAAGAATCTAAAACACCAACTACATTAATTATATTCATTATACTTAATTGAACATAATCGTCTAACCTAACAATTCCTTGTACACTAATTAATAAAACAGCAGGTCTTCTGGATCAGAAAAATACAAAAATAGTCATTCTTTATGAGATAATTTTGTTAAAGATGTGTGAACCACAATTTAGTATATATAAAAGATGTTGAGATACATTAAATTTAGTAATTTTAATGTGTTTAGTGTAATATTCATACTGATAAAGACTTAAGAATAAAATGATGGATTTTTAACATAAGCAAATGTTTTTCAATAGTCCTTGAGAATATTTACTGCTCTTATTAGCATATGATTTAGCCGAGTTTGCTACCCTCAGTAGTTATTCAAATTTTCATCTCTCCCATCAAATGCTTAACCAATCCATTTACCATCACTCCAAGTACATGACTTTGTTTTCTACCTAATCATATATTTATTGCAAATTTGCCTCTCGAAATAATAACTTAAACTAAATATTATTCTGTTTTTACACTTCTCTGAGTGAAAGAGGTGTCCTCAATGTCCAAAGTTTCTTAGCCCAGTGAAACCATTTATAACAAGATTAATAATTACTGCCATTATCTCTATATTCCACTTAATACTTTTCTATTCTCTTCTGCTATTCTCTAGAACAATTAACTGAAATTTCCTTCCTAAACCATCCCCTCCCTTGTTTTACAGGGCACCCCTACCTCCTGTTTCTTTCTCAACTTCTTCATGAGATTCTTTCCTATTCAGTGACTATTTCACTACCATTACACATTTGCCCCCTTGGATATCTGTCTTTCCTTTATATACATTTCTATCATATACATTTTAGTTAGAGGTCCAACAGGTAACTCAAAGCCAATTTCAAAAATAATTCCACCATCTCTTATCTTCCATAGCTAACCCCAAATCTTCTCTTCATGCCTTCCCTAACATAGTGCATGGTGTTGAATTTCATCCCATCATTCAAGGAAAAAATCAGTGAGACATATAGACTTCTTCATATATAATGTGTACATAATACCTATATATTCCATTTGTTCAATATGTTTCTTAAAAATTTGGTCTGTCTTCTACTAAAAAGAAACCATCGACATGGCTTTATTTTAATACCTTCTTTCTGGCTGGAAGTAGCCTAAAGAACAGTCTTTCCGCTTTCAAACTTTCCAATTTAATTACCACACAAACGCAATAGTAATTTTTAGGTATATATATTACATGTCATAAATCAGATACCCATACTTGCCTACTTGAAACAATCTAGTACAATTAAAATAAACCTAAATTATTATTGTTTTTGTTTTTATTGCTTTTTAAACATTTTAGTCATTTTTACTAATGCATAATATTTGTACATTTATGGTATATGTAGTATTTTGATACATGCATACAAAGTATAATGATCAAATTGGGGTATTTAGGATATCCATCACCTTGAACATTTATTATTTCTTCATGCTAGAAACATTTCATATTTTCTCTTCTAGCTCTTTTGAAATATACAATAGAGTGTTGTTAATTATAGTCACCACACTGTGCTATTGAACAATAGAATTTATTTATTTGTCTAAATAAATATTTGTATTGATTAACCAACCTCTTTTGGTCCACACCCTCCACACCCTTTCTAGCATCTAGTAACTATCATTCTACTTTCTACTTCCATAATATAAATTTTTGCAGCTACCCCATATAAGTGAGAACGAATGATATTTGTCTTTCTGTGCCTGGCTTATTTTATTTCACCTAATGACTTTCAGTTCCATCCATGTTACTATAAATAACAGGATTTAATTCTCCTGTATGGCTGGATGGTATTTCATGGTGTGTGTGTGTGTGTGTGTGTGTGTGTGTGTATGTCCAACAACAGATGAACAGAAAAAGAAATGTGATATATATATATACACAACATATATATATATATATATATATATATATATATATATAGTACACACACACACACATACATATATCCTCATTTACATATTTCCTGTTTCTTGTATATCCCCAATTTTAGGCCCTCAGTGGGCAAATAGTTTGAAAATATTTTCTCCCATTCAATAGATTTTGTCTTCAAAATAAATATATATGACAAAACAAATAACATGCATGTGTGTAGATGTGTGTGTGTGTGTACATGTATATATAAAATCACATTTTCTTTATTCATCAGTTGATTGACACAGGTTCACTCTATATCTCAGTTATTGTAGACAGTGCTTAAACTAAAAATGGGGGTGCTGGTATCCCTTTGATATATTGTTTTTTTTTTCCTTTGGAGAAATACCCCACAGTGAGATTGTTGGATCTTATAGTAATTCTATTTTTAGTTTTTTGAGACTCTCTGTATTGTTTTACATAATGGATATACTAATTTACATTTACACCAACCTTGTACAAGAGTTCTTTTCTAGTTCAATCTCTATGAAAAACAAAATGGAGATTTCTAAAAAAAAAAAATAGAGCTAACATTTGACCCAGCAGTCCAACTACTAAGTATCTACTATCTACCTAAAGGAAAAGAAATCATTAGATTCAAAAAACAAAAAGAAAAAAAAAATCTCACCTGCACTTACATGTTCACTGCAGCACTATTCACAATAGCAAAGTCATGGAACCAGCATGTGTCCAATAGCAGTTGACTGGATATAGAAAACATGGTATAGATACACCGGATAATAATTCTACACAGCCATAAAACATAATGAAATTATGTCCTCTGCAACAAGAGGAATGGAGCTGGAGACTATTATCCTAAGTAAACTAAGATACAGAAAACAAAATACCTCATGTTCTAACTTAAAAATGGGAGCTAAACAAGGAGTACATAAGGACATAAAAATGAAAATAATAGACACTGGTGACTCCCTTAAAGGAGAGGGAGGGGGACAAGGATTGAACAATAATCTATTGGGAACAATGTTCATAATATAAAATATAATAAGTTTTTGTAAACAGTTGTAAAAATGAATACTTTTCAAAAAATATATAGTACTTTTGAAGAATTTCCTGTTCTCCATATCACTGCCAGCATTTGTTAATTTGGGTTTTATTTTTTATAATATAGCCATTCTAACTGGGTAAAATGATATCTCATTGTAGTTTTGATGTGCATTTCCCTGATGATCAGTTATGTTGAGGGTTTATTCACATACTTGTCAGTCATTTGTAGGTTTTCTTTTCATAAATGCCTTTTTAGATTCTTTGCCCATTTTTAATAGGGTTATAATTATTTATTTATTTATTTTGCTGTTGAGCTGAGTTTCTTGTATATCCCCAATATTAGTTTATCATTGGATACATAGTTTGCAAATATTTTCTTCCAGTGAACAGATTCTGTCTTCCCTATACTGATTCATTTCTTTTCCTGTGCTTCTGTTTTTTAGTTTAATACAGTACCACTGTCTATTTTTGGTTTTTGTTGCCTATGCTTTTGAGGTCTTAACTGTAATATCTTTGCTTAGACCAAAGACTAGATAAAGTGATCCTTATGTACTCAACTAATACCTTTCTCCACAGCTTCCTGCACTACAGCTTTCTGACTCTACCTAATCCTCTAGTACAAAAACAATGTTTAAGGAAGCTGCCTGGAGTGATGTGATATTCATTGCATATGTCCCTACAACTTCCAAATTGCACCACAACTGGAAGAACCCAAAAGGCAACCCACCCTAGGTTACATACCTCAAAGGCCATGTTACTACAGAAAAAACTTTGAAGAGCACCCTGCCTCCAGTGAACAGATAAAAAATGAAGGCTAACCCTGAGAGTTCTGCCCTCACTTAAGATGATACATTCTGTAGGAGAGACAGAAAAAAAAATGGCTTAGGCTATTTCGAGCAGTAGTTCCCTATCTGAAAATGTTGCATTCTCAGTACTTTCTGCAGTTTTTCTGGGAAATATAGGCAAAAAAAGGAGATGGGGAGAACTGGGTCAGTCCAAGGCCATTCAGAAAACTCTCCCACGTAGAAAACTTTTAAACTTGCTCTAAAACTAATAATATAATCCAATTTAAAATACTCTAATACTGTAATGCTGGTGAGTAAATCAATTTTAATGCTAATATAAAAAAGACTAAAGTATTAAAAGTAACCATAGCTACAATAATTTGTTAATGGATACACAGTATTTAAAAAATGTAAAATGTAACATCAATAACATAAAACGAAGGAGAAAGAGAAGTTAAAAGGTAGAGTTTTTATATGCAGTCAAAGTTAAGATATTACCAGTTTAACTTGTCATTAGCTTTTATAACTAAAAGATATTTTATGTAAGCCTCACAATAACCACAAAGAAAAAAGTTACAGTAGATATACAAATGAAGAAGGAAAAGATTAAAGCATATCACCAAAAAAAATCATGTCACAAAGCTAGACAGTAAAAAAGAGAGCAAGAAACTACAAAACAGTCAGAAAATCAATTACAAAATGGCAGCATAAATCCTTACCTATCAATAATTACCTTAAATGTAATGAAAGAAATTCTCCAAAGGACAGAATTTAAAACAACAACAACAACCACAACAAAAAACAAGCTCCAGCCATCTACAAACAACTCACAGAAGCTTTAAACATACACATAAGCTGAAAGTGAAGAGACAGAAAAAGATATCCAATTCAAATGGTAGACAAAAGAAAGCAGGGGTTGCTATCCACATATAACACCAAATAGACTTTAAGTCAAAACTGTCACAAGAGACCAAGAATTTCATTGTATAGTGATAAAATGGTTAAAGGGTCAAGAGGAAACAACAATTGAAAATAAATAAATACCCAACATTAGAACATCTAAATATGTAAAGAAAATATTAACAAAACTTAAGACAAAACAGGTATTAATACAATAATATTAGGACACTTAAATATACCATTTTCATCAATAGATAAACGGTCCAGACAGAAATTTAATAAGGAAACAGTGGACTTGTATTAATACAACACTATGGACCAAATGACCCTGACAGACATGTATAGAACATTCTATAAGCACCAGAATATCCATTCTTTACAAGTATAAATGGAACATTCTCCATAGATCAATATTAAGCCATAAAGAAAGACTTAATAAAAGTAAGAAGATTAAAATCACATCAAATATCTTTTCTAACTATAATAAAGAAAACTATAAATCAACAATAGATGGAATTATAGAAAATTCATGAATATGTGAAAGTTGAACAATACAATTCTTTAAAATTAAAAAGTTAAAAAAAAAAGGAAAGAAAAATATAAATAAAAAGAGAGCTCGAAGGCCAGGCATGGTGGCTCATGCCTGTAATCCTAGCACTTTGGGAGGCTGAGACGGGCAGATCACCTGAAGTCGGGAGTTTGAGACCAAAACAGCCAATGTGATGAAACTCCATTTCTACTAAAAATACAAACATTAGCTGGATGTGGTAGCTGCTGCCTGTAATCCCCACTACTCAGGAGGCTAAGGTAGGAGAATTACTTGAACCCAGGAAGCAGAGGCTACAGTGAGCTATCATGCCACTGTACTCAAGCTGAGGTGACAGAACAAGACTCTGTCTCAAAAAAAGATAGCTTGAAACAAATAAAAATTGAAACCCAACATGCTGAAACTTGTGAGATAAGGCAAAAACAGCTGTAAAATCAATGTTTATAGCAATAAATGTCTATATTAAAAATAAGAAATCGCCAATTAAAAACATACATTGTGTCTCAAAGAACTAGGGAAACAAAAAGAGAAGATTGAAGCAGAAATAAAATGGAGACTAGGAAAACAACAGAAAATATCAACAAAACTAAATTTTTTGTAAAGATAAACAAAGTAGCCCAAGTTTTAGCTAGACTATAAAAAAAGAGAGAGAGAACACAAATAAAATCAGACATAAAAAGGAAGACATCACGACTTAAACAGAAGTACAAAAGGTAATAAGAAACTATTGTAAATAATTATAAGCCAACAAATTGCATAACCCTGAACACAAATTCCTAGACAAATATAATCTACCAAGATTGAATTATCAAGAAATAGAAAATCTGAACAAATGAATAATGAGTAAGGAGACCGAATAAGTAATAAAAAGTCCACATCCATGAAAAGCTTAAGACTTGAAAACTTCATAGCTGAATTCTACCAAGCATTTAAAGAACTAATAACAATCTTTCTCAAACTCTTTCAAACAATTGAAGAGGAGAGAATGCTTCCAACCTTTTTTACAAGGCTTGAATTACCCTGATATCAAATCTAGAAAAGGGCACTAAAGAAAAAAAAAAACACTAGTACAGGCCAATATTTCTAATGGATAGAGATACAAAAATTTTTGACAAAATACTATCAAGTCAAATCCTTCATTACAACAACAAAAACAAAAAAAAATCACCACAATCAAATGGTCTTCATCTCAGGGATACAAACATGATTAACCGTATGTAAATCTATAAATGTGATAAACCACATTAATGGAATGAAGAGAAAAAAACATGATTATTTAAATAGATGCAAAAAAAGCAATTGGTAAAATTTAATATCTCTTCATGATTAAAAAAACCTCTCAACAAATTAGATACAGAAAAAAAGTACATCAACACAATGAAGGTTATATATAACAACCATTCAGTTAACATCATACTTAACAGAAAAAAGCTAAAAACTCTTCCTCTAGACATAAGAAGAAGACAAGTATGCTCACTCTTGCCACTTACACTAAAGTGGAAGTGCTAGCTGTATTAATTAGGCAAGAGAAAGAAATAACATCCAGATTGGAAATGAGGAAGTTAAATTGTCCCTGTTTGCAAGGACATGATCTTATATAGAGAAAACTTTAATGATTTCACCCAAACTGCTAGAGCAACTAAACAATTTTACTAAAGTTTAATGATATAAAAATCAACATACAGAAATCAGTAGCATTTCTACACATTATAAGCAAACTATGTGTAAAAAAATCAAGAAAGAAAGAAGAAAAGGAAGGAAGGAAGGAAAAGAGAGAAAGAAAGAAAGAAAGAAAGGAAGGAAGGAAGGAAGGAAGGAAGGAAGAAAGAAAGAAAGAAAGAAAGAAAGAAAGAAAGAAAGAAAGAAAGAAAGAAAGAAAGAAAGAAAGAAAGAAAGTAAGTTTGATTCCAACCCAGAATTTCATATCCAGCCAAACTGGTCTTTATATGTGAAGGAGAAATAAGATGCTTTTCAGAAAGGCAAATGCTAGGAGAATTTGTTACCACCACATGGGCTTAACAAGAGGTTCCTAAGGAAATGCTAAACATGGAGATAAAAGACAGTTACCTGCTACTACAAAAGCACCCTTAATTACGTAGCCTATTTACAATATAAAGCAAGCACACAATCAAGTTTGTGTAATAACCAGTTAACAATATGATGACAGAATCAAAACTGCACATTTATTATTAACCTTGAATGCAAATGGGCTAAATTCCCCAATTACCAGGCACAGAGTGGCAAGTTGAATAATGAAGCAATACCTAACTGGAAGCTGTCTTCAAGAGACATATCTCACATTCAATGATGTCCATAAGCTCAAATAAACAGATGGAGAAATATCTACCAAGTAAAGGAATAAAAGACAAAAGCAAGCAAGCATTGCTATTCTAATTATAGACAAGATAGACTTTAAACCAAAAACAAACTAAAAAGACTAAGAAGGACATTACATAATGGTAAAGGATTTAATTCAACAAGAAGACCTAATTATAGCAAATATATATGTACCTATCATAGGAGCACTGATATTCATAAAGCATGATTAGTACATAATAATAGTGAAAGACTTCAGCACCCACTGATAGAATTAGGCAAATAATTGAGGCAGAAAATTCAAAAAGATATTCAGAACCTGAAATTCACATTTGACCAAATAGCCACAACAGATACCTACAGAACACTCCACACAAAAACAGAATATACAATCTTCTCATCTGCACATGGAACATAATCTAAAATCAACATCAGCCATAAAACAATTAAAAAAATCATCCCAACCACATACTTAGACCTCAGTTCAATAAAAATAGAAATCAATACTAAGAAGGTATCTCAACACCATAGAATTACATGGAGATTAAACAGTCAACTGCTGAATGATTTTGGAGTAAGTGATGAAATTAAGGCAGAAATCAAGAAATTATTTGAAACTAGGAGAACAAAGACAAACATATCACAGTCTCTGAGATTCAGCTAAGGCAAAGTTAGGAGGAAAGTTAATAGTGTTTAATGCCCATATAGAAAGATTAGGAAGATCTCCAATTAACAACAAAACATCACATTTAGAGAAACTAGAGTAACAACTGCCAACCAACCCTAAAGATAGGTGGCTCAAGCCTGTAATCCTAGCACTTTGGGAGGCCGAGGTGGGTGAATCACGAGGTCAAGAGATCGAGACCATCCAGGTCAACATGGTGAAACCCATCTCTACTAAAAATACAAAAAATTAGCTGGGCATGGTGGTGCATGCCTGTAATCCCAGCTACTCAGGAGGCTGAGGCAGGAGAATTGCCTGAACCCAGGAGGCGGAGGTTGCAGTGAGCCAAGATTGCGCCATTGCATTCCAGCCTAGATAACAAGAGCGAAACTTTGTCTCAAAAAAAAAAAAAAAAGAAATTACCAAAATCAGGGCCTAACTTCGTCAAATTGAGGTGTAAAATAGAAAAAGAAAAGATCAATAAATCCAGGAATAGGCTTTTTATAAGAATAAATAGGTCTCTTTTTTTTATTAGTCTAGCTAGTGATCTATCACACTACCTATCACTAGCTAGACTAATTATAAAAAGAGAATATCTAAATAAACACAATTAGCAATGACAAAACAGAGACTTGATCCAAGATGGCCGATTAGGAGCAGCCATTTGTGATGGGAAATCACACAGATCCTGGCACCTTTTCAACAGGGGACTGGAACCCCTGGGAGACAGTTGACCGTTCAAATAAAAAAAAAGGGCTCTGTGGGGGAGGGGCAATCCACCACTACGGAGGTAGTTTGACATTGCTGAGGCAGCCCGCCATTACAGAGAGAGTCCTCCAATATATAGGTGGGCCGCCACTGCCAAGGCAGTTCTAACTGCACCCATATAAACAAGACTGCACGGAAGTTCACATGACAACAGGGTGGAGCCCACAGCAGCTCAGCAGAGCCTCTGCAGGCAGACAGTGTCTGGGCTGCCTCCTTGCTGGGCAGGGCAGACTTGAAAAAAGGCAGCAGAACAACAGAAACTCATAAATAAAGCCCTAACTCCCCAGGACAGAGCACCTGGGAAAAAAAGGGGGAGGTTTATGAGTTCTGCTGCATCAGACTTAAACATACCTGCCCAGCAGCTCTGAATGAACTACAGAGCTCACAGCTCAGCACTTGAGCTCCTATAGAGGACAGACTGTCTCCTCAAGCAGCTCCCTGACTCCTGTATATCCAAAGAGTCACCTCATAAAGGAGAGCTCAGACTGACATCAGGCAGGTATCCTTCTGAGACAAAGATAGCAGAAGAAGAAACTGACAGCAACCCTTACTATTTTGCAGCTGATGCAAAGGATCCCCAGGTAAGCAGGGCCTGGAGTGGACCTCAGCAGAGGGGCCAGACTATTAGAAGAAAAACTAAGAAACAGAAAGAAATAACTTCATCATCAACAAACTTGACTTCCACTTAGAGACCCAATCTGAAAGTCAACAAATACCAAGAAGACAGGTGGATAAATCCAAAAAGATGGGAAGAAACCAGTGCAAAAAGGATGAAAATACCCGAAACCAGAATGCCTCTCCTCTGACAAGGGATCACAACTCCTCACCAGCAAGGGAACAAGGCTGGATGAAGAATGAATCTGATGAATTGACAGAAACAGGCTTCAGGAGGTGGGTAATAAAAGACTTCTGTGAGCTAAAAGAACATGTTCTAACCCAATGCAAAGAAACTAAGAATGCTGAAAAAGATTTGATAAAATGCTAACAAGAATAAACAACTTAGAAATGAATATAAGTGAACTGATGGAGCAGAAAAACATGAGAACTTCACAAAGCACACACAAGTTTCAACAGCTACATTGACCAAGCAGAAGAAAGAATATCAGAGGTCAAAGATCAATTCAATGAAATAAAATGAGAAGGCACGATTAGAGAAAAAAAGCATAAAAAGGAATGAACAAAGTCTCCAAGTAATATGGAACTCTGTGAAAAGACCTAATCTACATTTGATAGCTGTACCTTAATGTGATGGATAGAATGAATCCAAGTGGGAAAATACTCTTCAGGATATTATCCAGGAAAACTTCCCCAAACCTAGCAAGGCAGGCCAATATTCAAGTCCAGGAAATACAGAGAACACAAAGATATTCCTCAAGAAGACCAACCAAAGGTACATAATCATCAGATTCACCAGGGTTGAAATGAAGGAGAAAATGCTAAGGGAAGCCAGAGAGAAAGGTTAGATTACCCACAAAGGCAAGCCTATCAGACTTACAGCAGATCTCTCAGCAGAAACTCTACAAGCCAGAAGAGAGTGGGGGCCAATATTGAGCATCCTTAAAGAAAAGAACTTTCAACTCAGAATTTCATATCCAGCCAAATTAAGCTTCATAAGTGAAGGAAAAATAAAATCCTTTGCAAACAAGCAAGTACTCTGAGATTTCATCACCACCAGGCCTGCTTTACAAGAGCTCCTGAAAGAGGCAACAAACATAGAAAGGAACAACCAGTAGCACTCACTTCAAAAACATACCAAATGGTAAAGAACATCAACACAATGAAGAAACTGCATTAACTAATGGGCAAAAGGAGCCAGCTAGCATCAAAATGGCAGGATCAAATTCATGCATAACAATATTACCCTAAATCTAAATGGGCTAAATGCCCCAATCAAAGGACACAGACTGGCAAATTGGATAAAAAGCTAAAACATGTCGGTGTGCTGTATCCAGGAAACCCATCTCACATGAAAGAATATACACAGGCTCAAAATAAAGGGATGGAGGAAGATTTTCGAAGCATATGGAGAGCAAAAAAAGGAGGAGTTGCAATTCTCATCTCTGACAAAATAGACTTTAAACCAACAAAGATCAAAAGAGACAAATAAGGACATTACATAATGGTAAAAGGATCAATGCAACAAGAAGAGCTAACGATCCTAAATATATATGGACTGAATACTGGAGCACCCAGATACATAAGGCAAGTTCTTAATGACTTCAAAAGAGACTTAGACTCCCACACAATAATAATGGGAGACTTTAACACCCCATTGTCAATATTAGACAGATGAACAAGACAGAAAATTAACAAGGATACACAGGACTTGAACTCAGACCTGGACCAAGCAAACCTATTAGACATTTACAGAAATCTCCACTCCAAATCCTCAGAATATACATTCTTCTCAGCACCACATCACACCTGACCACATAATGGGAAGTAAATCACTCCTCAGCAAATGCAGAAGAACGGAAATCATAACAAACCATTTCTCAGACCACAGTGCAATCAAGTTAGAACTCAGAATTCAGAAACTAACTCAGAATGGCACAGCTTCATGGAAACTGAACAACTGGCTCTTGAATGTTGACTGGATAAACAACAAAATGAAGGCAGAAATAAAGATGTTCTTCAAAACCAATGAGAACAAAGACACAACATACCAGAATCTCTGAGACACGTTTAAAGCAGTCTCTAGAGGAAAATATAAAACAAATACCCTCATGAGAAGCAAGGAGAAATCTAAAATTAACTCTCTCTCATCAAAATTGAAAGAGCTAGAGGAACAAGATCAAAAAAGAAAACACAAAACCTAGTAGAAGACAAGAAATAACTAAGATCAGAGCAGAACTGACGGAGATAGAGACACAAAAAACCCTTCAAAAAATCAATAAATCCAGGAGCTGGTTTTTCAAAAAGATCAACAAAATAGACAGACCATTAGCCAGATTAATAAAAAAGAAAAGAGAGAGTAATCAAATAGATGCAATAAAAAAGTAAAGGGATGATATCACCACAGATGTCACAGAAATACAAACCATCATCAGAGATTATTACAAACAACTCTATGCACATAAACTAGTAAACCTGGAAGAAATTGATATATTCCTGGACACTTCCACCCTCCCAAGCCTAAACCAGGAAAAATTGAAACCCTGAATAAACCAATAGCAAGGTCTAAAGTTGAGGCAGCAATTAAGAGCCTACCACCCAAAAAAGCCCAGGTCCAGATGGGTTCACAGCCGAACTCTACCAGACATACAAAGATGAGCTGGTACCATTTCTTCTGAAACTATTCCAAACAATACAAAAAGAGGGAATCCTTCTCAAATAATTTTATGAGTCCAACATCATCCTGATACCAAAACCCAGTAGAGACTCAACAAGAAAAGAAAACTTCAGGCCAATATCCATGATCAACATACATGTAAAAATCTTCAATAAAATACTGGCAAACCTATTGCTACAGCACATCAAAAAGCTTATCCACCATGATCAACTAGGGTTCATCCCTGGGATGCAAGGCTGGTACAACATACACAAGTCTATAAACATAATTCACCACATACACAGAACCAAAACAAAAACAAAAACCACAATTATCTCAATTGATGCAGAGAAGGCCTTTGACAAAATTCAACAGCCCTTTATGCTAAAAATCCTCAATAAACTAGGTACTGATGGAACATATCTCAAAATAATGAAAGCTATTTATGACAAACTAACAGCCAATATCATACTGAATGGGCAAAAACGGGAAGCATTCCCTTTGAAATGTGGCACTATACAAGGATGCCCTCTCTCACCACTCCTACTCAATATAGTATTGGAAAGTCTAGCCAGAGCAATCAAGCAAGAAAAAGAAATAAAGAGTATTCAAATAGGAAAGGTGGAAGTTATATTGTCTCTATTTGCAGACGACATGATTGTATATCCAAAAGACCCCATCATCTCAGCCCAAAATCTCCTGAAACTGATAAGCAACTTCAGCAAAGTCTCAGGATACAAAATCAATGTGCAAAAATCACAAGCATTCCTATACACCAATAACAGACTTAAAAAGAGCAAAATCAAGAACGAATTAACATTCACAATTGCTACAAAGAGAATAAAATACCTAGGAATACAACTGACAAGGAATGTAAAGGACCTTTTCAAGGAGAACTACAAATCACGGCTCAATGAAATAAGAGAGGATACAAACAGATGGAGAAACATTCCATGTTCATAGTTAGGAAGAATCAATATTGTGAAAATGGCCATACTGCCCAAAGTAATTTATAGATTCAATGCTATTCCCAGTAAGCTACCAATTACCTTCTTCACAGAACTGGAAGAAAATACCTTAAACTTCATATCGAACCAAAAGAGAGCCCAGATAGCCAAGTCAATTCTAAGCAAAAAGAACATGGCAGGAGCCATCACAGTACCGGACTTCAAACTATACTACAAGGCTATAGAAATCAAAACAGCATGGCACTGGTACCAAAACAGATATATAGACCAATGGAACAGAATAGAGGCCTCAGAAGCAATACAACACATCTACAACCATCTGATCTTTGACAAACCCGATAAAAACAAGCAATGGGGAAAGGATTCCCTGTTTAATAAATGGTGTTGGGAAAGAAAGAAGAAGCTGGAACACTTGCTGATACCTTACACTAAAATTAACTCCAGATGGATTAAAGACTTAAACATAAAACCTAACACCATAAAAACCCTAGAAGAAAATTTATGCAAAACCATTCAGGACATAGGTGTAGGCAAGGACTTCATGACCAAAACACCAAAAGCTTTGGCAACAAAAGCCAAAATAGACAAATGGGACCTAATCAAACTCCACAGCTTCTGCACAGCAAAAGAAACAGTCATTAGTGTGAATAGGCAACCAACAGATTGGGAAAAACTTTGCAGTCTACCCATCTGACAAAGGGCAGATATCCAGAATCTACAAAGAACTAAAACAGATTTACAAGAAAAAAACAAACAAGCCCATTCAAAAATTGGCAAAGGATATGAACAGACATTTTACAAAAAAAGGCATACATGAGGCCAACAAACATGAAAAAATGCTCATCATCACTGGTCATTAGAGAAATGCAAATCAAATCTACATTGAGATACAATCTCATGCCAGTTAGAATGGTGATCATTAAAAAATCTAGAGACAACAGATGCTGGAGAATATGTGGAGAAACAGGAAGAGTTTTACACTGTTGGTGGGAGTGTAAATTAGTTCAACCATTGTGGAATTCAGTGTGGCAATTCCTCAAGAACCTAGGAATAGAAATTCCATTTGACCCAGCAATCCCATTACTGGGTATATATCCAAAGGACTATAAATCATTCTACTATAAGGACACATGCACACGAATGTTCACTACAGCACAGTTTACAATAGCAAAGACCTGGAACCAACCCAAATGACCATCGATGATAGACTGAACAGGGAAAATGTGGCACATATACACCATGGAATATTATGCAGCCATCAAAAACGATGACTTCGTGTCCTTTGTAGTGACATGGATGAACCTGGAAACCATCATTTTCTGCAAACTGACACAAGAACAGAAAATCCAACACTGCATGTTCTCACTCATAGGTGGGTAATGAACAATGAGAACACATGGACACAGGGAGGGGAGCATAACACACTGGGGTCTGTCAGGGGAAATGGGGAAAAACAGTGGGGGGTGAGGAGTTGGGGAGAGACAGCATGGGGAGAAATGCCAGATATAGGTTATGGGGAGGAAGGCAGCAAGTCACACTGCCATGTGTGTACCTATGCAACAATCTTGCATGTTCTTCACATGTGTCCCAAAATCTAAAATGTAATTAAAAAAAACATTGCCCCCAATCCCACAGAAATTAAAAAAAAAAAACAGAGATTACTATGAACAACTCTATGCACACAAACTAAAAAAACCTAGAAGAAATGAATAAATTCCTGGAAACATAGTACCTCCAAATTTTGAACCAGATTGAAATAGAATCCCTGAACAGACCAATAATGAGGTCAGGGATTGAATCAATAACGAAAAGCCTACCAAGTAGAAAAAGTCCAGAACCAAATGGATTCAGAGCTGAATTCTACCAAAGGTATAAAGAGTTGATATCATTACTGCTGAAACTATTCCAAAATTTGAAGAGCAGAGACTCCTCTCTAACTTATTCTATGAGGCCAACATCATCATGAACAAAAACCTTGTAGAGACACATACAAACAAGAAAAGCTTCAGGCCAATATTTTTGATGAATATAGATGCAAAAATCTTCAACAAAGTATTAGCAAACCAAATCCAGCAGCACATTGAAACGCTAGTCCACCACAACTAAGTAGGCTTTATCCTTGGGGTGCACCATTGGTTCAACACACACAAACCAATAAACATGATATATCGCATGAACAGAACTAAAGACAACAACCATATGACCATCCAAATAAATGCCCAAAAGACTTTCAATAAAATCCAACATTCCTTTATGTTAAAAATCCTCAGCAAGCTAGGCAAAAACATACATCAGAATACTAAGAGCCATCTATGATAACCTCACAGCCAACATCATAATGAATAAGCAAAAGCTGGAAGCATTCCCTTGAGAACTAGAGCAAGATAAGACTATCCACTCTCACCACTCCTATTTAACATAGTATTAGAGGTCCTAGACAGAGCAATCAGGCAAGAGAAAGAATAAAAGGCATAAAAGTGGGATGAGAGAATGTCAGATTCTCTCTGTTTGTAGATGACATGATGATTCTATACCTAGAAATGCACACAGTTTCTGCCCGAAGGCTCCTAGATCTGATAAATAACTTCAGCAAAGTTTAAGGATACAAAAGCAATGTACATATGTTAGTAGAATTTCTATACTTCAACGACATCCATGCTGAGAGCCAAAGCAAGAACACAGTCCCATTCACAATATACAGAAAAGAAATAATAAAATATTTAAATGTATAGGTAGCCAGGGAGTAAGAAAAAACAAACCTCTACAATGAAAATTGAAAATTATAAGACACTGCTCAAATAAATCAGAGACTGACACAAACAAATGGAAAATCATTTACATGCTCATGGATAAGAATTAATTTTGGTAAAATGGCTATAGTGCCCAAAGCAATTAAAACATCCAATGCTACTTCTATTAAACTGCCAATGACCTTCTTCACAGAATTAGAAAAAAAAATCTTAAAATTCATATGGAGCCAAAAAGTGACTGAATTGCCAAGGCAATCCTGACCTAAAAGAACAAAGCTGGTGGCATCATTCTACTTGACTTCAAACTGTACTACAAGGATGCATTAACCAAAACAGTATGTGCCAAACTGGTACAAAAAGAGACACATGGACAAAAGGAAGAGAATAGAGAGTCCAGATATAATCTAGCACACCTACAACCATCTGATCTTCAACAAAGTTGACAAAAATAAGCAATGGAGAAAGGACATCTAACCCTAACTCTTTTCAATCAATGGTGCTGGAATAACTGACTAGCCATATGCAGAAGAGTAGAGTAAAACTGGACCCCTTCTTTATACTATATACAAAAATCAACTCAAGGTGGATTATAGACTTAACTGTAAAACCTAAGCTATTAAAACCCTATATGACAACCTAGGAAATACCATTCTGGACATAGAACCTAGCAAAGATTTTATGATGAAGATGCCAAAAGCAATTGCAACAAAACGAAAATTGACAAATGGGACCTAACTAAGCTAAAGAGCTTCTTCACTGCAAAAGAAACTATCAGCTTCTTCACTGCAAAGGAAACTTCAATGCAAAAGAAACCTACAGAATGAGAGAAAATATTTGCAAACTATGCATCTGACAAAGGTCTAATATCCAAAATCTGTAACTAACTTAACAAGCAAAAACCAAACAAACCCCATTAAAAAGTGGGTAAAGAACATGAACAGATACTTTTCAACAGAAAGCATTCATGTTGCCAACAAGCAGAGGAAAAATTGCTCAGCATCACTAATTATCAGAGACAGGCAAATCAAAACCACAATGAGATACTATCTCACACTAGTTAGAATGGCCATTATCAAAATGTCCAAAAAAATCAGATATTGGTGAGATTGTGGAGACAAGGAAATGCTTATACATCATTTTGGGGAATGTAAATTAGTTCAGCTGTTGTGAAAAGCAGTGTGGTAATTTATTGAAGAAGTTAAAACAGAATTGCCATTCAACCCAGAAATCTCATTATTGGATATACATTCAAACAAACATGAATTGTTCTATCATAAAGACACATGCATGCATATGTTCACCACAGCACTATTCACAATAGCAAAGAACTGGAATCCACTTAGATGCCCATCAGTGGTAGACTGAATAAAGAAAATGTGGTACATATACACCGCAGAATACTATGCAACCATGAATAGAATGAGATCATGTCTTTGCTGCAACTTAGATGGAGCTGTAAGCCATTATCCTAAGCAAATGAATGCAGAAGCAGAAAACCAATTGCTGCATGTCCTTACTTAAAAATGGGAGCTAAACACTGGGCACACAGGGAAACAAAGAATGGAACAACAGACACCAGGACCTACTTGAAGATGGAGGCTGTGAGGAAGGTGAAAATTGAAAAGGTACCTATTGGGTACTATGCTTATCACCTATGTGACAAACAGACTAATCTGTACACAAAACACCCATGACACAGAGTCTGCCTGTATAACAAGCCTGCACATGGACCCCTGAACCTGGAATAAAAGTTAAAAAGAAGTTAAATAAAGTTAAAAGAATCTTTCAATAAACTATTTTTTAGAAATTAGAAATAATTGATCCTTTAAATAATCCAATATTATAAACATTTTAAGATAATGCATTTAAAAGCCACTAAAATATTTTCGTGTATTTACTAAATATTTGTATTGCTCCATACAAAGTTTTAGGAATTCCAAATATGTGATAAATAACATTCTTTATCTCATGAATACTTTTTATTTTTTGACAATAAAAATTGTATACATTTACAGTGTCCAACATAGTGCTCTGATATATGTATATTTTGTGAAATGGTTATAACAATTTGGCTAATGTATATCTGATAATAAACATAACTAGATACCAGAAAAGAATTTTTAAAATTAAGTTCAATTACTTGTTTACCTTCTTTACAAATGTATACTGCTCATCCAGTCCCACGCATTAAGGCATATGATAGTAAAAAGGAAAGATAAGCTTCCTTGTAGAATTCATGGTCAATTAGGGAAGATAGACTTTGACAGGTGCATGCTATGAGAACAATTACAGAAGCTCCTAACTAGTCTAAGACTCTAAGAAATGATTCTTAAAAGATAATATATAAGATAAAATCTAAAGAGTGAGTAGCACTTATGTGCTTAAAAGGGGACTGGTGAAATGGTAACTATGTACAGAAAACCTGTAAGCAAAAGAGCAGCATGCTTGTGCCCAGAAATACAAGAAAAGTTTAGTTTTTCTGGAGCACAAATTGAAAGAGAAGAAAATAAATTGAACAGAAAATCTCAGGCTAGATGATTTAGGATTTTGCAGGTAATGTTAATGGTTGAAGTTTTATGTTAAGCACAATGAAATGTTTCTAAATCATTTTGATTCAAGAAGAGAGATAATCAGTTTGCATTTTTCAAAGATCACTTAAGTTTAATGTCATATATCAATTATAAAGTATATATATATATATATGAGAAAGATAATTAGTTATGAAGCTGCTAAGGTTAAGTTATGAAGCTAATGGTCAAGTTAAGAGATGGGTGTTGGCACTGGAGATAGATAAAATTGGAATGGATTCAGGTTTATCTATAGCAAGAATAAATTAGATCTGGTTGCCAAAGGGAAGGTTGAGAAAGGCAGAATAAAACTAACTCAGACTAAAAACTAAGAGATTAACTTTGAATAAGAAGTAATTTCTCTTTCATTTAAATGGATGTTAATTTTAAATGCTAATGGAGGTAATAGGGGTGAAAATGTAGGCTATTTGGCAATAAATTTAATGACTACGTTAAATTGTTTCTATTTTTTTTTAGGAGAGCACAGGGAGGACAGTGTGGCAGTTAAGTGACTGAAAGTATAAGAACAATAATGAAGAATCACAAACCAAGGAAAGTGCTGGTGACATAAATGACACTGTATTCTCAGGCAATGTTAAGAAAAAAGTGAACTGTATTTTCCAGTGGTGCCAGTTTAACAAGCTGAGTGATTTTCTCTGGTTAATTAGGATATAATTTTACGAGGCTGGTGGAACCAGAACAAGAGTACTTCGGGGCTATAGTGATTGAAGTAACACGATTAACATCTCTGGTTTTTGCCAGGCGTGTCTCAGTCTTAACACAAAAGTCCTGAGTTTGCAGAAACCCCTAGTCTCAAGCAAACTGTGATGGTTAATCACCCTCAGTGTTAGAAAAATCTATCACAGGAGCGTAAAGAGATCTAGATGAAATTAAAGGCATAAATGGACTTGAGGACCAACATGGTAGAGAAAAAAAATTAGGAAGGCAAATAAGAGAAAGTTGATAGGAAGTGAGGTTTAAATGGTCTGAATTTATTATTCCTTAGTCCTTCAATTGCAGGTGCTAAAGTCTAAAGAGTAGGAAACTTAAAGGCGTCATGAAGATAAACTGTTGGAGATGATAACTTGAAGGACCTGAAAAGCCACATTGTTAGATGGAGTTTACAGAATTAGTATTACTAATGCATCCCATGGGACAACATTTTCAATAAAATGGTAGGTATTATGGATGCACAAGGCTAAAAACATTTATCCTAATGGCATGAGTTCTAAATGGGCAAAATGGGTTTTCTTTTTTTTTTCCTTTTAAAAAATGGATCAAGGAATGATAACTTTCAGTAAATGAAGAGAACATGTACCATAATTCTGGGCAGTGATGTGTAGTCAGACTGTGAGAAAACAAATTCACCTGGAAGGGAATCAAGAAAGTAGTCTCTTCAGGATAGGATCTGGTTTTGTTAATATGAGAAGTATAAGAAATGTCAAAGAGATTGAAGATTGAAGAGACTTCATTAATCCTAAAAAAGCAATTTTTAGAGACAAATAAAAATGCTCTTCCACTTGTAACCAGACCATAATTTTTTTTCCTTAACATCTTTTTACTGATGGGTATATACTAAATTTTGTCAGGAAGAATATAACCTATACTGAGTATTAATACTTTATAATGAAAAAAAACCTATCATTTTTCACATTGTTATTCAAATTAAAATCAAATCTCATGTCAACTACTATATGAGAAAATACATAAGAAAGCAGGTTTACCTGGCAATGTTAAATTACCCTCAGATATAGACAAATGGACTCCCATGGCTAATGAAGATGATCAAAGTTAAAATAGAACCAGGCAGCCACGGCTGGGTGAGGGAACGGTCACACAGTCTGTGTTCTTGTTAATATGTTGTAAAGGTGCCACATGACTTCCCTTTCTACATTCAAACCAAACCAGTCCCTGTAGTTGGTGCCAAGATGAACTGTGGCTGGATTCCTTCTACCCTTGCCATCCCTGAAACTGGCCGTTTGAAAGAAACATCTGACAGAGACTTTTGGTTTTCAGCTTGCAAACCACTTACTCAGAGCTTGACTATTTTGACCAATCAGAACTGAACAATTTTGAAACTTTCATTTGCATAAATGGTCCTGAGTGAAAACCTGGGTGAGAATGTTTTCTACTTAAGATAGCCCTTTTCTTTGTTCTTCAGAGAGCATATTTTCATGGTATTGAAGGGTGTGCCTTCACAATCTACAGATTTTTTTAATAGAAAATAAGCTCCTCCTTTTTCCTCCATAGATCTCTTGGTCTTTTGTTAATGAAGTACCATGAAATATAAAACATGTGGCTGTCACAAGTCTGGTGGTGATATAATTGACAGAATAATATGAACAGAAGTAAAGTGTACAACTTACCTCTGTGAACCACAAACGGAGCAATCTCCTAGTCATAACTATGATTCCCTGGCAAATCTCACAAATTTGAATCTTCACAAATTCTGTCAGGTGCCAGTAATAATCTCTACTCTTTGAGTGTGAGTAAAAAGTGTTATACTCAGCATGTTTCTGGGTGTGCACTATAAGGTTGAGTGCATCAAAGATCATATTTTTCCCCTTAATACCCATGGTTCAGCCTGCTGGGGGGTGTCTTATTGCTGAAATTATAAACACATTATTTATTACTATAGAATAAGGATATATTTATCTAATGAGTTTTAATAAAATACATAGCAGATGTGGAATATTCCATAGAACTTGATTTTAGTCAAATAGGAAAAAATGTTCAAAGTTATGAGTTTTTTTGGTATAAGAAAATATAAATGTAAATTATGCTGATGATACTTGGATGTGAAATACTTCTCCAAGTTTCTTCTAATAATTTAACAATCTTGAAAAAATCTAAATTTTAAATATATGCATGTTTTTTAAAACAGAATCTTTAGAAGTTTGGAACTATTCTAATTTGCAAACAAATATCCTGACCAAAAATTATTGAATGCTGAAATGTTAAAGATACATTTGTAGTGTAATAAATTGCAGATCATTATAAAGAAATGAATTTACTTAGCATTTGTCCAACATGCTTTTTACAAGTCTTCAATATTTCCAAAAATTGTAGAATTAGTATTACACGGAAATTCTAGAAACAATAGTCTATTATGGTCACAGTTACTAAAAGCAAACAAAAAGCAAAACAATCCTAATTTAAAAACCTTTTGAGATTCTTCCATGTGCAAGACACTGTGAAAGATACTAGACTAACAAAGAATCAAAAGCAGATAAATTTTGGCATTTGAATATTGGGAGCTTATATTCCAGTAAAGCAGATTATATAGAAGTAAACCATAAAATCATATTATGATAAAGGATATGATATAGATATATATCAATTAATAGCTAAGAGTATGCATTATATGGTAGAGATACAGACATAAACTAGAAAACTGAACTTAAAGCAAAAGCAGGAGTTAATTACTGAAAAGCACAACCAGCAAAGTGGGAGCAGAGGAATAAAGATAAAATAATATAAGTAATAAAAGTTGATATAATAAGATGCACCAGTTTCCTAGGGCTGTGATAACCAGGTACTAAAAACTGAATTGTTTAAAACAATGGGAATTTATTTTCTTAAGTCTTGAGTCTAGAAGTCTTAAATCAAGGTATCAACATGGCTGGTTATTTCCTAAGGATCTGAGGGAGAAGCTGTCCAACACCTCTCTCTTGGTTTCCTAGTGACAGTCCAGGTAACTTTTGGCGTTACTTGGATTGTAGGTTCAACACTCTAATCTCTGCCACCGTTTTCACAGGGCATTGTCTTTATGTCTCCCTGTCTTCTTATAATGTCACCATTCACATTGTATTAGAGACTCATCCTACTCCAATGTAAAAGACTTACCTTAAATAATTATATATGTATATAATGATTCTATTTTCAAACCACACTGCACTCTGAAGTCATGAGGATTAGGACTTCAACCTACCTTTTTTCCAGGGGACTTCATTTAATAACTAACACAAGGGCTAATATATATTAAGCAGTTACAAAACACTGTGTATACATTAAGCATTTTACCTCCAATATATGAGTATTATATCACTATGCGATAGTTAAATATTATCATCTTAATTTTATAGATGTAAATTTCCTGGTCACAAAGAAAACCGAACAACATTAAAGCAAATTTAAAAGCCCATATTTTAACCACTATGTTTCCTGCCTCCAAAATAATTCGATTTAGTTGGATCCATGCATGGCATATGTCAACAGAGAAGTTTGTAAAATAAAGAATGACATAAAAATACGGTAACATTTGTATTTTACTTGGGGACTATTACAAATTACATTTGTTTCTTAATCATAAACTGACCTATGTTTCATTTAAAAAAATACTGGTAAAAATATGAACCACAGTAGTTTCAGAAAATATTGTAAGAGAGAGAGAGAGAGATGTTAAAAGCTAGTGAAGTATTACCTAAGATATCAAGAATGCCTGTGATTCTGACAGGAGACAAACTCCTTGGCAAGCAGAATTGGAAACTCGACCTTCAAACCAAGGACAGTTTAAAACCTGAAATCCAAGCTGCCAGTTCCAGCTAGAGTCCACGACTGGAGTGAGAACTATCCCTGTCCTAACAACTCTCGCTCTCAATTGATTCCTCTGAATGATGCCTTTAACTAGTCGAATGGTGCTTTTTCCAATACACCCATGGACCAATCAGCATGCACGTCCCCATTCTAAACCCATAAAAAATACCCTAAGCCTCACAGATGGCTACGCGCTTTCAGGGACCCTCTGGCAGCTGAGAGTTTTCCTTCTGTTGCTCAAAATTCTCTCCTGCCTTGCTCACTTTCTGGTGTCCACATATCTTATTACTTGGTTGCAGTACAAGAACCTGGAACTTGCTGAGCTGCGGGTGGCGGGAGTAAGAGTTGTAACCGTCCCTCCTGCTCTCCTAACAATGTGAACGAAGAAGCCATAAGACACCACTCCCTCCTATTAGCCCAATAGCGAGACAAAAAGAGCTGCGATGCCCTTGAACTACCTGCCAAGCTGTGGGAGGCGGGTGTAAAAGAGCTGTAAACTTCTCTCCCACTCAGCAAACCACAGAAGTGAAAAAGCCGCTGGTGCCACTCCCTCCTGCTTGCCAAATTACAGAAGGGAAAAAGCCACATATCAGAAGAGACATCAGGGGATGTTTATATCTGTATTATAGCATTGTTTAAAGATTAAATGAGGTAGCATTTCTGAAATGTCTGGTACATAATGTTTGAAATAGAACAGAATATCAATAAATGGTGCTACACTCATTGTTAGTTGAATTCATAGAGAAAAACCAAGTGGGCGTGCACACACACACACACAATTCTGAAAACCAGGTTGTTATAGAAATAACATTAAAAATACTTTTTCAAAAGTGATGTCTTAAATATAATATACATATTAAGTAAAGGAGGAGCTACTGCTTACACCTAAAACCTAATCTCAGATGTATTATGGAACGAATATAACTACAACTGAGTTTTGTTTTGATTCTTTTAAATTACCTTTTCCTGTAAAAGGGCCAGCTCCCTGGTTTTAAAAAAGAAAATAATGGGAAAAAGGAGGGCATTCTGAGAGTTCAAGCTTCTCTTTCTTTTATTAATTTTTAACTTAATCAAAGTGTTTACTGTTTTTAGCTACACTGAGATGATTTTATGTTTCTTAAATCCTAAAACAAGAGTTGAAATTATTAGAATTTTTCCTAAATATGTCTTTGGAAAATGGTATTATATATGTGGAAACATTAAAAATAGTACTTCATTGACACTATATCTGAGGAAAAATGATGTTTAGTGGTTATCTTATTCTGTTTTGTTCGGCTACAACAGAATACCTGAGTCTAATTAATTTGTAATGAACAGTAACTTATTTATCATGGTTCTGGAAGCTGGGAAGACGAAAAATCAAATTGTGGCATTTGATGAGAGCCTTCTTGCTGCATCTTTACACATGGTGGAAGACAGGAAAGCAAGAGAGAAAAGGGGGCCGAACTCACTCTTTTATAACAGCATTAATTCCACCCATAAAGCCAGAGCCCTCATAACCCAATCATCTCTGAAAGGTCTCACCTAATAATACTGTTACATTGTCACTTAAATTCCAACATGTGTTTTGGAGGAAACAAACATTCAAACCATAGCAGTGGCTTTATGGAAGAAAATCCAATATAGAAATTTAGGAACAATACTACTTATTCCACTCTCCCTTAAGCAAAATGTAGTGTAAAATAGTATTTAATTCATTGTGCTTAAATGAAGACTAAATTTAATTGCCCAGACACCCATTACTTTATCCCTTACAGTTAAATCTGGTGAAAATAGGGTTACATAGACCCATGCTATGGTTTATAGGAAAAGTTGAAAAATAAAAATATGCAGTCTGCCCACCCAACATTTTTTCAACAACATCTCCTCAAAGGATGTAGCAAGGAATAATACAGTAAAGTTCATATTTCCATGGAGTAGGAAAAAACTTGACTAGAGTGTCAATATTGCTAGAAGAAAAATATTTAACATATATATGGTCATCACATGTGCTACATCTCTAAAATGTTGTTATTAATTATTTTTATATCATTAGACCCTACAGAGCTTAAAACAATTGTAAAAAGAGCTCTCAGATGTATAAGTAACTTAAAAGCTTAATCAGAATATGATGCACTTATATATTACAATATATTAAATAATAAATGAGCCGGACATTAAAAAATAGTGAGCTAAATACACAGAGTCCAAGTAGTAAGACACTTGAGAAAGGGATAATTGGCAAGATGAAAAAGCCATAAACTTAAATAGAAACATATGGCTTTTATTCCTACCTCTGTTATTAAGTAGTTCTAAGTATTAACTAAGTTGCATATATTTAGGCTTTTTTTAAGACTTTTTTTTAACAATTGCAAAAGACAGAAGACAAGTTCAATTATATCATATGACACATGCAGAAAAAGTGAAAAATATTACCATTGATAACATACAGCTCGTAGAAACCATCATACAACCACTTCATTTACTAGAATTGACAACTCATCTGATTATTTCTGACTTACCTAAATTAAAGCACTTTAAGTTTATATGCAAATCATATACTGGGTTTAAGGCTGCAGGGTAAAATTGTTACATGTGTCATGACTCATGTTGTTTCAAGGCCTCCAAGCTAGTTTTCCCACTATTTCCATGAAGTTTATGCCGTTGAATATTGAAAGAAGATGTTTAAATATTTGTTTAAATTTGGATTTTTGTATATTATGCAGTATGCTTTCTTAAAAATTTTATAATTATTTATGGATAGTACAACTGCACAGTATTTTAATTTAACAGTATAAGTTGCAAATAGGTATTAAAATATGTTTAAAAATGTTATAATTTTTGTAAATCTGATAATTTTTGCTTTTTTGAAAGAAAAATAATATCATTGTAAATAGACTTCTGTTTTTTATCTATGGCATGAAATGTTTTAAAGTTAATTTAAAAGTATAGCTGGCATCAATTCAACAAAAAGCGTCAACCTCACAGTGGTTTGTGTAATCACTCCTATCAGGAAATTGAAGACTCCCTGGTATACATCCTTTGTATCATGTTTATACAGCTCTGGGAACTAAGGTTAAATTACAAACAAACTGAAGCATAGTTTAATTTTTTTAAATATAATTTCATGAGTATATGTTAACTGTTTTTATACATTAATGTTCAGAGAAAATAATTTGAGTTTTATTTCTTAAAAGCTCTAAGATTAAGAAAAATAATTTACAACTCTTTAAGAGGGTCAGCTATATGGAGTGCATAGTAAAAAGATTCATTATTCATGGTACTTGATATTGTATTTTCATTGGGTACATTAAATTTAGCATAAAGAGATCAAGCAAAAAAAAAGATTATAAAGATTTTTGCAAACACCATTTCCCCAGCAAGTGTTAGACTCTTTTGGTGAATCATAGTGGCTCTTAATAACAGGGTTAACTACAGAAATACTTCTGCTTAAAAAACCTAGTTGTGCTCATTGAGAAAAAGAAAGTTCAGCAATGATATTATATTACTAAGCAATTTCAGCATTGTTCATTGTTATGGTTGTCTGTTGTCTTAGTCTGTTTTGTGTTGCTGTAACAGAAGACCACAGACTGGGTAATTTATAATGAACAGAAATTTATTTCTCACAATTTTGGAGGCTGAAAAGCCCAAGATAAGGAGCGAGCATCTTGCAAGGGTCTTTTTGCTATGACATGCTATGGCAGAAGGCATCATTCAGTAAAAGGGCAAAGAGAGGGTGAGATAGAACAAGAAAACCAGGGCAAATTTATCCCTTTACAAGGAGCCACTCCCACAAAAATAATCCAATACTCATTACACTGACATTAATTCATTATTGAGGCAGAGCCCTTATGGCTTAATCACCTCCGAAAGTCCCGTTTCTTAATTCTGTTAAACGGCAATTACATTCGAACATGAGTTTTTGAGGGAACAAGCATTCAAACCTTAGCATTTATCAAAATTAAAGCAAGCTATTAGGAAATAAAATTCTTCAGTTTTGGACTAATGGTCATGAGAACCAATTTAAAAAGACATATTTACTGTAGTCATTAGATCACTGTTTTTTGATACTAACTGTATATAAGATTAGTTTTTAAAATCCTAAAACCAAGGTAGTATTCACATCTAACCAAGTAAGAATCTCTGTTCATAGATAACTTCATTTCAGCACTGTTCGAAAATATCTGAGATCATCCTTATGTTTATCCAGACTGATAACCAATGATCTATATTGCCATCTTCTTTCTTTTTTTTATTGCATTTTAAGTTTTGGGGTACATGTGCAGGACATGCATGAGAGTTGCATAGGTACACACATGGCAGTGTGATTTGCTGTCTTCCTCCCCTTCACCCACATCTGGCACTTCTCCCCATGCTATCCCTCACCAGCTCCACCCCCTGCTGTCCCCTATTCCCCCCAATACCCAATAGATCCCAGTGTGTAGTGCTCCCCTCCCTGTGTCCATGTGTTCTCAGTGTTCGTCACTGGCCTATGAGTGAGAACATGCAGTATTTCATTTTCTGTTCTTGTGTCAGTTTGCAGAGAATGATGTTCTCCAGATTCATCCATGTCCCTACAAAGGACATGAACTCATCATTTTTTATTGCTGCATAATATTCCATGGTGTATATGTGCCACATTTTCCCAGTCCAGTCCATCATCGATGGGCATTTGGGTTGGTTCCAGGGCTTTGCTATTGTAAACAGTGCTGCAATGAACATTCGTGTGCATGTGTCCTTATAGTAGAATGATTTATAGTCCTTTGGATGTATACCCAGTAATGGGATTGCTGGGTCAAATGGAATTTCTATTCCTAGGTTCGTGAGGAATTTCCACACTGTCTTCCACAATGGTTGAACTAATTTACACTCCCACCAGCAGTGTAAGAGGGTTCCTATTTCTCCACATCCTCTCCAGCATCTGTTTTCTCCAGATTTTTTTAATGATCACCATTCTAATTGGAGTGAGATGGTATCTCAATGTAGTTTTGATTTGCATTTCTCTAATGACCAGTGATGATGAGCATTTTTTCATATGTTTATTGTCCTCATGTATGTCTTCTTTTGTAAAGTGTCTGTTCATATCCTTTGCCCATTTTTGGATGGGCTTTTTTGGTTTTTTCTTGTAAATCTGTTTGAGTTCTTTGTAAATTCTGGATATCAGCCCTTTGTCAGATGGGTAAACAGCAAAATTTTTTTCCCATTCTGTTGGTTGCCAATTCACTGTAATGACTGTTTCTTTTG
>CM052650.1:119098413-119117160 GCA_028533165.1 Leontopithecus rosalia
GTCTAGTGCCAGATTTCAAAGGGAATGCTTCCAGTTTTTGCCCATTGAGTATGATATTTTCTGTTGTTTTGTCACAAATAGCTTTTATTATTTTGAGATATGTTCCGTCAATACCGAGTTTATTGAGGGATTTTAGCATAAAGCGCTGTTAAATTTTGTCAAAGGCCTTCTCTGCATCAATTGAGATAATCATGTGGTTTTTGTTTTTGGTTTTGTTTATGTGGTGAATTACGTTTATAGACTTGTGTATGTTGAACCAGCCTTGCATCCCCAGGATGAATCCTACTTGATCATGTTGGATAAGCTTTTTGATGGGCTGTTGCAATCAGCTTGCCAGTATTTTATTGAAGATTTTTGCATCTGTGTTCATCATGGATTTTGGCCTGAAGTTTTCTTTTCTTGTTGAGTCTCTGCCGGGTTTTGGTATCAGGATGATGTTGGTCTCATAAAATGATTTGGGAAGGATTTCTTCTTTTTGGATTATTTGGAATAGTTTCAGAAGGAATGGTACCAGTTCCTCTTTGTGTGTATGGTAGAATACAGCTGTGAACCCATCTGGACCTGGGCTTTTTTTGTGTGGTAGGCTCTTAATTGCTGACTCAACTTCAGACCTTGTTATTGGTCTATTCATAGTTTTGGCTTCCTCCTGGTTTAGGCTTGGGAGGACACAAGTGTCCAGGACTTTATCCATTTCTTCCAGGTTTACTAGTTTATGTGCATAGAGTTTTTTGTAATATTCTCTGATGAAGGTTTGAATTTCTGTGGAATCTTCTTTCTTAATAAACAGTCTTAGAGAGACCCTTGAGGCTGTGTGGTCCGCAAAATATTATAAATATTTTCTTCATTATAAATCATCAACTAGATTTATTCTTAATCAAAAGTGCCTAACAGTCAGAGGTACGTAAAACTGCATAGTAAAATCAAAAATTTCTTGACATAGAAGACCTTCCAATTCAGCACTGAACAGAAAAGACAATTTCAGTTTGACATCACTTAAGCCCACCTCCTGGGTATTTGAGGCTGCAGAGACATAAGAGGATATATTCTGGAAATTTGGGGATATAGAGACATAAGTCCTTGTCATTTGGGCTTGCCTCACTCAGGTTCCCAAACCTGATAGTTAGATTTGAAATTACTTTGCTCTAGACATATCTCTAATTATCGTACAAAATTTCATAGAATTATGGAATAGTAATTTAAATTTTAAACACAATAATTATGCACCATATAGCTTTTGGGGACAGAAAGGGGAGTATAAAAGTTGGAGGTTTCAGCCCTTCACAATTCCAGAAATATTTATTGCAGAATCACAAGCTGGAATTAACCAACAGCAACATGCCTTCATTTATTTGAGATAATCAAATTCAGGTTTATACTTAGTGCATAAATCTCTTTTGAAAATTTAATTCATTTGTAAGAAGCATTTATAAACCTCCTCTGAAAATATAATACATTTATAAGAAGCATTTATAGCAAAATTGAAGTCCTTTAGCAAGATACTTAAATGGAGTGCACTGTTAAGACAGTTTTCATTCACTGTGATGGGAGACTTCATTTGATATGTACTTTGCCAATCACTTTGTAATGGCAAATATCATAATAGAGAATTTAACATGCATGAAAATATTCAAGCAAAGATTGTTTATTACTTCTGTTCGTAGCAACATATCTTGAAAGGATAAAAATAAACTTCACTCAAGTATCTCCATTATAAAATGCAATATTAATCCAGTGACCTATTAACTCTCTCATGGCTATATTGGATAGGTTCAAAATATTTAAATTTACAATTATTTTTTAGCTTACCTTATTTTTTTCCTGCAACTGTGAAGCTCTATAAACTATGGAGAAATCATATTTCTAAATTGAAATATATCAAAGGAAGCTAACAATGTAATAATCATATCATAGAATTTCTGGCTTCAGTGCTGACATGTAAAAGCAGCTAGGAAATTATCACTCTTGCCATCATCACTACAACAACATAAAGATGGAAAACCTAAAAACCAGAGACTTTTCTTGGACACATTAAAGAACTCAGTAGATTATCCTGTTCTTGCATTGCTATAAAGAACTACCTGAGACTGAGTAATTTATTTTAAAAAATAGGCTTAATTGGCTCCAGGCTCCACAGGCTGTACAGGAAGCGTGGCTGGGGAGGCTTCAGGAAACCTACAATTATGGCAAAAGGTAAAGAAGAAGCAGGCATGTCTTACATGGCTAAGCAGGAGGAAGAGGGAGTGGGGAAGGTGCCACACACTTCTAAACAACCAGGTCTCACGAGAACTCACTTACTATCATGAGAAAAGCAAGGGGGAGATCTGCCACCATGATCCAATCACCTGCCACCAGGCTCCTCCTCCAGTACTGGGATTACAGTTTGATATGAATATGGTCAAATACACAACTCCAGATCATATCACTGAGGCTACAAGGCAAAAAGTCATTGAGAAATCTGGAGAGAGACATGAATCCAGAGAGTCACAGGCTAGATTTGATTACCTGGAACAGAAACCACTAGAGCCAAAAACTGATAGGGTACCTCATTGTAATTGTAACTAAATAGAGGAAGCTGCGTAAGAACTAGCATGAAAGAGATAGTATCCTGGGAGATTAATTCCTAAAGAATTCCAAACATTTTTTGGGATGTGACCTCCAGGAACATCACCTCCCCTAAGTTCTCACAGGAAAAAGCTCAGAAAGATGCCCTCCTGGCTCTGACAAAGGTTTGTAACTATTTCAAAATAACTTAAGAGTGTTTACCATAGAAAAGCTCTTCTACAGATTAAAAGACTATACCAGAGCCATCCTGATTATGGTGTTTTTTTTGAATGTTGAAATAGCCTTGCTTACTTTAAATAATTTACACTTGGTTGTTATATATAATTTTTTTTACACATTGTTGACATTGGGTGTCAACTTGATTGGATTGAAGAATGCAATGTATTGTCCCTGGGTAAGTCTGTTAGTATGTTGCTAAAGGAGACTAGCATTTGAGTCAGTTGACTGGGACAGGCAGACATACCCTCAGTCTGAGTGGGCACCATCAAATCAGCTGCCATTGCAGCTAGAATAAAGCAGGCAGAAGAACATGGTAGGACTAGACTGGCTCAGTCTCTCAGCCTTCATCTTTCTCTTGGTCTGGATGCTTCCTCCCCTTTAACATCAGACTCCAAATTCTTCAGTTTTTGAAATCTCAGATATGCACTCTCAGTGATCTGCCAGGGGCTCGCAGGCCTTCAGTCATAGACTAAAGTCTGCACTGTCAGTTTCCCACTTTTGAGGTGTTGGGACTTGAACTGGCTTCCATGCTCCTCAGCTTGCAGATGGACTATTGTGGGACTTCAGCTTGTGATCCTGTGAGTCAATACTCTGATAAACTCCCCTTCATACATATATCTATCCTATTAGTTCTGCCCCTCTAGAGCACACTGACTAATACAGTTTTATTTTATTTTCTCTTATTTTGTGGAGGGTATTTTAAATTGTTACCATCTTGCTGAATTGATCCTTTTATCATTAAATAATGATCTTTGCCTCCTTTTGCTGTTTTGACTTAAAGTCTGCTGTTACCTCATAGAAGTATAGGTAACCCTGTTGGCTTTGCTTTCTGTTTGAATTGAGTATCTCTTTTCTATTCCCTCAATTTCCAGTCTCTTATCTGTCTTTACAGGTGAGATGAGTTTCTTGTAGTCTGAATTTATTTGGGTTATGTTTTTATAATCTATTCATATAGTATGCATTTTTAAGTAAAAATTTAATTATTTTAGCTTTGAGGTTATTATTGATACTTAAAACCTTGTTCTTACCATTTTATTAGTTAACTTCTAGTTGTTTTGTGTATCTTTGTTCTTTCTCTGTTATTATTTATCTTTGTAGTTTGGTGGTTTTCTGAAATGGTCCTATTTTAGCTTTTTCTAGTCCTTGTTGGTGTGTTTGGTGTAACAGTGGTTTTTATGCTTTTCTGAATTTTCATGATGGTAGGTATCACTCTTTCACTTTCAAATGTAGAACTACCTTAAGCATTTCTTGTAAGGTCAACCTAGTGGTGATAAATTCCCTCCGCTTTTGCTTGTTCAAGAAAGACTTCATATCTCTTTCATTTATGAAGAATATCTTTAGGGGATACAGTACCGTTGGCTGGCAATTTTTCTTTCTGCACTTTGAATATATCATCCCATTCTTTTCTGTTTGTAAGGTTTCTGCTGAGAAATCCACTGTTAGTCTAATTGGTTTCCCTTATAACTAACAAAATGCTTTTTTTCTTGCTGTTTTTAGAATGTCTTTGAATTTGACAATTTGACAGTAATATACCACAGGAAAAATCTTTTTGCATTGCAGCTCTCTAGGTCTCTCTGGGTTTCCTGTATCTGGATATCTGAAGCTTGTTCTAGGCTTGGAAAATTTTCAATTCAAATATTTGGTAACATTATGGTATTCATATGCCACTAAGGCTTTGCTCATTCATTTTAATTCTGTGCTTTTTAAAAAATCATCTGACTGGATTATGAGCTGGGTTATTTCAAAAGACCTGTCTTTAAGTTTTGAAATTCTTCCTTCTGTTGATCTACTGTGAAGGTTTTGAATGTATTTTGTATTTTATTCAGTGAGTGCTTCAGCTCCAGAATTTCTTTTTATGACATATATATTTTTAGTAAATTTCTCATTTGTATCCTAAATTTTTTTCTGATCTTTTTGTGTTATTTTTGGTATTCTCTTATATCTTACTGAGCTTCTTTAATACTATTTTGAATTCTTTTTATGGGATTTCATAAAATTCTTCATTTAAATCTGCTGCTGGAAAATTGTTGTGTTCCTTTTTCATTTTTTTTGTGCCCATATGTTGATTTCCGTACATGTGGTGTAACAGTCACTTCTTTTAATTTTTTGAATTTGCTTTTGTATGAAATAACATTTTCCAGAAGATGTATCTATGGTGTTGCTTAGGCAGGACACTTTGGCTTTGATTCTGAGTGCATGCAGTAGTACAGTCTCCATATGATAATAGTTGTAAAAAAAAGTCGGTGGTGTCTAAATTTTCTCAGTGACTTAGGGTGCAATTGTTAGTGGAGGCTTTGGTGAAGTTTTATTAGGAATGGGGACACTGGGTGGGCTTGACCTCAGGCCCCAGTGGTGGTAGTGGTGAATTTAGTGTTCTTATCTTTGGGTACTAGGGTGGCATATGCTGGCACCAATGTTAGCATCCAGGTGGGCCATTTCTTGGGCCTCCATGCAACTTGTTTGTGTACTGGCAATAGCAATGGTGAGCTGAGCCAGTGAGGGAGTTTTTGGACCCCTGGACTAAATGTGTGGTTTAAGTGATATCAGCAACAGTGGTGGGATTAATCTGTAAGTACAAAGAAGTTTACTCTGATGTTGGTGCTGGCTGTTACAGGTTTGATGGGCCAGTCCTCAGGACTGCAGGTGGCACATCCAAATGGTTGCCTACTGTGATGGTAGCAGTATATTTGGTGGGCCCAACCACAGGCTTCTGGGCAGAGTGCTCAGGTACCTACTGTTGTAGATGGGTAGATGGTCTCAAGACCCCAAAACATCATGCTCAGGCACTAGAGGGGCAAGCTAGTTTGGGCAAACCTATTCTCAGGCCCTCCTGTGGTGCCTTTGATAAGCAGGAGTGGGGTAATCAGAATTGGGCTATTCCCCAGGCACTGGCTGTGGTAAGGAGGAGTGGGGTAATCCCCAGGCCTAAGGCAGTGGATTGGGGCAGCACTAGCCATACTACTGCCCTGCTACTAGGGAAGGAAAGGTTGCTTGCAGTGGTAGCAGCCATATGCAGGTGGCTGGGGAATACACACTTTACTTGCACTTCAGCCCTGACTTTGCATCCATAGCTGCAGCTACTGCAGGTGGAGAAATGTAATGTCATGGCATATGGAATGCATGGTGGCTTTACTGCTGGAGCAACAGGGTCTTTGCCAATAGCTCACCTTTATCCTTGAAGGCAGCAGCCAGCTGTGGTGTGTGGTTGTAGGCAGGACATGTCAATAAATCTCTAGAGATGTGGGGATGCAGGTTCTGTTATGCCCCAGTGTAGGATGCAGTCTGGTGGTTGGTGGGCTCTCAATATGGCATCTCACTGTAGCTCCTTAGGGCTCAAGAGGTATGTGAGATCCAGAATTAGCTCCCTCTCTGAAGCAGTGCCTTTGCACAGTCTCTAAGCAGCTCCCTATGCTGGTTTGGAGGTCCATGAGGATCTAAAATCTTTTTCATGGCTAGGATGCAGGAGTCTGCAGTGGGGATGTAACCCTCTGAAAGTCATTCACTTACCCTTTCCCTTCCCCACAGAGGCCCACAGCTAATCCTAGTTGAGCAGGCTGCCTCACTCACCTCTCCTTTCTTGTTTTATGTTCTCCCTATCACTTGAATATTTAATTCAAGTTGTCTCTCTCAGATGACCTAATTGAAGTGTGATTATCTCAACACTATTTTAATTCTGATTTTTGGCAGAGACAAATACTAAATGCTTCTAGTCATCCATCTTGAAGCCTTTCAGGACTGAACTCTGGATACACTGAAAAACACATTCTCAGGGTAATTATGCTAAATGAAAGAATCCAAATAGACAATATAAGCATACAGTATATTTTCATTTATATAAAATTTTAGAAAAGAACAATTAATCACTGTGACTGAAAGCAGATAAGTAGATACCTTTGGATGGGGCAAAGGATTAGGCAAGAAGAGGAGAAAACTACTGCAAAGGGGCATGAAGGAATTTGGGGGTTGACAGCTACACTTATAATCTTAAGAGTGATGAGGATTTCACAAGTGAAATATTTCAAAACTTGTCAAAATCTATACTTAAAATATGTACAATTTATTGTGAGTCAATTATACCACCATAGAGCTTTACAAAATATCTTGACAAGGCATTTTCTTTTAGCTATAAATCTAATATACTTATTCTCTTTATAAGATTTATATCTTGGAAGAGCTAGTCTTTTCTTCCTGTATGTTTTTCGTCACCTTGTGTTCACCCTTAATTCATGCCAATCTGGCTTCTGCCCCTAGCTTCTGTCAAAACGTTCACACTAGAATAACCAATGTCCTCTACATTACTTAATACAGATTGCTTTTTCCTCTCCTGTCTGACTTAACTCCTCAAGAGCATACAACGTTTTTGACTATTTTCTTTCTTCTTAAAACACTTTCTTTTTTGCTGTTACAAACCCATTTTCTTCCAACATTTTTGCTACTCTCATTCTCCAGTGTTGGCTAAATCTTAACTTGTCGGTAAACTTTGGTGTTCCCAGGAATTAAAAGTAGCCCACTTTTTTCTACTTTATAAAATATACCCTGGTTTATTTTGTTTAGCTTCTCTGTATTTCAAATTACTCCAAAATACTTTTTCATGGCCTAGCACTCTCCCCTGAATTTATTTAGTCTCGTTTATTCATGTGTCATACGGTATCACCACTCAGATATATAACAATATCTCAAAGGTTAATCATTTCATTTATCCCCTTTGTTCTCTATAATGCAGCCAATGGGGAGTTTTAAAAATGCAAAACTTATTTGCTACTCACTTTTGAAAATACATCAATGGCTTCCCAGTGATTATCTCAGATTAAAATGTAAGCATTCAGCATGATCTAAAACATAATCCTGCCATTGACTGCAGTAATTTATTTTTCATGCCCTGCCCTTCATTTTTTGGATTCTAGCTATACAATACTGGCCTTATTTTAATTACTAGACTATTTCTTTCTCTCAAACAAGGCCTTTAATATGCTTTTCTTACTGGCTAGAACTCTTCCCAAATACTCTCAGGATTTTATGTTTTTAAACTCTCTTCCTCAGATCTCATCTCAAATAAAAGTTTTCATTATGGAAGAATTTTCTGATTTCCTGTTATCTGATCTATAAGTAACCTGTTTTTTTTCTCTTGGCACTTTTAAAATGTTTTAATTTTAAATTTATATGATTATAATTTGTGATTACAATTTGCTTAGTGGCTCTATTTTGCCACTAACATATAAAACCAATAAGGCCACAGTGATGGGTATTTTATTTCTCTTTCCTTATTGCTCTCAACAGTAACTGAAAAAGGTAAATGACTTTTTAATATAGTATTGTGTGAGCTATGTCAAAGTAACCCCTTTTTAAAACTGATTTAAGACACTTAATAGTGTATTCTAAATAGCATGGGCTTGGAGCCAGAAAGTCATGGGATCAAATTTAGTTTCCACCACATTTCTGATGTGCGATTTTAAACAATTTATTCTAATCTCTGATGATAACTTTTCTGTCTTTATGATGTGTGTAATATTAGCTCTCCTTTGAAGTATTTATGTAGATTAAGTTCAATGATGAATATGTAACAGTGAAGAGCCCCCAAAACCTCATGATCTGTTTTAACATTTAGTAATATATTTTAAAAGGAAGTTGCAAGCAATTATTCAGTTATTTCATGAATTTCAGGAAAGAGTTAAATAAATAAAAATTGGTTATGCTTTGATATAACAGACTTTCAAGACAATATTTAGCTTAAGAAACTGAATTCAGTAGGCCCAGTTTAGAAAATGGTCGGCTCATATTATACCAGCGTGCTTGCTCATATGGTTTGGATCTATGTTCAAATACAAAACAATTAATATGGTTTGGTCCTGTGTCTAATACAGAATATTGGTACTGGGCATTGCTATAAAGATACCTGAAAATGTGGAAGTAACTTTGGGACTGGGTAACAGGCACAGATTGGAACACTTTGGAGGGCTCAGAAAAAGACAGGAAGATGAGATGAGGTTTGGAACATTCTAGAGACATTTAAAATTGCTATGACTGAAAAGCTGATGGTAATATGGACAGTAAAGGCCAGAGTGAGGAGGTCCAGTAAGAACTGGAGAAAATGTCACTTTTGTTACGTATTAGCAAAGAAATGGGAGCCATTATGCCCTTTCTCTCAAAATATGCTTGAGAGAGATGATTTAAGGTATCTGGTGGAAGAAATTTCTGAAAAGAAGAGTGTTAAGATGTAGCCTGGCTGCTTCTAACAGGATATGCTCATTTAAGTGAGCAAAGAATTGACCTGAAATTGGAATGTATATTTAAAGGGAAAGCAGAACATCCAAGTTTGAAAAACATGCAGCCTGACCAGGTGATAGGAAAGAAAAACCCATTTGCAAGGTAGTAATTCAAGCAGGCTGCCGAAATTTGCACAGCTGAAAGGAAGGCTAATGCTAACAGTGAAGACAATGGGGAAAGAGCTTGAAGGCATTTCAGAGAACTTTTTGGTAGCCCCTCCCATCACAGGCCTGGAGGCCTAGGAGAGAAGAATGGTTTCACAGTCCAGGACCAGTGATCCACTGCCCTGCTCAGCCTCAGGACACTGCTCCCTGCATCCCAGCCACTCCAGCTCCAGTACAGCTAAACAGGCCCAGATGAAACTCAGGCCATTGCTTCAAAGAGTGACAGCCATGAACCTTGGCAGTATCCATGTTGTATTCAGCCTGAAGGTACACAGGGTGAAAGAGTTTTGGCTCTAGAGTGTCTACCTAAATTTCAGAGGATATATGGAAATGCCTGGATGTCCAGGCAGAAGCCTGCCCGGAGTGGAGCCATCATGGAGAAACTTTACTAGGGTAATGCAGAAGGGAAATGTAGGGTTAGAGCCCCCACACAGAGTCTCCACTTGGGCATTATGCCTAGGGGAGGCCACTGTCCTCCAGACCTCAGAAAGGTAGATTCACTGACTGCCTGCATAGTGCACCTGGAAAATCTGCAGGTACTCAATGAAGTCTATGAAAGCAGCCATGATAGCTGCATCCCACAAAGCCTCAGAGGTGGAGCTGTCGAAGTCCTTGCATCAGTGTGCACTGGATGTGAGACAAGGATTCAAGAGATTAGTTTGGAGTTTTAAAATTTAACTACTGTCCTGCCGAGTTTCAGACTTGTGTGGGACTGTAGCCCCTTTCTTTTGGCCAATTTCTCTCTTTTGAAACAAAGTATGTATTCAATATCCGTACCTTCATGTTGTCTTGAAAGTAACTAACTTGTTTTTAACTTTGCTAGCTCACAGACAAAATGGACTTGCCTTGTCTCAGTTGAGACGTTGGACTTTTGAGTTAATGCTGGAATGCATTAAGACTTTGAGAGCTTGTTGTGAGAACATGAGATTTTGGAGGGGTCATTATGTGGAATAATATGGTTTGGACCTGTAACCTCACTCAAAATCTCATGTCCAATTATAAACCCCAGTGTTGGAGGTGGGGCCTGATGGGAGGTGACTAAATCAGGGGGGCGGTTTCTCAAAGTTTAACACCATTCCTCTTGGTGTTGTCCACACAGTAGTAAGTTCTTATGATATCTAGTCGTTTAGAAGTGTGTGGCACCTCCCCTCCTCTCGTCTTCTTCCTCCAGCCATGTGAAGTACTCCTTCCCCTTTGCTTTCTGCCATGATTATAAGTTTCTGGAGACCTCCTCAAAAGCCATGCTAATGCTAGTATCATGCTTTCTTTACAACCTGCAGAAATATCAGCCAACTACATCTCTTTTCTTTATAAGTTACCCAGTTGAAGGTATTTATAGCAATGTATGAATGGACTAATATACTTGCTTAGTGTTTATTTTATTACTTTAAGCTTCACCTACTAATTTCATTCTTCAAGCATTTTTTTCAGTAATACTTAGATCAAAAGTGTGTTTTTACCCATACTGGTTAGAGTTATTTAAATCTATTTAAATCTATTACATCACATTATTTATAATCTAAATAATTTCATTGCCTCCCAGTCTTATTGGCATAATTTTGGTGATTTATTAGCAATATCATGCAATAATATGATTAACATAAAGAAATATATGAATTTGTTCTATTATCATTAATTGTGTTATTACAAAATAAGTAATTAATAAAAGCATGCACATTTTCAGCCACTCTTCATGATGTTTTGATGGATACAATGTGTGAAACCAAATGTGTCCCTTTTTTTTTCTTTTTGGAAAATAATAGGCCTATCATTTTCTTCATATTGGAATGAGTGAAAAGTGTGTAAAACTTTTTGCCAAAGAAAACCAAAAGAATAATATAAAAATAGCACAAAAACGAGAAAGAAATGGTTTAATATAAATAACATTTCCAAATTGGATAGACAATACTGAAATTTAAGATCATGATGATAAAAATAATGCTTTCAAATACCTCTAGTTTTTCTTGCAACAAAAGTTTCATTTCATAGGCTAATACATTATGCCAATAAACACATAGTTACAAAAAGGTTAGCTAATAAATCTGGTGTTAGGTTTCATACTCATGATTAAAAGATACTTAAAAAAGCAGAAGTTAATAATTTTATCTGTAAGGAAATTATAATATCATTATGCTACCATATAAATCCTAAATAAATTTTTCATTGAAATCAACATGATCTACAATGTAGTAAATCAGTAGCATGGCAAATTAAAATGTCCTCACTTCCCCAAAACAGGCTGTATTAGCCTATTCTCACATTCCTATAAAGAACTACTTGAGACCGAGTAATTTATAAAGAAAAGAGGCTTAATTGACTCACAGTTCCGCAGACTGTACAGGAAGCATGGCTGGGGAGGCCTCAAGAAACTTATAATCATGGTAGAAGGCAAAGGGGAAGCAGGCACATCTTACATGGCTGGAGAAGGAAAAGAGGGAGATAAGGGGGAAATGCTACACACTTTGAAACAACCAGATCTCATGAGAACTCACTCAGTATGCAGAGAACAACAAGGGGGAAGTCTGCCCCCATGATTCAACCACCTTTCACCAGGCCCCTCTTCCAACACTGAGGATTACAATTCAATATAAGATTTGGGTAGAGACACAGAGCTGACATATTCTATCCCTGACCTCTCTCAAATCTCATTTTCTTCTCATACTTCAGAACACTATCATGCCTTCTCAACAGTCCCCAAAGTCTTAACTAATTCAAACATTAACTGAAAATTCCAGATCCAAAGTCTTATCTGAGACAAGGCAAGTCTCTTCTGCTTATGAGTCTGTAAAAAAATTAATTAATTTCAAGAAACAATAGAAGTACAGGTATTGAGTAAATGATCCCATTGCAAAAGGGAGAAATTGGCCAAATGAAAGGAGCTACAGGTCTCATACAAGTCTGAAACCCAGCAGGGCAGTCATTAAATCTCAAAGCTCCAAAATAATTTCTTTTGACTCCATATCTCACATCTAGTCCACACTAATGCAAGTGGTGGGCTCCCAAAGACTTTGGCAGCTCCACTCCTGAGGCTCTGCAGGGTACAGCCCTCAGCTGCTTTCACAAACTGATATTGAGTGCCTGCAGCTTTTCCAGGTGCATGGTGGAAGCTGTCTATGGATATATACCATTCTGGGGGCTGAAAGATGGTGGTCCTTTTCTCACAGCTCCACTAGGCAGTGCCCCAGTGCAGATTCTGTGTGGGGACTCCAACCCCACATTTTCCTTCTACACTGTCCTAGTAGACATTCTCTATGAAGGCTGTGTCCCTCCAGCAGACTTCTTCCTGGACATCCACACATTTTCATACATCCTCTGAAATCTAGGCAGAAGATCCCAAGCTCTCTCAACTCTCCCTTGGCACACTTGCAGGCTTAGCAACAGGTGGAAGCTTACAAGGCTATGACTTGTACCCTCTGGAGCAGCAGCCTGAGGCATATCTTGGGCCATTTTAGCCAAGGCTAGAGCTGGAGCATCTGGAATGTAGGGAGCAGTGCTTCAGGACAGCAGGGCAGCAGGACACTGGGCCTGGCCCACAAAACCATTCTTCCCTCCCAGATTTCTAGACCTGTGATGGGAGGGCTGCTGTGAAGGTCTTTCAACTTCCTTCCAGGCCTTTTACCCATTGGCTTGGTTATTAACATTTGGCTCCTCTTTACTTAAGCAAATGTCTACAACTGGCTTAGATTCCTCCCTATAAAATGGGTTTTTCTTTTCTACCACCTGGCCAGGCTGCACATTTTTCAACTTTTATGCTCTGCTTCCCTTTTAAATATAAGTTCCAGTTTCAGATCATCTCTTTGCTCACTCATATGAGTTTATATGTTTCAAAGGAGCCAGGCCACATCTTGAATGCTTTGCTGCTTAGGAATTTCTTCCACCAGATATCCTAAATCATCTCTCTCAAGTTCAAAGTTCCACAGACACCTAGAGCCAGGGCACAATGCCTCCAGTCTCTTTGCTAAAGCATAACAAGAGTTATCTTTGCTCCAGTTCCCAATAAGTTCTTCATCTCTATCTGAGACCACCTCAGCCTAGATGTAATCGTCCATATCACCATGTGCATTTTGGTCGCAACCATTCAAAAAGACTCTATGAAGTTCCAACCTTTCCCTCAATTTCCTATCTTCTTCTGTGCCCTCCAAACTATTCCAGTCTCTGCCCATTACCCAGTTACAAAGCTGTCTCCACATTTTCATTTATCTCTATAGCAATGCCCCACTTCGCAGTACTAATTTTCTGTATTAGTCGGTTCTCACATTGCTATGAAGAACTACCTAAGACTGGGTAATTTATAAAGAAAAGAGGTTTAATTTACCCACAGTCTGTACAGGAAGCATAGCTGTGGTGGCCTCAGGAAACTTATAATCACGGTAAAAGCCAAAGGGGAATCAGGCACATCTTACATGTCCAGAGATGAAAAAGAAAGAAAGAAAAAGGAAGTGCTATACACTTTTATGCAGCCAGATCTCATGAGAACTCACTCAGTATCAGGAGAACAGCAAGGGGGATGTCTGCACCCACGATCCAGTCACCTCCCACCAGGCCCCTCCTCCAAAACTGTGGATTATAATTTAACATGAGAATTTGTTCTGTCACAGAGCCAAACCATATCAGAGGTCATTTGCTTCCTTTCCCTTTGATTCTGGACAGGAGCCACAACTTTCTTGGACCACTAGAACACAATAGAAGTGATATTATATAACTTATGAGGTTGAGCCATAAGAGATTTGCCATTTTTGCTTTGACTTGTTTAGAAAGCTCCTTCTTGGAACTCATTCATCATGCAAAGAGAACATAGGAGAGCTATATGATGGACATTCATAGTGCTCCTATTGACAGCCCCAGCTAAGCATTCAGTCAACAGCTACTGCCAACAACCAGCCATGTTCTGTGAGCCAGCTTCTGTGTTCCCTTCTTTGAAACTCCTACTGACTAGAGCCCCAGGAAGCACTATGTGAAGCAGAAGACCCACTCAGTTGAGTGCAGTCAACTCTCCCAACAATAAGATATACCAAATGTGATTGCTTTTTAGAGCAAATAAATTTTTTAATGGTTTGCTATACAGAAGCAGAAACTGAAACAGAAATCAAGGTTCAACTCTGACTTTGGAGTCAGACTGCTTTTGATCCCTGGACTGGCAGGAGTTGTATGACCTTGGCCAGTTCACAATTCATTCCATTTCTCTGAGACTCAGTTTCTATAGAAATCACATCATAGGATTGTTATGAGAAGTGGAAAGAAGAGTTCCAGCAAAACACTTACACTGTGACCAGAACTTAATAAAAAGTTCTATAAATGTTGGCTGTTCCCGTGTTGTTGCTATTGATGTTGATAGTAACTTTTTCTTTAGAAAATATCATATATGAAGTTTTAGTCTGCTGAGGACTTCTTAGTGTTAAGCAGGGGATAAAGAAATAAAAAAAGCATAGGATCAGAAGGACTTATGTCCAGAAACATATTTCAAAGGGTATCTTTAAAATAAAAGCAATATTTTTGCATGTGAAAGCAATTTGGAAATTGAGTCTATAAAGCTATGACTTATTTTTCACAAATTACATTTTTACACAAAGTATATTACTCTATGCCTCCTTTTCCAGAACTATTCAAAAACAAACATTTATTATGATGTTGCTGTGAAGCCTGAATACCTAAAGGTAGTTGATTAACTATAGTTTGGAATGATAACAGAATTGACATTTCTACTTACCTAATGAAAATAATTGTTTTAATTATGTAACATAAAACTGAAGTTATCCCAGAAATATGTTGTAAATCATAGAAGTCATACATAATATTTCATGATATGCCCCATCATTCTTCATTTCTCAGATTAAATTTTACTTTCTGACAAAAACTCTCATTTGTACTGGACAGTCATAAAATGCTTTTCCTTCTTATTTATAGTTTACAAATTTCCCAGTGGTATTCTCTAATTAGTTCTAAATTTTGACTTTACATTCAAAATGTTTCTTTCTTTTTTGTCCTTAAGGGAAAATTGCCATTGGATTGATACCAATACTTAGTGTATATTTGTATATACAAACAAGTATATTTATCTTTATCTTTGAGCAACTGCATATTGTAAACCACTAATTTCACTTGCAATAGTCAAACTCTTAATTTTCTCCACATCAAAACTTTATAGCTCAGCAGGACATGTCTCTTCGCTCAAGACCATTACAGACTTAATTCACCCAATAAGGAAGGGCAGTCATTCTGACACATGATTAACCATAATTCTGCTACTGCTTCCTACTGATCTTTCCACAAAACCACATGGTCATCTCCTTCAATATTATTTCCTTAAAACTCTCTTAAACTTGACTAGTTTCTATAGGGTTCATGATAGTAACATAAACTTAGCATGGATCCAACATATCATAAAAAATGCAAAAGGAAGTAAATTAAGCAAAATTAAATCTTATTTATAAAAATGACTAAGGGAACACACATATTAAAATTTATCCAGCAATTCCTAAAGATACCACTTTATTTAGTGCAGACTAAAGGTAGCTAAAACTCAAGCTTGGGCAGCCCAATTTGTTCAGTTCTTTCTCTTAGAATTGACCTACTCAGAAACCCTTTGATCAATATAAAAGCTGCCTTCAAATTCCTATTTTCTCTAATTACATGAATCAACAGGAAAAAAATATCTGTTGTTTAATAACAGTAAACATCTTAGTGTTTGCTGCAATATGTTTCAATCATTAAATAGGAAATCCTCACAACCTCAGAAATATAAGAAAATTCACTTTAATGATAAGGATTCAAGGATAAGATAATTGGCCAATGCCACCTATCAAATTAATAATTAATGAATAAAATGAAATGTATGCTTTTAGATTCTCAGTCACTAGACATGTGGTTAGGTCTCTTAATATTACTTTTTAAATTTTAAATGGCATATATGAGTTATGTCATTTGGAAAGCATTATGAGGATACTGGAAGAGAATTTCTTCAGTTTGTCCAGGCTGTGAAGGAGGAAAACTCACAACTCAATCTTACTGATAATTTTACAGTGAATATCTTTACAAGAATATAATGCTTTCCATGCAAGATAGAGTCATAGTAAGTGTAACTTAGATGTCAGAGAAAAGTCACAGCCTCATGGCAAATAAATAATTCTGATTGCATTTCCAGCAGAGAGTCAACCAAGGACTACATAAGCTAAGTTGTCCATCATCAGTTAGGTGTCATAAGATTTATCAACCATAAAGATAGACATGACCAGTGATGAGCTTCAGGACATGCTACCCCAAAATATGACATTTTGGTATATTAAGTATTTTAAGTGGAAGGAATTTGAGAAATTGAATGTGAAAAGGTCTCTGTGACTTTCCCCTACCTTTCCTCCCTGAAGATCCTAAAACCTAGGAAGGTTTTTCTGACTTTCCCCTGAGGCTGGTCACAAGATTCTCAAGTTAAAGGTATCCTTTTTATATCCAGAGGAAAGGAGTATTTTTATCTCTGAAGAAAGAGGGACACAGAAACCTAAATTAACAAGCCTTGCTAAATTTCTTCCTTGCTACATTTCTTACCTTTAGCTCATACCTGCGTCCTCCCATATTTTTCCATGATGCTCTACTTTTCATCAAACAATACAAAAAAGCCATCTACGTTTAACTCTTTATTCAGTCTTCATTTCTTTATGAAGGATACAGTGTCACATAAAATTTATATTAAGTAAATTTGTATGGTTTCCTTTTATTAATCTGCATTTTCTTAAAGGGACCTCATTCAATGAACCTAAGATGGGTAGAAGGAAGATACATTCCCTCTCCTATACCAGCAATACTTCAATACCAAGTGGAAGTAGTATATAAAGAATAGAAAACAAGAATGTCCTGCAGGCACAGCTAAGTTGCATGAGAAACAGGCTCACGTTCACAGTTCCATCTATTCTTGCTGCGTTGCCTCTCCCTCGGATCACAACTATGGCCCCCTGACTCTCCAAATTCAAACCTAGCTTAAGGATGGTGGCACAGGTTGATACCATCCAGATACAGACAGCAGTTCCATCTTATTTAGGTGGCATTAAAGGACAGTGGAGAAGGAAATGTTTTCCCATAGCCAGAATTTCGAACAATACATTTAGTTGTCCATTTTACCTGAAGGAGAGATGACCTGAGACACAGATTGAAGGAGGAAAGGTGGTCCTCTTTTACTGTCCTTGGTGGGTAGAAATTGGGGTATTAGCCCATGAATGACCACTAAGATTCTGCATGCCTAGGATCCAAAATGTGAAATATGAGAAAGCTATGCAAAGATACAAAGTCCAGCTAGAAATTATTTGCGCCATCTGTGCCAGAGTCAAATATAACAAGGACAGCAGCAGCAGCAATAAGAGTCAGCTGAAGGTAGAATCAGTGGTAACATTCCAACTAGGCAATTTCTCTGGATTGTTCTCACATTGGTCCTTGCCCAAGTCTTGTTCTACAGAGTCCTCTTAAATTTCGTGATCTTGCAGAATCCTTTCTAAAACTTATTACTTTATTTGAAACAACCAGAGGTAATGTTTTGAAATTAAGATGTATGGTACATTGTCCTTTCCCTCTGTGTATAAATAATATAATTTTTTTAAATTCATCAAGTCACAGATTCTGTTTAAGTGAACGTTAGTTTTTCCTATGCCCATAGGCGCACTTCTTTGTAAAATCCAATTTTAGCTCAATATTTGATGAGTCATTTTAGCAAGAACCCCCAACTGCTGATTTCTTATCACCCTAGACATCTGATCTGCCTCCTTAACCTCTACCACCTCCAGGTAATGTCTGAGCATTGTGGTCTATGTCCAAAAAGAAGCATGCTAGGTAAGTTTAGCTAGATTCTCCTCTTACCCATATGTTTCTTTTTGGTAATTTTCCATCCACCACCAACAACCTAACTACTTAGCCAGAAATTGCCATTTGGTCATGCTATATTTGGAATAGAGCCCAATTTCCCTTGACCCCTAAAAAAATCCCATTGCAATTGTCCCTATGCCTATCGTAATAGTCCTCCCTTCCCATAGACACATCTTGAATAATGTCTGCCTTATCATCTGTAAAAAGCATGCTAATTTTATTTTAACAAAAGAAATAGGTTTTATGGGTTTATCTTTAAAAAGCATCATAATTTTATTTAAATATAAGAAATATGTTTTTTTTAAATTTTTATTGCATTTTAGGTTTGGGGGTACATGTGCAGAACATGCAAGATAGTTGCATAGGTACACACGTGGCAGTGTGTTTTGCTGCCTTCTGCCCCCTCACCCATATTTGGCATTTCTCCCCATGCCATCCCTCCCCCGCTCCCCCACCCTGCTGTCCCTACCCTATTTCCGCCAATAGACCTCAGTGTGTGGTGCTCCCTTCCCTGTGTCCATGTGTTCTCATTGTTCATCACCCGCCTATGAGTGAGTATATACAGTGTTTCCTTTTCTGTTCTTGTGTCAATTTGCTAAGAATGATGTTCTCCAGATTCATCCATGTCCCTACAAAGGACACGAACTCATCATTTTTGATTGCTGCATAATATTCCATGGTGTATATGTGCCAC
>CM052650.1:119117660-119141279 GCA_028533165.1 Leontopithecus rosalia
ACCTGGAACCAACCCAAATGCCCATCGATGATAGACTGGACTGGGAAAATGTGGCACATATACACCATGGAATATTATGCAGCAATCAAAATGATGAGTTCGTGTCCTTTGTAGGGACATGGATGAATCTGGAGAACATCATTCTCAGCAAATTGACACAAGAACAGAAAAGGAAACACCGTATATACTCACTCATAGGCGGGTGATGAACAATGAGAACACATGGACACAGGGAAGGGAGCACCACACACTGAGGTCTTTTGGGGGAAATAGGGGAAAGACAGCGGGTGGGGGAGCAGGGGAGGGATGGTATGGGGAGAAATGCCAAATATGGGTGAGGGGGCAGAAGGCAGCAAAACACACTGCCACGTGTGTACCTATGAAACTATCTTGCATGTTCTGCACATGTACCCTAAAACCTAAAATGCAATAAAAATTAAAAAAAAAAGCAAAAATATCTAACACTTATAAGAATATCTCGAGACAGGCAATAGGAGGCATTGAGAATATAAAAATGATACAGCTTTTGTGAAATGCCATCTGGCAATGTATACAAAAGTATTAAAAAATATTCATAACTTTTGACTCAGATCTAGGACTCTATCCTCAGAACATAGTCTAAATTTGGACAAAGGTTTATGCACAGAGATCTTTAATACTGAAAGTGGGAAGAATTTTCTTGCTTTAGAATCTCAAAATCTGTGTTTGGAATCCTAACTAATATAGTTTAATTTTGCCCTGTTTTGAACATTACATAACCAAACTTTGGGGTATGCAGTATCCTATGGTGTTATTTTCATATAACAATATTTCACAATATGGGTGAATTTTATATATAAAATTATTTTTATAAATATGTTTTTATAAAATAAAATTTTATAAATAAATAAAAATTTTTAATATAAAAAAATAAAATTTATTTTTTATAAATAAATACAATTATTTTAATAAAAAATTATAAAATTATATATATATATTTTATATATAAAATTCACCCATATTGTTGCATGTGGCTTTGGATTTCCCCCTTTTTTTGCTGTATAGTATTCCATTATATGCTTATACACAATTTATTAATCCATTTGACTGAGTATTTGGTTGTTTGATGGTAGGTATTAATAGTGCTGCTATGATCATTTCTACATATTTTCTAGTATACATTCACAAACATTACTATATATATATGAAGCAGAAACATTGAGTCAAATGTTTGCATTCAAAAGTATTATAGCAATATATGCTTTCATCCACGTTTTTTTTTTTTTAAATGGAGTCTTATACTGCCACCAGGCTGGAGTGCAGTGACTAGATCTTGGCTCACTGCAACCTCCACCTTCTGGGACCAAGTGATTCTCTTGCCTCAGCCTCCTGAGTAGCTGGGATTACAGGTGCACACCACAATGCCCAGCTAATTTTTGTATTTTTAGTAGAGACGAGGTTTTACCATCTTGGCCCGGGTGGTCTCAATCTCTTGACCTCATGATCCACCCACCTCAACCTCCCAAAGTGCTGGGATTGCAGGCATGAGCCACTGCCCCTGGCCCTCATCTGCAGTTTTAATGATTTTGGGTGCTCCATACAGTAAGAATCAACTGATGTTTTAGGCTTTATATTGTTGCAAACTGGTGGCTTTTTAGTGGTATCGTGATTTTAACTTGTAATTCCTTGCTTACTTGAACACCATTTGTGTTTATAGGGCATTTAAATTTTCTCTTTTCTTAGATTCTCTTCCAGTCTTTTGATCATTTAAAAAATTGTTTACCGTGGTTTTCTTACTGATTTTCTTGGAGTTCCTTTCATATTCCACTTATAAATCCTTTGTCAGTGTTATGTGCTGCAATTATCTTTTTCTGTGCTGTGACATCCTTTCACTTTCCTCTTCTTTTTTGGTGAACACTTTAAAGAAAAAAAACAAACTTACTTTAAAGCACTTTTGGTGTTTTGTCTCATTTTCCCCCCAAGAGTATAAAGATGCCATCCTGTTTTACTGTTATCCTCTTAAGCCTTTGCAGAGTTTTCTGTTTGTGTTTGCTTTTTATTGTTTTTTTCTTAACATATATGTCTATAATCTACTTGGTGTTATTTTTGCTTGGTATGATTGGTTTGGTCCAGTTTATTTTTTTTTATGTAGATACCCAATTAGCCTATTTCTTGAGACATCTGATATTTCCATACAATTCTCTTCTGACAAATCTACATTGCTGTTTTTCGTAAGTAAAATATCTATAATGCATGTGTCTGGGTTTAAGCTCTCCATTCTGTTTCCTTGTTCCATTGTCTGTCTTTATGTCAGTACCAAATTGTCTGAATTATCTCACAGAGTACTTACTTTAATTCTGTGATTATTTTAAAAGATCTTGACCTTTGATTTCCCCATTAATATTTGAATTAAATGGTCAAATTCTACACATATACTGTAATAAAAGTTTGGTTTATGGTTATATTAAACTAATCTACAAATTAGGAAGATAATTCATATCTCCACAGTATTGACTTTTCCAATCCATGTAATACTATATGTCTGGATTTATTTAATTCTTTAAAATTCATTGATAAAAATTTTTTAAAAATCTTGCTTATTTGTGGATTTCTTACTGATAACTTGATAATATTAATGACATTCAAAATTATTTTCATTGGTTTATTATTGGTACATATACTACAGCATTACTAAATTCTTGCTAATTCTAATAACTTATTCCTTACTGGGATTTTATTGATAATATAGTTTTATTATTTGTCTTAAAATTTGTATAAATTTTATTTTCTCCTCTTGCCTTACTACACTGATGGCAGATTCCAGCAAAGTGTTCATTAGAATATATATTTTCTGGTTCTCAATCTTGTTTCCAAACTCAAAGGGAAAACTGTCAAAATTAAATACATTTTTTTAAAGCTCTTTAGATCTTCTAACTCTAAGGAATTTCTCCCTTAGAGTCTGGTTACATTTTTTAATGAATTAATATTGAGTACTACAATGCTTTGTCTGTCTGTATTGAGAATTCCATAGTATTTTAAAAAAATCTTAAGATGGAAAAATACAAATATGGATTTACTAATGTTAAGACAACGTTCCTTTTTTTTATAAATCTAACTTAGATATGCTATATTATCCTTTTATGTAATTCAGCAAATTTATTAATGCTTATAAAATTATTTAAGTATTAGTAAATTTTAAAAACTGATAATTATTTTGTTACATGAGTTCATAAGTGAGATAAAACTGTACCTTTTCTATCTGTTTTTTTCTTTGTCAGGTTGTGGTACAGAAGGTACATATCCTCTTTTTCAGTTCTCTTAAATGGTTTGTATGTATTTAAGTTGTTTTTGAGATTTTAATAAAAATCTCTAATAAAGACATTCAAGCCTGCTGTCTTATTTCCAGGAAGTTTTTTAAATTTAATATAATTATTTAATTAATTGATTGTTGTAATAACTTGACTCAAATAGAGATAAATGTTAATGGTGTGGGAAATTTAGATTTTGCATGTTTTTGAAATAGTTTTGTGCACATGTAATTGTCTAAAGATTTGTCAGTTTTTGGTAAACTTTCAAATATATTGGAATTTTTTATTAATAATTAGCTATCAATTTGTGATGTCTACAGATCATCTGTCTTTTTTTAATAGAAAAATAATATCCAAAGAAGTCCCACCACCCAGAAGACTTTTCCATTCTGTGTCTCATTTGCCAGAATTTCTCCTTACAAGCCCTAAATCAATTATGGTTAAGGGTAATGTAATTACCTTGATTTGTTTTTAGGTGATGGAGTTTTTCTTCCTTTTTGATGACTTTACTATTGAAATGTGAACACTTGAACAACTAAGCCAGCAATAAAGAATGGAGGTTAGGACTGGATTTAGCTGGACAATCAACATTGTCTAACATAGAAAGAAAAGAGAAAGGAAGAAATAAGTGAGTTAGTTTATTTGTTCCTTAAACTGATTGGACTTGAAATCCCGACCCCTTGTAGATGGAAACGTCCTGATTACTTTTCCTGATTGCTTGCAAAATAGTGGGTTTTTTAAAATTTTAGTTATAATTTATTTACATAATATGACTTGATATCTGAGGGATGATTTTAGTTTTTAAGCCTAGTTAGGATGCTGTAGAATCAGTGGAGAACGAGCATGCAATATTTTAAGGACTAATGTCATATCTTTACCTGAGCCAGTTTGAAAGTGCACTGGGACTAGGAAGAGACACTTGCTTTGCTACATTAGCATTGACGATTGTTAGTGGCTATGGCAAAAAGGCCAAAACAATAATGGTTAAGAGAAGATTGTAATTTATTTCTCTAAGTAATTTATTTCTCTCTGTAGTATGTATATATTGTTGCTTAATTTCATAGAAAGATAAAAGAGAAAGTGATCTTGAGAGCCCAGATTGGAAGTAGGAAACATCACTTGTGTATGCATACCATTGAAACAATTTATTTAAATGGCTACATCTAACCTCAAGAGACACATGCAGTGTAGTTGGACAGGGATGTAGTACTTCTATTATTGAAAACAACAGAATTTATTTTTTGATAAACAATTCATAGTCTTAGCGCTACTGCCAGTCCTTGTTTAAAGTTAGTTTGTATATCAGAAAATGAAAAAAATTAATAAATTCTTAGAACTGAATTTGCAATACTTCTAGCAGTTTTCTGTGGCACTAAAGGTTTATAATATGATATGCTTATAAGTAGAACAATGTTTCACAGTTAAAAATACCAAAACTCCTACCTCTTATATATCTTAGTAAATATGTCATTTTGCAATGTATAAATCATTATGTGTTTCCAATTTGCTTTCAAGTCTAGTATGTCCTCTTGGTTTTTATGTGAATACCAGCCATTTCATCACTAGGTTGTCTCTATGTGGTAACAGTAGCAAGGTTTTCAATACTCAGGAAATTTTATTTATTGGTGAAATAGTTCTTCACAAATGTTAAGTCAATTGAGAGTTTTTAGGTGGTGGTTGTTCTTGTTTATTATTTCTGATCTCTGTTTTCACGGATGTATTATTGTGTTCTAAACAGGTAAGACTAATCTGACAGAATATGAATAAAAATAGAAACTAGATAAAAGACATTATAAAAGTAAAAATACCTTACAGAAAAGGAAACATCAATATTTAATATGTTCATTTGTATTCTGTAAAGTACATCTACAGAAAGTACTCTCTAAGTTTCTTTGCAGATTTTGTACTGGGTGAAACACTGTTGGCACACAAAATTGTTAAATTAAAACAACAAAAATCAACACTGTGTCATCATATTCTCTTCTCATTGTTATCAAAGCACCATACTGATTTTAATGCTTTACTCTTTTAGATATATTTATCACCAAATTAGACTCAAATCACACTGCAACAATGGGAATTCTGTTCTCTTCACTTAACCTAATCCAATATGGTTCTTAGAAGGGGTTTGTTTCAACAAAATATTATATGATAATTTTTGCCTAATTTTTCCCCTCTTTCCTGAAACATTGATCATGAGTAAAAAATGTTCATCATCCTTTCTTTTAGTCTTCTTGTAATTTTTTTAATAGGAAGATGAGGGTATTGAGTTTACTCCTAGTGTTTATAAATCTTACAAGAAATTACAATTGCTAACTTAGTAAATAAGACCAAGATAAACTCTTTATTTGTAGTTATTTATTTATTTTAATAGATTTGAATTTTTTGAGCAGTTTTAGGTTTATGGCAAAACTGAGTAGAAAGTACAGAAATTTTATTTGCAGTTATTTATTTGTGTTAACAAATTTTAATTTCTTGAGCAGTTTTAGGTTTACAGCAAAATGGAGTAGAAAGTACAGAGATTTCCTTTATATTTCCTGCACCCACACATGTGTAGCCTCCCCATTATCAATATTGTCCAAGTAAGTTGTAATGATTGATGAACTTAAAGTGACATCGTGATCGATCATCTGTACCCCATAATTGACAGTAGGGTTTATACTTGATTTTGTACATTCTGTGAGTTTGGATATATTTGTAATGGCATATATCCACCATTATAGTATTATACAGGGAAGTTTCACTGCCCTAAACATTTTTTGTACTCTGCCTGTTCATCTTCTGCCTGTCTAGTAACCCTTGGTAGCTATTGATCTTTTTTACTCTCTCCATAGTTTTGCTTTTTTCCAGAAAGTAAAATAATTAGGATTAAATAGCCTTTTTAGATGGGCTTCGTTTACTACTTAGTAAATGCTTTTATGTTTCCATCATTTTTAAGGCTTAATAGCTCATTTCTTTTTAGTACAGAATAGCACTGCTTTGCCTGTATGTGCTACCAGTTACTCATTCATTCACTTTCTGACTGAAATCTTGGTTGCTTCTAAGTTTTGGCAATTATGAGCAAAGCTAATATAAGCACCTTCGTGTATATTTTTGTGTGGACATAGGTTTTAAACCTTTTTTTTATAAATACCAAGGGAGCATGACTTCTGTATTGTGTGGTAAGAGTGTGTTTAGTTTTATGAGAAACCACCAAACTGTTTTTCAAAGTGGTGTATTATTTTGTATTCACAATAGCAATTAATGAGAGTTTCTGTTGTTCCACATAGTAAACAGCATTTAGTGTTGTTAGTGTTCTGGATTGTGGTTGTTCTAATAGGAGTGTGGCATTTCCTAAGTGGTGGTATTGCATTGCTGTTTTTGTGGATTTATTTAGAGATATATAATTTATAGACTTACGAGCATTTCTACAAAACAATGAAAAAATTAGCCAAGATTGCATATTCTCTGTCCTAGTTTTTGTTTGAATTGAGCAACTTTTGTTGTCTATTATGTTGTAAAATTATTACAGTTAACCATATTTGTTTCAAATCAACTTAACTCTTAGTTTGATTCTTGGATATCTGGATTAATAAAATAGTCCTTGAGTTATTAAGCCATAAACCAATATGCCCACTCTTCAGAATAATAGTGTTAGAAATATTTATAAAATTACTAACCTAATTGTAGTCATATTCAGTAATGACAAACTTTTTATAAAATTAAACATCTAGATTGTTTTGTTTTGGTTTTGTACTCTGCTATGAAGATGAGACTGGGTAATATATCAACAAAAGAGGTTTAATTGACTCACAGTTCCACATGGTTTGAGAGGCCTCAGGAAGCTTACAGTCATGGCTGAAGGCAAAGAGGAAGCAAGGCACATATTACATAGTATCAAGAGAGAAAGAGTGAAGAAGTAAGTGCCACACTGGTTTTTTTTTTTTTCTTTTTGAGATGGAATCTCACTCTGTCATCCAGGCTGGAGTACAGTGCCTAATCTCAGTTCACTACAACTTCCACCTCCCAGGTTCAAGTAATTTTTCTACCTCAGCCTCCCAAGTAGCTGGGACTACAGGCAAGCACCACCATGGCTGGCTAATTATTGTATTTTTAGTAGAGACAAGGTTTTACTATGTTGGCCAGGCTGGTCTTGAACTCCTGACCTCGTGATCCACCCACCTTGGCCTCCCAAAGTGGGGGAATTACAGGTATAAGCCACAGCCATCAGAGCTCCTGAGAACTTACTATCACCAGAGAACAGCATGGCGGGAACCACTCCCATGATCCAATCACCTCTTACCAGGTCCCTCCCTCAACATGTGGGGATTGCAATTGGAGATGAGATTTGAATGTGGACACAGAGCCAAACCATATCAGATATCAAATATTCAAACATTTCCTGCCCTCATGTAGTATTTTCAAACATAAACTTTTGGAACAAACTGTTTTTGGCTCAATTAATCCTAGAGAATATTCATTTTCAACACTAAAAACAAGTGTTTTCTTCTTACCCTTTATTCTTTATAATAATCAACCTAACATTTGCACTTAAAGTTCTAATCAGCCTGAAGAGCTTAATTTTATCCTCCTCTTCTACTTTCCCATCCTCCTCCTCTTTGTTGTCATTGTCTCTCTTTCGCAGTAGTACCTAATTGCAGTGAGAAAACAGCCATGACAGCCCATTTTAATGAAAATGATGTATTTGATTAACACACTTTTACAAAAAAATTACTTACACTACTTTTCAGCTCCATTTTATGTTTTTATCGCCTACATTCATAGCTGTCTTAACTATCAACATATTTGCACCCTTTATTCATGCCAATTCAACAGACAAGTATAATAGCCAGGATGACTATTTATGTTATCCCTTTTATTATACTAGTTATTTTAGCATTAAGAAATATGAAGCCTATACACTTAATTCACAGTAAGTTTCACCATGGGTCCTCACACTTTTCGGTCTGAAATTACATTATTAGAAGTTGTTGAGACCAACCCCAAATACTTTTTAAGACTTGTTTTTCTCACTTTTATCTAACAGTGATTACTATATTAGAAATTGAAACAAACATTTTCAAAATATTTTACTGCATATTAACATAAATATTATGGAAAACAATGTTAATTTTGAAACAAAAAAGTGAGAAAAGTGGCATTGTTTTACATCTATTCAAATTTCTTTAAGGTATACTTTAATGTGAGGTACATGGATTTCTATATCTGCTTCTACATCTATCTGTTGTGATGTCCTATGTCATGTAGGCTTTAGAAACTTCCCCTGCATTCTTGTGTGACAAAAAGAGTGTAAAAAGCAAATAATGCCTTATTATTATAACAAATTACTTCCAACTTTGTGGATACCTTGAAAAAGTGTTGGAATCTCTTGGAGTCCTTTGGCCATGAGACTCCATAGCTATCTCATTTTCAATAGCAGATGAGAAACACTGCTATTGAGAAATATTGTCCTGCTTATTCAATACATTTTGTTTTTCTCTCAACTTCACATCTCTTATGACCAGTTGCTTGTGAATTTTTATATTCCAGTGCTAGACTAATAGATTTCTGATGATACCTAGGTCAAAATGTGATGTTAGAGATATCTCTAACTTTGCATGTGTTATTCCTCATACTAAGAAAGCTTTTACTAATCTTCCAATCATTACTCAGATGTCCCTTTCCCTGTGATACATTACTCATTGCTTGTCTTTTTCTTTTTATGACTTTGCCAATACTTTTATTATATCACAACCAATCAGGTATTAATTACAGTTTGCAAGGCAAGATGTATTTAAAATATTACTTTTTATTTTCCTTTAAATAAAGTTGATTTTTCTGTTATACTCTACCTTTCTAAATTCATAGAAAATTTTATCTCCAGTGTGGTAGGTTCTCCTTTCCCAACCTAATGTTCATTCAGAATCTGAGATGCCTGATTTGTTTCCAGAGAATGGGACAGGAGTTTCTGATGACTGGTGATGATTCATACTGACATTCTCTCTGCCTGTGCGTATAGTGGTCTATTTGACTAACACTTTTTAGCTGTTTTCGTGCCATGCTTGAGGTGTCAGTTCTCTCCTGTGCCTGGTGACCCAGATCACGGCCAGTCTTCTTTGAGTCTTGAAGCACTGTCCTGTTACTGTTTGGGTCTGTACCTCGGGGCCCCACCAAACTATTGTTTAAGGGAAACTTTACTTGCTTCCTGCTTTTCCAAGACCCTTATTATCTTGCCACAAAAACCATTATAAGCTCAGTAGATTTACAAAACAAGTGTTCCAAATTCTGACAAGCTAATTTTAATTTATTTTTAGTTATATACCTATTCCAGGTACATAAGGCTTAAGGCTTACTACTTTCTTGATGAAGGGGCAGAAAAAAGGTAAAAATCTGGGAGAGGGCAAAGAGCAATAATTAATATACTAAAGTTTATCTGGCCATACATATATTAGAGATGCTATTTTATTTGGTGAGTATTAACTTTGTAACCCTTTCCCTAAAATACATATATTCATGCATGGAGGGACACACATGCCAATACTAGATGTGAAATCCTGATGTAGGTAGATTCTAGTACCAAGCATAATGACCAGCATTTATGTAATAGTACCTGTGTACATGTTTGTTAAAGTAATCTAGAAAAATATAACTAAGGTATTTTTAACAACAAATACATTGCTTATATCTGAATTCTCTTTCCTTTTTTGTTTTTAAGAGATAAGTTCTCATTATGTCACCCAGGCTATAGTGCTGTGGCTTTTAAGAGGTGCTATCATAGTGTTATAGCCTCTAACTCCTAGACTCAAGCGTTGCCCTGCTTCAGCTTCTTGAGTGTTGGGGATTACAGCCATGTACTACCACATCAGCTTTGTCTCTTAATTCTCTTTGAAAAGGGATGTAAGCTATAACTTGTTCGTTATTATTTGAATTGAGAAATTGAAGGACTAAAAGACCACATATAAAATATTGATATCCTTCTTTAAGGATTTTAATAAACTAAAGTTTTAATATACTAAGAACATTTACTTAATATCAGTTCATTTCAGGCTCTTTATTGAGGTACTGATAGGATGTATGCAATAGATAGAGAATACGTTTTTGGACCCAGAATTGTTTATAAAGTAAAATTACCTTGCCAGTGGTAGAAAATTATAGTGAACTAGCATACTGAAATATGCGCACTAATCTATTTGTCTACTGGAGTTTCTTCTGAGCATTAAATGAAATGATATTTTTAAATAGCCAGTACAGTATGTCAGGGCCGTTAGGTTCTGTTCAATAAATGGCAGCTATTTACTTTACTTTTTTATTTCTAACTGTAGCCCTTGTGACTATATAGCACAGCTAGCTGTTGTGCAGCTGTGAAGAGTACCAGTACCTGCTGCTGCCAGTAGTCTTTGATGAATTATCTCATAAAACTGTCTAGATGTAAAAAAATTTGTTTGAATTTAGGAAATGAATTAATATTCCTAATTTTTAGGATCATCTTTAATTTTGATTTTTATCATAAAGATTTTGTATATGGCATCACTATTGAAAATAATTTGTTTTACCTGGTGACAAATCAAAACAAACTCATTGTGTTTATGTGCATGGTTGCATTAAATATGTTATAAAGGTCTCTTGTCTCTGAACTGGATCTAAATATGCTTTCCATTCTTAAATAGATACAGGAATAGATGAGCTTTTCCTCTATTTTCTTTAAAAAAATGGTAGTTCTTTCAATTCCAGGGTTTATTCAGTGATACTATCACTGGAATTCTAAGATGCATTTCACTTCTACACCCACTGTTAACTTGCCTAACTTAGTTCATCTAAGCTTGTGTGCAGGTCAACTTTGACAAGTAATTTAGAAGGTTGTCATATTTGACATGAAATCTTCTGCGATCATGGATTTTCCACTCTATTAATATTGTCAACTCAGCTGTCTTCTGACATTCTAAAATAAATGTGAGCTGTATTTACTATTATTCAAAAGACAGTTCACTCAACACCTCTGAATGAAAAATATTTTACTGGCTAGTGAAGAATGTTATATCCAAAAAATTTAGTGGGATGATCATTAAAATTCCCACCAGTGTAATTTAATTGGCGTTTCCTTTGGATATACTTAAAGTTAACTATCATGTTGTTCTTTCTTAGGCTAAATGAATACAGCAATATTGTTTTAAAAATCTCAAGTCAAGAGGTTTTAGGCTGCCTTTGTTTGTTTCCATTTTAAATCAGCAGATAATTTCTCTAGAGGTTGCAATATAAATGTACCATGGGAGGCAAGCCTCTTTCTAACCCCTACCACTTGATGGAGAGGGAAATCTCTTGAATGAGTCTTTAAATTAAGCAGAGACTCTCTTCTAGAATGAAAGGTTTTTGTCAATGCAGTTCCAGGAAGTTTAACTCTTTGCAAGACAGTGAGTACAGTGATCTATTAATCAGCATAGAAGAATGATTAAAAGCATGTTCTTTATAGCTAGATGGTCTGAGTGTACAGGCCTGTCTCTACCACATGGGACCTTGATTAAATTACTTTACCTCCCTATGCTTACGTTTCCTCAATTGTGAAAGGGGATAAAAATGAAGCAACCTCATCAAGTTGTTATGAGGCACAAATGAATGAGTTTTCATTTCCTGTTTTTAAAACGTTAGAAATTATGGCCAGAACACTCAGTAAACCCTATATGATCTAATAACTATATGAATACATGAAGTTATTTATTACTAAGATATGACAAGTAGTGGGTTTAGAGAAACAAGAGAGATAGACATGACTCTTGTTCTTAGGAAGATTACAGTCTGGACAGCAGGGAGTTGGTACACGTGAATAGACTGAGACGGGGAGAGAGGGTGCCACAAATATCTGCAAGTCAGTATACTCTAATGACCTATTTTCCTGCATCATTTGTGTTAATTCCATATTCCTTACTTACCTGGCCTCTGCTGGGGCTTCATTTTTTCCATTATAAACAGTGAACTTATTCCATTACATACCCCTCACAAGACAACTGCCATCCATCTGTTCAGGAATGATGGTGTCTCCTGCTCATGTATACATTTATTAATGCCTCAGAAAAGGAAAACTCTTAGTCATTATTTCTTTTAACTTTTTATGATCCTATTAATTATTATGCTTTTTATTGATTTGTCATCATCCATATTTTTCTAGTATATAAATTTCTAGCATGTTAGTGTAAGTACTTCTCTGTCTTACTCTCTTTTAATTCTGCAGTGCCTAGGATAGATTCTAATATATGGAGGTACTCAGTAAGGAATAGATGCATGCAGGCATGCATGAATATGCCTGTGTGCTCCTGTGTAAATGCTAATGTTGGATAGATTTCCAGAAATTTAAATTGCTTTGTCAAATTTAAGTACATTGTAATTTTATGATGTCCCAACTAATTATCCTTCAAATGGATTTCACTAATAGACATTTTCATCAAATATATATGAGAATTCACATTTCCATAAATTCTTACCAATACATGACCTTAGTTGTATTATCAGTCAATATGTGAAAAATATTTCTATTGATTTAATTTGTATATCTTTGATGATTCATAAATTTGAGCAGTTATATATTTTATATGTATATATGTATACATACACATGCACACACATTCACACACACACATATATATACTATGCCTTTATATTTCTTTCTCTGTAAATAGTCTGTTTACACACTGCTCATTTTCTTACTTAAAAAAAATTGTTTATTTGTGAGAAGTCATTTTGTTCTAGGAATGTTATTCATTATATGTTGATTTGTACCTTACAACCTTTATAAAATATTGTGTAGTATAGTATTTTATCTGTAGTTTCAGTTATATTTATTATATAGCATATATTCTTATTTTTTAATAACAGCATGTTTTTTTCTTCCAGTTCTTAAGCATTCTGTCTATTTTTCTTGCCTGCCTGAACAGCTTGTACTCATATACTCTTCTGAATAGGAATGACAATCACCAGCTACCTTGTCTTGTCTTTGATCTTAGAGAGAATGTCTTAATTATGTTTTTATCTGCAAGTTATTTCTTTTTGCATGCTCTTTATCAAGTTTATGAAGTTAATTTATTTTTCTAATTTGCCAGTAGGTTTTTTTTAAGTTATGGATGGATCTTTAATTTTATCTCCATTTCTATTGAGAGAAATCATTGAGAGGACCTTATAATTTCCTTTCATTAATATGCTTATGTGATGTGATACATTATATTAATTGATTTTTAAAAATAAATAACCATACTTGCACTCCTGGAATGAACCCAACTTTGGCATAGTTATTTTATTATTATCGTTTATTAACCTTGATTGACTTCAGTTCATCTATGTTTTGCTTACAGTTTTTGTACCTAAATTTAACCAGGAATTTTGACTTAGTCTTTCTTGTGATGTTTTCATTAGTTTTTAATTTCAAGTTTATGATAATAACTGACATTTACTTTCTTTTTACTTTTCTTTTAATTTCTTCTTTTCTGTATATTACTATAACCATTAATTAATAATTATGTATATATGTATATATATATGTATGTGATTTCAACAACTGTGAAAATGTCTCCAAAATCATAGAGAAAATAATTGTTTTAGTACTAGTTGTAAAATGGAACCTAAAGTTTCCACTGATGTAAAATGCCATTTTCTTACCATATATTAAGGACATAGGCTTCTGTGTTCTTTTCTGTTTCATTGATCATCTTTCATCAATAATACATTCTCTTAATAATGTCTTTTGTTTTTTGGGTTTTTTTTTTGGACAAGAGTCTTGTTCTGTTGCCAGCCACCAGGCTGGAGTGCAGTGGCATAATCTTGGCTCACTGCAACTTCTGCCTCCCAGGTGCAAGCAATTCTCCTGCCTCAGCCTCCCTAGTAGCTGGGACTACAGATGCGTGCCACCACACCCAGCTAATTTTTGTATTTTTCAGTAGAGATGGGGTTTCACCATGTTAACCAGGATGGTCTCGATCTCTTGACCCACCTCAGCCTCCCAAAGTGCTGGGATTACAGGCATGATCCACGGTGCCCAACCTGACTTTTTAAAATAAAAACTCTTTATAGCTAACAGACCATGACCCCATCTCTAACATTTTGTTTGTTCAAGACTAGCTTATGGATTAAATACTTAAATGTAAAACCCTAAACTATAAAAACCCTGGAAGACAACATAGGGAATACCATTTAGTACATAGACACGGGCAAATATTTCATGATGAAGATGCCAAAAGCAATTGCAACAAAGGCAAAAATTGACAAATGAGATCTATTTATACTAAAGCACTTCTGCACAGCAAAGAAACTATCAAAAAAGTAAATAGACAACCTTCAAAATGGGAGAAAATTTTTGCAAACTGCATCTGACAAAGATCTAATATCCAGAATCTATGAGGAACTTAAACAAATTTACAAGGAAAAAACAAACAACCCCATTAAAAAGGGGCCAAAGGACATGAACAGACACTTTTCAAAAGAAGACATGCATGCTGCCAACAATCATGATAGAAAGCTCAACATCACTGATGATTACATATAGAAATGTGAATCAAAACCAAAATGAGATAACATCTCACACCAGTCAGAAAGGCTGGTCAAAATACGTCAAAATATAATAGATGCTGGCAAGGTTGTAGAGAAAAAGGAATTCCCATACACTCTTGGGAGTGTAAATGCTTTCAACCATTGTGGAAGGCAGTGCACTGATTCCTCAAAGACCTAAAGATAGAAATGTATTTGATCCAGCAAACCCAGAACCCAATACTGGGTATATATGCAAAGGAATATAAATTGTTCTATTACAAAGACACATGCATCCACATGTGCATTGACGTACTGTTCACAAGAGCAGGGACATGGAATCAACCTAAATGCCCATTAGTGATAGACTAGATAAAGAAAATGTGGTACATATACAGCATGGAATACTATTTGGTCATAAAAAAGAATGAGATCATGTCCTTTGCAGGGACATGGATAGAGCTGAAAGGCCATTACTCTTAGCAAACTAATGCAGGAACAGAAAACCAAATACTACTTGTTTGCACTTATAAGTAAGAGCTAAATGATCAGACCACATGGACATATAGAGGGAAACAATATACACAAGTGCCTTTCAGAAGGCAGAGATTGAGAAAAGGGAGAGAATCAGGAAAAATAACTAACGTAGACTAGGCTTAATACATGGGTGATGAAATAATCTCTACAACAAAGCCACATCACTGAAGTTTACCTGTGTAACAATTCTGCACATATACACCTGAACTAAAAATTTAAAATAAAAAAAAATTATCAGGACTGGGCATGGTGGCTCAGCCTATATTCCCAGCACTTTGGGAGGCCCAGACAGGAGAATTGCTTGAGCCCAATTGTTCAAAAAAGAGTATCTTTGCTATGTTTTTGGCATTTTGCTCTTTCAAAGGAAGCTTATTTGAATTAGAATTTCAGATAATCTATCCATTTCTTGGGAGAGAATTGACATCTTCATGATGGTGTGTTTCTCTTTGTTTTCCATGAATATAAGTAATACTTTAATTAGGGATTTTTAACTCTCAATATTAACATATTCTGCATTATGGTTGTTTCTTCTTTTAAGTTTATTTTTAGCATTTCACACTGTGTGTTGCTATTTATAATGCTATTTAAAATAAATTACCTAGCTGCTTCATGCTTGAAATGTATTTAGTTTTTGGTAAGCCATGTTACTAAATGCTTACCAGTTCTAGTAACTTACCTGAATATTTTTTAGTTTTCAAAGCTGATAATTATATAAATTTTGAATAATTAGAATTTTGGGTTTTTTTGCAGTGATTTTCTTCTCCCCTTTTTTGTGACAGCCCTCTGTAAGATTTTGAATAAAAGTATGATAACAGGCATACTTGTATTTTATATTACTTCAAAGTAATGGTACTAACTGTTTCTCATTAAGAATAAGGTTTGCTTTAGGTGATTACATGAACATCGCTTTTGTCAGTCTGTGTAAGTGCCTTTCTATTCCTAGTGCACTAAATTTTCCCTTTTTAACAAAATTAATATGTATAAATTTCAGCAAAGACCTTTTCTACGTTTATTGGGATGATTTTGTATTTTTTCTTTTAGTATTTTAATGTACACTCATATTTGTAAAATAAACTCAACTTGATCATGTTGCCTTTATGCTACTCTTGGTTTGATGTGCTAATACTATTTTTAGGATTATTGTAGGTATGTTCATAAATGAGAAACGTTTAGTTTTTGTATCAATTTCAAAGTAAGGTATATGCACTTCTTATCTATTCTCTAAATTGGTCTATATATTGAAATATCTAATCCTTGAAAATCTGTTTGAATTGGCTTTAAAAAATTCTAGACCTGTTGATTTGTTGGATTTTTTTTTAAATTACTGTGCTAGTTTCTTTAAATTATTATAGTACAGGTGAGGCTTTTTAAAATAAGTTTGATATTTAAAAAGTATATGCTCAATTTTATTTAACTTTTCAAAACTGTAGACATAAAATTTGTTTATTATACAATTTTATTATATTCACATCTTGACTATATCTTATGTACGTGTCTTTCCATTCACCTAATATAGGTTGTCATGCTTTATTTTTTTATTAGTCCAGCAAAAATTTATCTCCTTTCGTCATTATTTTGTGTATGTTTGTTATTGTTTAAAGAACATATGTTGTATTCTTTCTTTTAGAAGGGAGCTATAAGAAAAGCAAAATCTTAGGAAAACATTGACCAATGTACAGAAAAAATAAATGTGAATAAGAAAAATTAATAACTATATATAATTGGAAACACCTATTTCTAGATTTTAAAAACTATGAAATCAAATTGAAAAGAGATTTACATAATGGAGGTCTTAAAATTTCTCAGATAATTTGAAAAAGGATTAAAATAACCATCAGATTCAGTGTATGATATTCCGACTTAAGCCTATTTTCTAATAAGTATCTCTGGTAATTTGAAATAATGATCTACTGAAAGGAGTGAAAGAGAAAAAAATAAGTCAGATTCTAGAGTTTTGTCTATGAAGGATCTTTGTGACTGGCTTATTAGCACATGAAATTGGTTTGAAAGAAATACATCCAAAGTCTATTAAGTTTTTGAGGAAATTGTTTTGTCAAAGAAATCCTGAGCTAGGAAAAATACACCCAAAGCAATCCTCTGGCCCCCCACATTTTCAAAAGAAAGAAATGACTAGCGTAAGATGGATAGTCCCCAAGGGTAAAGAGCTAGCAAGTGTTTCCAGGGAGCAGAACCTGAGGTCAAGGAGAACAATAAACAAGGAAGTAGTTTTGGCCAGGAATGTGGGTCTCATTAAGGAACTTTCTCTACAGTAGGACAAATTATGTGTGTCTCAGTAGGAGTGCCTTGTAAGACCTACCCAGCGTGATTGTGTAGATATTATTATCAGGCATGTGTTCTGTGTTCTTTTTTCCTTTTCTTAAATGTAATTTTCTACTATATTTATCTTATCCTTGCTCTACCATTGATGGCATATGTATGACTTACTGTTTTTATATCATGCTTTGCAGGACCACAGCAACCACTTCCAGTCATGATGGAGAGGAGTGTTCAATACTCACAGATCCTGAATTTTGAGCTGATTATATTAAATAGGTAAGACTTAGTTTTGTCTAGGGAGTGAGTGTATACTACCTGAGGGAACAAGTACACCTGATTATCATCAAATAACTGTTTGTTAGAACAGTTTGTGCAGAACTTGCTTACTGCTCACCAACACCCTTATTCTCCTCTTATTAATCATAGAAATAGACATTTCCTAGCTTCTCTTGCTTTTTTGTGTGGACATTTCCTGAGTTCTAGCCAATGAAGTATGAGCACAGTTGACATATATCATTCTAGACTTGACTCATTAAAAATTCCCATGAATGCTCCTTTAAGCTTTATTTGCTTCCTGTCTAGTGGAATGGAGAAGACTTTCAGGGAAGTCTTGGATGGCATAGGGTGAAGATGGCAGGGTATCTGTTGACCATTTAGAGGAATATTGTTCTCTGATCTGTTTACTCTTGTAAACAATAAATAAATTTCCAATATGTGCTGTTTCATATTTTGAGTCAATTTGTTACAGTAGCTAGTGGATCTTGCCTAATAAAAACAAGATTATTGAAAAAGGAACAGTAAACACATGTATTAATAAATTCATCCTTTATGAAACATCATTTACTTCTTGCTTGACAGTATTATTTGTAATCAATTTTACAATAATACTTGTATAACTATGGGGCCCTATTTCAATGTTTAAATCACCCAAATTATTTTTTATGGTGAAAACAGTAAGTTTTAACTCAAATAATTAAATTTAACATGAAAAGTGCTACATTATAGGAATATTGCTGGCTTCTGTCAGGATCTATTAAAGTGCATTTTATCAGGGATTTGTCCTCATTTCCTTTGCTTAGATTTTTCTCTATGTTGATTTCATTTCTGCACGTTCTCTGTTGTAAAGATAGCAACTTGCTGACTCAGTCTCAGAATGCCTTAAATCCATGTATTCCGGCAAGTAGAGTTCTGCTTCTCCAATACCTCTTCCAACTAAGTCTAGAGAGGACTGTAATTGGTCTATGCTGAGTGATATGCCGATGTCCAAAGGGATGAGTGTGGAAAATTTCATGACACACTCCTAATTTTGTGGTAGAGTACACATCAGAACCACACAATGAGTCAGTCCTATTTAGGAATTAGAGATTCATCTCTCAGATGAAAGGGAAAAATTTGTAAAAACAAAGAAGATGTTCACTAATGGGGTCCTATCTGAATTTCACCTGTAACTACAAATGCTCAAAAGTAGATTTGCAGTTCTCCCAGAGTATCATGGATTTAAAAACATGCAAGGAATCATAAGGTAATACCCTAAATACCTCTCTTAACTTTCTGTTTAATCTCTCCTTACCTCAAAATGAGAATATTTTAGCAGCAAGAGAAGAATTACTTTTTCATTTATAGACCTTTTTCAGGCACTAAAGTAGGATTGAGTTTGACCTAATACAGAGTTCTATCTCTAAATGCTGTCATTCAGGAGTTTTATTGTAAATGAAATTTATTTTATATGATACCATATAGAGAATAGCTTTACTTATTTTTCTCATGTAATTATGTAATCAATTGTTCCAACATAATTCATTGAATAGATATCTTGGCATTTCCCTAATTATTTCTAAAGGCACTGCTACTAGATACAAATATTTATATATGAGGATACGAATCATGGCTCTCTAATCTGTTCATTATTTGCTTGTCTATTCCTGTGCCAGTATCATATAATTGGTACTAATATAGTATTCTGATATTGAGAGGATGAAGTACTCCTTCTAATGCTGTAGCTTTAAATTTGTCTTCCTTGTGCTTTTCTTTTTATTCTTCCATATAGATTTGTGGTTCAGTTATCAGCTTTGAAAATCACTTTTGGGAATTGAATTTGAATTGCATGAAATTTGTAGACTAACTTGCAGAAAATTGACATTCTTATGGCATGATATGAATTTCTACATTCTTATAACCATTGGCATATTATTTATTTTCACTTTTGAATATTATTGTGGGTTTTTAGTAATAAAAATAACAAAAACAACTAGTTACATGGTGGTTACTATGTGACAGATGTTGTCAATGTTCCATCCATATATCAACTTATTACATATTCTTATGGGAAACAAAGCATTATACAATAATAATGCATCCATTATACAAATAAGAAAACCAAGGTACAGAGAGCTTAAGTAACACATGCTAATTTGAATTTGAAGCTTTATTTGAATCCATGCATTTTGTCTCCAGAGCTTGAAATCGTTACCAGTATCTGATACTGTCTCCCTAAGAACTTTGCCAACTTCTTAGTGAGTCTACTGTTGGCTTAGTATTTTGGATTTCCTAGTAAATAATAATATCATGTGTGCATAAGGCAAATACATTAAAATTTTTAAACTACTCATTTGTACTTGCTTTCATAAAGCCTTAGCTAATTTCAACAAAATGTTGATTACTGTGGGTGACAGTGGTACATCTTGTTTTATACCTAATATTAAATAAAATGCTACTAAATATAAGCGAGACGCTTGCTGTAAGTTTTAGTAGTTAAACACTGTAAAGTTATTTCTTGTCTATTTTCAAGAACTTTTTATTTTAAATGCACGTGCAACTTCTCTAAAAGTGTTGTTTAGTACCTAATATTAAAAAAAAGTTTCTAAATATTGGTATTAAATGTCAGTGAGATGCTTGCTCTAAGTTTTAGTAAGTAAACACTACAAAGTTATTTCTTTTCTGTTTTTAAGAGTTTCTTCTTATAAATGCATGTGCAATTAAAAAATGTCTTATTTGCTTTTATTTTCTAGTATGAAAAGATTTTTGCTTTCCTGAGATGAATGCTATGTTCTCATGAAAGATTGCAGAGTCAAAAAAGTAGCCTCTCGAGTAAAGACTTTTGGATTTTAGGACCTCCTATGGCCCCTTAATAACTATGAGTCTTAGGAGAGTTACTGAACCTTCATAATGGGTACCAATCCTAGATCCTGGCAATAGGGATCCTTCTCTAGGCCATGCCTTTGGAAGGTCCTTTGCATGACAGTCACAAAAAGGCATTATTAGATCTCATTTATTGGATAACACTCCTCAGGTGTCTCTAATTGTTATTGTGGTGAATGTTTAATAGACTCTCAAAAATGCATATGTATGTTTATATAGTTACATATACACATAAATATGTGTATATGTATATGTATACAGATATATTTATCATAAATTTTATTGATATAAAGGTTGTATAACACACAACTTATAAATAATAATAAAATATTCAATGTTATCTATTATAAAGTCTATATAGCCAATTGCTTTTCACGGAATGTTTTCAATGACTTTTGAGGAACTCCTGTATATGGAGCCAACTTGCAAGTGTATTCACTAACTAATAAGTATAGTCCTGATGTGAATGTTGGTTGATGTTTTTATTTACATTAACAGGACAGTGAAATAACACAGACATGTATTTGAACTTCACTTGTTCATCAGAGATGTGAGCAACTTCTTTGCTGAATCAGATAATAGGTTTAGAATATTTTCTCATTTTTCTTCTATTAGAAAGGTAATGGCTACAGACAAGACACACTTTTAGGCTTAATGCATGTGATTAACATTTTCTCTGTGACTTTTTAAAGTTTAGAGAACAAAACAATAAATCAAACCCTGATTTATAGTATTTGCCCTGTTTTTATGTAAATTCTTCCAGCATGGCTAATTTCAAGCTTCCAGTGTGGGAAGAGATACACAATAGCACACCATTGTATGGTATTACAGATTAGATGGAGATAAACAATCTCAAGAGCATATAAAACAGCAAACTGTATTAAAGTTATTAGGAATTGGTGAATTTGGAATCTTTCTTTACTTTTAATATAATTTATTTAAATACAAGTTTAGAAAGCTTAACTTCTAGTAGTATCTATGTTAAAAGTTGGTTTGCAAAATTTTTGAAAATTTAGCAGGTCTTTAGAGCCTGTGTGAACACACTCTAACACATACATCCCTGGCACATCTGCTGGCAGAATGCAGGACTCATTGCTGCCATATGACAACTCATAGTACTAAACATGTACTTTGCCACACCTTCCAGGTTACAGAAAAACACTCTCCACATCTCTTGGCTTATGTTTTAAACCAAAAAGGTGACCACATTCATTATGAAATGTATAGATTGGGCTGCTCCCTTTATTGGAGATGGACTTTGCTCTTGAGTACAAGGAGGATTTGAGGAGCTGGAAAAACAGAAGACACATTAATTAACTTGCCAAATATTTCCTTTAGAAATGACCAGAGCAATAGGTTTTGCACAATGGCATATCAAGTTAAATAGTGCAGAACGTTTTCAGTGTTGCAATTCATGGTTTGGAGTTACACATTCATTAATGTGGTATTCACAGAAGTTACACAGAGCAAAAAAGAAACATTTTGCAACTCTCAACAGTTGAAATTGTCTTGAAATTATGTCTCGACACAGGATGTATATGACAAGTAAAATCTTCATTGACAATGAAATGAATGTTCAACATTTAAATTGCAAATAGCATTATTTTGTAAAAACATATTAATATTTAATTAAAATATAAAAATAAATGCATAAAATTACATGTATTGAAATAAGCATTTCAAACTTGGATATTTATTAATTGCAACTTGTATTTTATCTTTAAGCTATTTTGTATAAATGTTTACTGAACTATGACATACTTTGATAAAAAGTACACTAAATTTAAATGTTAGGCTCAACTTTTCACACAAAAACAGCACATCTGTGGAACTACCATCTAATGTAGAAACAGAACTTCACCAGCATTCCAGAAGTGTTCCACATTATGCTGACACTTTGGGAGTCACTGTCAGTTCCAAAGGGTAATCTTTATCCTGATGTCTTACACTAGAAGTTAACTATTGCTGCTGCTGCTGCTTCTTTATATGTATGAAACTCTACAGGCTGTCTTTTTTGTGTGTCTTGATTCTTTCCCTCAACAGTATGTTTGTGAGATATATTCATATTGTAGCACAAAGATTTAACAGTTCATTTTCCTTGCCATATAGCAATCCATTGCATGAATATATCACTATTTCTTAACTGTGTTATTAATGAACATTAGAGCTATTTTCCTAATTCATATTAAATATTACTGCTATGAATATACATTGTATATATTTTGACAAATATGTTTTTAAATTTATATATATAAATATATATATTTATATATTTATATATATAAATTTATATATATAAACATATATACATATAAATTTATATATATATAAACATATATATATGAACATATATATATATATATATATATGCAGAATGGTAATATGGAATCACAGTGCATGTGTGGGTTAAGCTGTGGAACTACAGCCTAACAATTTTATGGATAGTAGCAGTTTGAACTTTCATCAGCAGCATATGAGAGGTCAAATTTCTCTGTACACCTGCTAACACTTGAAATTAGTTTCATTTTTTTCATTTTAATAACATGGTGGATATACAGTGGTATTGCACCTATTTTTCTTTGCTTCTCTCTAATAACTATGACTAATGAATTTCAGCATTTTTCATATAAATAAATTTGTCACTTGGATTTTTTTTTAAAAGTCTAAGTATTTTTCCCTTTTGTTTTCTACCTTTATATGTAGAATGGTAACAATGGAGTCACAGGGCATGTGTGGGTTAAGCTGTGGAACTACGGCCTAAAAATTTTATGAATAATACAGTTCAAACTTCCATCAGCAGTATATGAGAGGTCAAATTTCTCTATACATTATATACCTGCTAACACTTGAAATTAGTTTTCTTTTCATTTTAATATCATGGTGGATATACAGTGCT